>CM040626.1:736861-1166775 GCA_022817965.1 Solanum lycopersicoides
AATGAACTTTTTTAATGATATAGAAATCCGAAGTCTTTTTTGCTCAAATATTTTGTAAACGTCATTTAATGCGTTAGCTATGGAGTCAGTTGGCCCTAATGACCAAACCAATAATTTTTGAAGGTCAAACGAGCTATGAAGAAGGTAAACCCCCCATTTTTATCGATTTTCGTGTCCTATAGTCCATGAATTTTTGGTGATCCGGAATTTCAACGTATTTTTTGCTCAAGTTTTTTGTGGACGTCTGTTAAGACGTTATCTATGTAGTCAGTTGGCCGTGATGGTCGAAACGTCCCACTTTCAAAGACAAAAGAGCCCAGAAGCAGGTATACCCCATTTTGCTGAATTTCGTGTAGTATCCTTGGATTTTTGGTGATCCATAATTTTGATATCATTTTTGCTCAATTTTTTCGTGCTCGTCCATTAAGACGATAGATATGGATCCAGTTGGCCTTGACGACCAAAACGGCCTATTTTCAAGGTCAAACGAATCCCAAATCAGGTATACCACATTTTATCTATTTTCGTGTACTATATTTCATTGATTTTTGTTGATATGGAATTTTGACATTTTTTTTGGTCAAAATTTTTGTGGACGTCCGTTAGGATGTTATCTATGGAACTTGTTGGAATAGACGGCCAAAACAAATCATTTAGAAGGTCAAACGAGCCCCAAAGCAAGTAAACTCCTCATTTTGTCGATTTTTGTGTGCTATATAATCCATGATCCTTTTTGGTTATCTAGAATTTTGACATATTTTTTGCCTAATTTTTTTGTGGACATTTGTTAAAACGTTAGTTATGGAGTCAGTTGGCCTTGACGGCCAAGATGACTCATTTTGAAGATCAAACGAGCCCTGAAAAGGGTACCCCCTATTTTACCAATTTTCGTGTGCCCCATGGATTTTAAATTATCCTGAATTCCGACTTCGTTATTGCTTAAATTTTTCATGGACGTCTGTTAATACGTTATCTATGGATCCAATTGGCCCTGACAACCAAAACGGACCATTTTGAAGGTCAAACAAGCCCCAGAGCACGTAAACCCTTTATTTTCCAATTTTTGTGTGCTATAGTCCACGATCTATTTTGGTGATCATGAATTCTGACATTATTTTTGCCCAAAAATTTTTTGAACGCCTATTAAGACGTTAGCTATGAATCCAGTTGACCTAGACGGCCAAAACGACATATTTTGAAGGTCAAATGAGCCCCGAAGCAGTTAAACCCCTTATTTTGCTGAATTTCGTGTGCTATCCATGGATTTATTGTGATCTGGAATTCCGACGTCTTTTTTTCCCAAATTTTTTATGGACGTCCGTTAAGACGATAGCTATGAATCTATTTGTCCCTGACGACCAAAACGACCTATTTTCAATGTCAAACGAGCCCTGAATCAAGTATACTACATTTTACCGATTTTCATGTACTATAGTCCATGGATTTTTCTTGATATTGAATTTACACATATTTTTTGCTCAAATTTTTTGTGGACGTCCGTTAGGACGTTATCTATGGAACTTGTTGGCATTGACGGCCAAAACAAATCATTTAGAAGGTCAAATGATCCCCAAAGCAAGTAAACTCCTCATTTTGTCAATTTTCATGTGCTATATAGTCCATGATCGTTTTTGGTTATCCAAATTTTTGACATCTTTTTTGGCTAATTTTTGTGTGGACATTTGTTAAAACGTTAGCTATAGATCAAGTTGGCCTTGATGGCAAATACGACTCATTATGAAGATCAAACGAGCTCTGAAGCAGTTAAACCCCCCATTTTGTCATATTTCATGTGTTATAGCACGTGGATTTTTGGTATTCCGGAATGCTTACGTCATTGTTTCCCAAATTTTTTATGGATGTCCGTTAAGACGTTAGCTATGGATCTAGTTGTCCATGACGGCCAAAACGATCTATTTTCAAGGTCAAACGAGCCTCGAAGGAGGCATACCCTATTTTGCCGATTTTCGTGTACTATAGTCCATGGATTTTAAGTGATCTGGAATTCCGACGTAGTTTTTGCCCAAATTTTTCGTGGAAATCTGTTAAAATGTTGTCTATGGATACAGCTATCCTTGGCGGCCAAAACGATCATTTTTAAGGTCAAACGATCCTCGGAGCATGTAACCCCTAATTTTACAGATTTTCGTGTGCTATAGACCACAATATTTTTTTGTAGAATTCTGACATCTTTTTTGCCCAAATTTTTTGTGGACGTCCGTTAAGACGTTAGCTGTGGAGCTAGTTTGCCTTGACTACCAAAACACCCCATTTTGACGGACAAACTAGCCCTGAAGTAGGTAACTCTCTATATTTTACCGACTTCGTGTGCTATAGTCCATCGATTTTTGGTGATCCAGAATTTTGATATCTTTTTTGCTTAATTTTTTTGTGGACGTTCGTTAAGACGTAAGTTATGGAATCAGTTGGTCGTGACGGCCAAAACGTTCCATTTTCAAGGTCAAACGAACCTAGAAGCAACTATATCCTATTTTGCCGATTATCGTGTACTATAGTCAATAGATTTTTGGTGATCCTGAATTTCGATGTCGTTTTTGCTTAAATTTTTCATGGACGTCCATTAAGATGTTATCTATGGAGCCAATTGTCCCTGACAACCAAAATGGGCCATTTTGAAGGTCAAACAAGCCCCAAATCAAGTAAAACCTTCATTTTCCAATTTTTGTGTGCAATAGTCCACGATCTTTTTTGGTGATCGGGAATTCTAACATTATTTTTGCCCAAATATTTTTTGAACGTCTATTAAGACGTTAGCTATGAATCCAGTTGACCCAGACGGCCAAAACGACACATTTTGAAGGTCAAATGAGCCCCGAAGCAGTTAAACCCCTTATTTTGCTGAATTTCGTGTGCTAAAGTCCATGGATTTTTTGTGATATGGAATTCTGACGTCTTTTTTGCCCAAATTTTTGGTGGATGTCCGTTAAGACGTTATCTATGAATCTAGTTGGCCCTAACGACAAAAACGACCTATTTTCAAGGTCAAACGATCCCCGAATCAAGTATATCACATTTTGCCGATTTTCGTGTACTATAGTCCATTGATTTTTGTTGATATTGAATTTTCACATATTTTTTGCTCAACTTTTTTGTGGACGTCCGTTAGGACGTTATCTGTGGAACTTGTTGGCATTGACGGCCAAAACAAATCATTTGGAAGGTCAAACGATCCCTAAAGCAAGTAAATTCCTCATTTTGTCGATTTTCATGTGCTATATAGTCCATGATCCTTTTTGGATATCCAAAATTTTGACATTTTTTTTGGCTAATTTTTTTGTGGACGTCTGTTAAAACGTTAGCTATGGAGACAGTTGGCCTTGACGGCCAAGACGAATCATTATGAAGATCAAACGAGCTCTGAAGCAGGTAAACCTCCCATTTTGTCATATTTCATGTGCTATACTTTTGACGTCGGGATCCGAATCACCCCAAAAATGGTGTGCTTAGCACACGAAAAATCATCGAAATGGGGGTATGCGCGCTTCGGGGCTATTTTGACCTTGAAAATGGGTCTGAATGGCCGTGAGGGCCATCCGAATGCATAGCCAAGGTCTTGACGGACGTCGACAAAAAGTTTTGGCACTTTTGACGTCGGGATCCGGATAACCCAAAAAATGGTGTGCTATAGCACACGAAAAATCATCGAAATGGGGGTATGCGCGCTTCGGGGCTATTTTGACCTTGAAAATGGGTCGGAATGGCTGTAAAGGCCAACCGGATGCATACTCAAGGTCTTGACGAACGTCCACAAAAAACTTTTGGCACTTTTGACGTCGGGATCCGGATCACCCAAAAAATGATGTGGTATACACGAAAAATTATCGAAATGGGTTTATGCGCGCTTCGGGGCTATTTTGACCTTGAAAATTGGTCGGAATGGCCGTGAGGGCCAATCGGATGCATAGCCAAGGTCTTGACGGACGTCCACAATTTTTTTTGGCACTTTTGACGTAGGGATCCGGATCACCCAAAAAATGGTGTGCTATAGCACATGAAAAATCGTCGAAATGGGGGTATGCGCTTTGGGGATATTTTGATCTTGAAAATGGGTCGGAATGGCCGTGAGGGCCAACCGGATGCATAGCCAAGTTCTTGACGGACGTCCACAAATTTTTTTGGCACTTTTGACGTCGGGATCCGGATCACCTAAAAAATAGTGTGCTATAGCACACGAAAAATCGTCGAAATGGGAGTCTGCGCGCTCCGGGGCTATTTTGACCTTGAAAATAGGTCGAAATGGACGTGAGGGACAACCGGATGCATAGCCAAGGTCTTGACGGACGTCCACAAAATTTTTTGGCACTTTTGACGTCGGATCGGGATCACCCAAAAAATGGTGTGCTATTAGCACACGAAAAATCGTCGAAATGGGGGTATGCGCGCTTCGAGGCTATTTTGACCTTGAAAATGGGTCGGAATGGCCGTGAGGGCAAACCGGATGCATAGCCAAGGTCTTGACGGACGTCCACAAATTTTTTGGCACTTTTGACGTCGGGATCCTGATCACCCAAAAAATGGTGTGCTATAGCACACGAAAAATCGTCGAAATGGGGTATGCGCACTTCGGGCTATTTTGACCTTGAAAATGGGTCGGAATGGCCGTGAGGGCCAACCGGATGCATTGCCAAGGTCTTGACGGATGTCCACAAAAAGTTTTTGCACTTTTGACGTCGGATCCGGATCACCAAAAAATGGTGTGCTATATCACACGAAATATCATCGAAATGGGGGTATGCGCGCTTCGGGCTATTTTGACCTATAAAATGGATCGGAATGGCCGTGAAGGCCAACCAAATGCATAGCCAAGGTCTTGACGGACGTCCACAAATTTTTTTGGCACTTTAACGTAGGGATCCGGATCACCCAAAAAATGGTGTGCTATAGACACGAAAAATCATCGAAATGGGGTATGCGCGCTTCGGGGCTATTTTGACCTTTAAAATGGGTGGAAATGCCGTGAGGCCAACCGGATGCATAGCCAGGTCTTGACGGACGTCCACAAAAGTTTTTGGCACTTTTGACGTCGGGATCCGTATCACCCAAAAAAGGTGTGCTATAGCACACGAAAAATCGTCGAAATAGGGTTATGCGCGCTTCGGAGTTATTTTGACCTTGAAAATGGTCGGAATGGCCGTGAGGGCCAACCGGATGCATAGCCAAGGTCTTGACGGACGTCCACAAAAAATTTTGGTACTTTTGACGTCGGATCCGGATCACCCAAAAAATGGTGTGCTATAGCACACGAAAAATCATCGAAATGGGGTATGCGCGCTTCGGGGCTATTTTGACCTTGAAAATGGGTCGGAATGGCCGTAGAGCCAACCGGATATATAGCCAAGGTATTGACGTACGTCCACAAATTTTTTGGCACTTTGACGTCGGGATCCGGATCACCCAAAAAATGGTGTGCTATACACGAAAAATCATCGAAATGGGTGTATGCGCGCTTCGGGGCTATTTTGACCTTGAAAATGGGTCGGAATGACCGTGAGGGCCAACCGGATGCATAGCCAAGGTCTTGACGGTCGTCCACAAAATCTTTGGCACTTTTGACGTCGGGATCCGGATCACCCAAAAAATGGTGTGCTATAGCACACGAAAAATCATCGAAATGGGGTATGCGCGCTTCGGGGCTATTTTGACCTTGAAAATGGGTCAAATGGCCGTGAGGCCAACCGAATGCATAGCCAAGGTCTTGACGGACGTCCACAAAAATTTTTTGGCACTTTTGACATCGGGATCCGATCACCCAAAAAATGGAGTGCTATAGCACAAGAAAAATCGTTGAAATGGGGGTATGCGCTTCGGGGCTATTTTGACCTTGAAAATGGGTCGGAATGGCCATGAGGCCAACCGGATGCATAGCCAAGTCTTGAAGGACGTCCACAAAAGTTTTTGGCACTTTTGACGTCGAGATCCGGATTCATCCAAAAAATGGTGTGCTATAGCACACGAAAAACGTTAAATGGGAGTATGCGCGCTTTGGGGATATTTTAAACCTTGAAAATGGGTCGGAATGGCCGTGAGGGCCAACCTGATGCATAGCCAAGGTCTTGACGAAACTAGAATGCAACTATACCCATTTTGCCGATTATCGTTGTACTATAGTCAAATGAATTTTGGGATCATGAATTTTGACGTCGTTTTTGCTTTAAATTTTTGTGGACGTCCGTTTAGACATATTTATGGAGCCAATTGGCCCTGATAATCAAAAACGACCTATTTCAAGGTCAAACGAGCCCCGAATCAAGTATACCTCATTTTGCTGATTTTCGTGTCTATAGTCCACAATCTTTTTTGGTGATTCAGAATTCCGACGTCTTTTTTTGCTCAATTTTTCATAGACGTCCATTGAGACGTATATATGAGAGAAAGTTGACCTGACGACCAAAATGACTCATTTGAAGGTCAAACAAGCCCTGAAGTAGAAACTCCCCATATTTTACCGACTTTCGTGTAATTAATCCATCGATTTTTGGTGATCCAGAATTTTGATGTCTTTTTTGCTTAATTTTTTTTTGGACGTCCGTTAGACGTAAGTTATGGAGCCAGTTGATCGTGACGGTAAAATGATCCATTTTCAAGTCAAACAAACCTAGAAGCAACTATACCCCATTTTGACCGATTATCGTGTACTATAGTCAATGAATTTTTGGTGACGTCTGTATTTCGATTCGTTTTTGTTTAAATTGTTTTCGTGACGTCCGTTAAGACATTATTTATGGAGCAATTGCCCTGACAACCAAAACAGACCATTTTGAAGGTCAAACAAGCCCCAGAGCAGGTAAACCCTTCATTTTTCAATTTTTGTGTGCTATAGTCCAAGATCTTTTTTGGTGATCAGCAATTCAGCATTATTTTTGCCCAAATATTTTTTGAACGTCTATTAAAACGTTATTATGAAGCCAGTTGACCAGACGGCCAAAACGACACAGTTTGAAGTCAAACAAAGCCCCGAAAGAAGTTAAACCCCTTATTTTGCTGAATTTCGTTGATATAGTCCATGGATTTTTGTGATCTGTAATTCGACGTCTTTTTGCCCAAAATTTTTCGTGAAAGTCCGTTAAGACGTTAGCTATGAATCTATTTGGCCCTGATGAACCAAAACGACCTATTTTCAAGGTCAAACGAGTCCCGAATCAAGTATACCTCATTTTGCTGATTTTCGTGTGCTATAGTCCATAATTTTTTGTGATTCAGAATTTTGACGTCTTTTGTTGCTCAATTTTTTTTTGTAGACGTCCATTGAGACGTTATATATGGAGCAAGGACCTGACGACCAAAAATGACTCATTTTGAAGGTCAAACAAGCCCTGAAGTAGGTAACTCCCTATATTTTATCGACTTTCGTGTAATATAGTCCATGATTTTTGGTGATCCAGAATTTTCAACGTCTTTTTTGCTTAATTTTTTTGTGAACGTCGTTAAGACGTAAGTTATGGAGCCAGTTGTCGTGACGGCCAAAATGTCCATTTTCAAGGTCAAACGAACCTAGAAGCAACTATACCCTATTTTGCCGATTATCGTGTACTATAGTCAATGAATTTTTGGTGATCGTGAATTTGATGTCTTTTTGCTTAAATTTTTGTGGACGTCCGTTAAGACATTATTTATGGAGTCAATTGGCCCTGACAACCAAAACAGACCATTTTGAAGGTCAAACAAGCCCCAGAGCAGTAAACCTTCATTTTCCAATTTTTGTGTGCTATATCCACGATCTTTTTTTGTGATCAGAATTCAGCATTATTTTTGCCCAAATATTTTTTGAACGTCTATTAAAACGTTAGTATGAAGCCAGTTGACCCAGACGGCCAAAAAACGACATATTTTGAAGGTCAAAAGCCCCGAAGCAGTTAAACCCTTATTTTGCTGAATTTCGTGTGATATAAGTCCATGGATTTTTGTGATCTGGAATTTCGACGTCTTTGCCCAAATTTTCGTGGACGTCCGTTAAGACGTTAGCTATGAATCTATTTGGCCCTGATAACCAAAACGACCTATTTTCAAGGTCAAACGAGCCCTGAATCAAAGTAATACCTCATTTTCTGATTTTCGTGTGCTTATAGTCCATAATCTTTAGGGTGATTAAGAATCCGACGTCTTTTTTTGCTCAATTTTTTCGTAGACGTCCATTGAGACGTTATATATGGAGCAAGTTGGACCTGACGACCAAAATGACTCATTTGAAGGTCAAACAAGCCCTGAAGTAAAGAACTCCCCATATTTTACCTTACTTTCGTGTAATATAGTCCATCGATTTTTGGTGATCCAGAATTTCGACGTCTTTTTTGCTTAATGTTTTTGTGGACGTTCGTTAAGACGTAAGTTATGGAGCCAGTTGATCGTGACGGCCAAAATCAACCTAGAAGCAACTATACCCCATTTTGCTGATTATCGTGTACTATAGTCAATGAATTTTTGGTGATCGTGAATTTCGACGTCGTTTTTGCTTAAATTTTTCGTGGACGTTCGTTAAGACATTGTTTATGGAACCAATTGGCCCTGACAACCAAAACAGACCATTTTGAAGGTCAAACAAGCCCCAGAGCAGGTAAACCCTTTATTTTCCAATTTTTGTGTGCTATAGTCCACGATCTTTTTTGGTGATCAGGTATTCCGACATTATTTTTGCCCAAATATTTTTTGAACGTCTATTAAGACGTTAGCTATGAAGCCAGTTGACCCAGACGGCCAAAAAGACACATTTTGAAGGTCAAATGAGCCCCGAAGTAGTTCAACCCCTTATTTTGTTAAATTTCGTGTGATATAGTCCATGGATTTTTTGTGATCTGTAATTCCGATGTCTTTTTTGCCCAAATTTTTTGTGGACGTCCGTTAAGACGTTAGCTATGAATCTATTTAGCCCTGATGAACAAAACGACCTATTTTCAAGGTCAAACGAGCCCCGAATCAAGTGTACCACATTTTGCCAATTTTTCGTGTACTATAGTCCATGGTTTTTTTGTTGATATTGAATTTACACATATTTTGTGCTCAAAAATTTTGTGGACGTCCGTTAGTACGTTATCTATGGAACTTGTTGGCACTGACGGCCAAAACAAATCATTTAGAAAGTCAAATGATCCCTAAAGCAAGTAAACTCCTCATTTTATCGATTTCATGTGCTATATAGTCCATGATCTTTTTTGGTTATCCAAAATTTTGACATCTTTTTTGGCCAATTTTTTTGTGGACATCTGTTAAAATGTTAGCTATAGAGTCAGTTGTCCTTGACGGCGAATACGACTCATTATGAAGATCAAACGAGCTCTGAAGTAGGTAAACCCCCCATTTTGTCATATTTCATGTGCTATAGTCCATGGATTTTTGGTATTCCAGAATTCTTACGTCATTTTTCCCAAAATTTTTCATAAACGACCGTTAAGACGTTAGCTATGGAGCCAGTTGTCCATGACGGTCAAAACAATCCATTTTCATGGTCGAACAAACCTCGAAGGAGGCATACCCCATTTTGCCGATTTTCATGTACTATACTCCATGGATTTTAAGTGATCCGGAATTTCAACATCGTTTTTGTCCAAATTTTTCGTGGACATCTGTTAAAATGTTGTCTATGGATCCAGTTATCCTTGGTGGCCAAAACTGCCATTTTGAAGGTCAAACGATCCTCGGAGCAGGTAATCCCTAATATTACCAATTTTAGTGTGCTATAGTCCACAATACTTTTTTGTAGAATTCAGACGTCTTTTTTACCCAAATATTTTGTACACGTCCGTTAAGACGTTATATATGTAGTCAGTTGGCCCTGACGACCAAAATGGACCATTTTGAAGGTAAAAAAAGCCTCAGAGAAGGTAAACTCCTCATTTTCCAATTTTTGTGTGTTATGGTCCACGATCTTTTTTTTTGGTGATCAGGAATTCCGACATTATTTTTGCCCAAATATTTTTTGAACGTCTATTAAGACGTTAGTTATGAAGTCATTTGACCTCAACGGTGAAAACGACCTACTTTGAAGGTCCTACGAGCCCCGAAGCAGTTAAACCCCTTATTTTGCTCAATTTTTTATGCTATAGTCCATGGATTTTTTATTATATGGAATTTCGACGTCTTTTTGGTCCAATTTTTTTGTGGATGTCCGTTAAGACGTTAGCTATGGATTTAGTTGGCTCTGACGACCAAAACGATCTATTTTCAAGGTCAAACAAACTCGGAATCAAGTATACCACATTTTGTCAATTTTTGTGTACTATAGTCCATGAATTTTTGTTGATATTGAATTTTGACATATGTTTTACTCAAATTTTTCGTGGACGACCATTAGGACGTTATCTATGGAACTTGTTGGCACTAACGGCCAAAACAAATCGTTTAGAAAGTCAAACGAGTCCCAAAGCAAGTGAACTCCTCATTTTATCAATTTTTGTATGTTATATAGTCCATGATCTTTTTTGGTTATCCAGAATTTTGACATCTTTTTTGCCCAATTTTTTTGTGGACATCTGTTAAGATATTAGCTATGGAGTCAGTTAGCCTTGACGGCCAAGACGACTCATTTTGAAGATCAAACGAGCTCTGAAGTACGTAAACCCCCCATTTTGTCAATTTCGTGTGCTATAGTCCATGGATTTTTGGTATTCCGGAATTCTTACGTCATTTTTTCCGAAATTTTCATGGACGTCCATTAAGACGTTAGGTATGGAGTCAGTTGGCCTTGACGGCCAAAATGATCCATTTTTAAGGTCAAATGATCCCTGAAGAAGGCATACCTTATTTTGTCGATTTTCGTGTACTATAGTCTATGGATTTTAAGTGATCCAGAATTTTAATGTCGTTTTTACCTAAATTTTTCGTGGACATATGTTAAAATGTTATCTATGGATCCAGTTAGCCTTGTCAGCCAAAACGGACCATTTTGAATGTCAAACGATCCTCGGAGCAAGTAAACCCCTAATTTTACCAATTTTCGTGTGCTATAGTCCACAATATTTTTTTGTAGAATTTTGACGTCTTTTTTGCCCAAATTTTTTGTGGACGGCTGTTAAGACGTTAGATATGGAGCTAGTTGACCCTGACAGTCAAAACACCCCATTTTGAGGGTCAAACGAGCCCCGAAGAAAATAAAACCCCCCATTTGTCAATTTTTGTATGCTATAGTCCATGGATTTTTAATGATCCAAAATTCCGACGTCTTTTTTACCTAAATTTTTTGTGAATGTCCCTTAAGTCGTTAGCTACGGATCCAGTTGGCCTTGACAGCCAATACTGTCCATTTTCAAGGTCAAACGTGCCCTGAAGAAGGTATATCCGATTTTATCGATTTCCTGTGGTATAGTCCATGATTTTTTTGATCTAAAATTCTGACGTTTTTTTACCTAAATTTTTCGTGGACGTTCGTTAAGATGTTATCTATGGAGCTAGTTGGCCTTGACGGCCAAAACGGATCAATTTGAAGGTTAAATGAGCCCTGGAGCAGGTAAATCTCTCATTTTGCAGATTTTCATGTGCTGTAGTCCACGATCTTTTTTGGTGATTCTGAATTTCGACGTTTTTTTTGCTTAATTTTTCGTAGACATGCGTTAAAACGTTAGCTATGGAACAAGTTGGACATGACGGCCAGAACGACACATTTCGAAGGTCAAACGAGCCTGAAGCAGTTAAACCCCAAATTATGTTGAATTTCGTGTGCTATAATCTATGAATTTTTTGTGATCTGGATTTTCGACGTCTTTTTTGCCAAAAATTTTTGTGGACGTCGATTAAGACGTTAGCTATTGATCTAGTTGGCCCTGACGACCAAAATGACCTATTTTTAAGGTCAAACGAGCTCCGAATCAGGTATACCACATTTTGCCAATTTTCGTATAGTCCATGAATTTTTGTTGATATCGAATTTTGACATATTTTTTGCTCAAATTTTTTGTGGACGTCCGTTAGGACGTTATCTATGGAAAATGTTGACACTGAAGGCCAAAACAAATCGTTTAGAAGGTCAAACGAGTCCCAAAGCAAGTGAACTCCTCATTTTATTGATTTTCGTATGTTATATAGTCCATGATCTTTTTTGGTTATCCAGAATTTTGACATCTTTTTTGCCCAATTTTTTTGTGGACATCTGTTAAGATGTTAGCTATGGAGTCAGTTGGCCTTGACGGCCAAGACGACTCATTTTGAAGATCAAACGAGCTTTGAAGTAGGGAAACCCCCCATTTTGTCAATTTCGTGTGCTATAGTCCATGGATTTTTGGTATTCCAGAATTCTTATGTCATTTTTCCCAAGTTTTTCATGGATGTTCATTAAGACGTTAGCTATGAAGCCAGTTGGCCTTGACGGTCAAAACGATACATTTTCAAGGTAAAACGAGCCCCGAAGAAGGCATATCCCATTTTATCGATTTTCGTATACTATAGTCCATCATTTTAAGTGATTCAGAATTCCTACATCTTTTTTGCTCAATTTTTTCGTAGAAGTCTGTTAAGATGTTAGCTATGGAGCAAGTTGGACTTGACGGCCAAAACGACTCATTTCGAAGGTCAAACAAGCCCTAAAGTAGGTAAATCTTCATATTTTACCGACTTTCGTGTGCTATAGTCCATGGATTTTCTGTGATCCAAAATACGACGTTTTTTTTTTGTTTAATTTTATTGTGGAGGTCCGTTAAGACGTAAGTTATGGAGCCAGTTGGTCTGACGGCCAAAACGGTCCATTTTCAAGGTTAAATGAGCCTAGAAGCAAGTATACCCCATTTTGCCGATTATGGTGTACTATAGGTCAATGGATTTTTGGTGATGTTGAATTCCGACGTCGTTTTTGCTTAAATTTTTTGTGGACGTCCGTTAAGACGTTATCTATGGAGTCAATTGGCCCTGACGACCAAAACGGACCATTTTGAAGGTCAAACAAGCCCCAGAGCAGGTAAACCCCTCATTTTTAGATTTTTGTATGTTATAGTCCACGGTCTTTTTTGATGATCAGGACATTATTTTTGCCCAAATATTTTTTGAACGTCTATTAAGACGTTAGCTGTGAACAGTTAACCTTGACGGCAACGACCCATTTTGAATGTCAAACGAGTCCCGAATCAGTTAAACTCTTTATTTTGCTGAATTTCATGTGCTATAGTCCATGAATTTTGGGTGATCTGAAATTCCGACGTCTTTTTTCAAGGTCAAAACAAGCACCGAAGCAAGTATTTCTTTTTTACCGATTTTCGTATACTATAGCCCATGAATTTTTGGTGATTCAGAATTCCGACATCTATTTTTTGCTCAAATTTTTTGTGGACGTCATTTAAGACGTTATCTATGGAGTCAGTTGGCCCTGGCGGCCAAAATTGACCATTTTGAAGGTCAAACGAGTCTCAATGCTGGTAAACCCCTCATTTTACCGATTTTCATATGCTATAGTACACAATCTTTTTTGGTGATCCTAAATTACGACGTCTTTTTTGCCCATATTTTTTGTGAACGTCCGTTAAGACGTTACTATGGAATTAGTTGGCTCGGCCAATATTAACCAAGTATTTTGACTTTATATTTACTATTCCCAAAAATTGTTACCATTAAATACTAGTGTAGCAATTTTAGTCAATTTTAGTATCAAACACTGAAAAACGTTTTTTAAATGTTAGAAATTCAATTTATGAATTAACAATTATGTACTTAAATAAAATGCTAAAACAAAAATAAATAGTTGATATGTTTGGTTAAATAAAAAGTTTTTCTTCGAAAAAATGAATGAAATGTCATTAAACGATTTACACTAAAATAACGGTATAGAAAAATAAGTATCAAAAACACTCCGAACTTGATATAAATTATTAATTTTATTCTCGAACTATAGATAATCTTAAAAACATTCATTTACTTGTCCAACTAATTTAGATACAACTCCGATCTATCTAACATAGCAAGTAGTCTCACACTTAATAAAAACCGAGATAAGTATTGAAAACATCCATAAACATGACAAGAATTTAGAGGTGTATTTTACTCATACATTACAAAATTAGAAGTGTATTTATTAATTTAAATTCAATTTGTCAAGTAAAAAAATATTTTTAAGATTGTCAATAATTTAAAGACAAAACTAATAATTTTATAAATAAATATGACTCGATTTAGCTTATCAAAAGATTTTTTTTTAAAAAAAGAGTACATACAACTCCACTAACATTAAATAAAAAAATATGTAGTGTAACTCCGATATAATATTAAAAGCAAGATGTATAGGTGAATCGACTCATTAATTTAAAATATGACTTTCAAATTAAGTTGGAAATAAGAAAAAATGAGCAATCTCCTTTTTCGATATGTTATAAGAAAAAAATTGCCACTCACAAAGATAAAGAAGCCATTGAAGGGCCAGAGATTTGTTGATATCTTAGCTCCAAAGCCAAATGTGATCAAGAATCACCAAAACTGTGTTAAACTCATTGAGGACTTTCTTCAAACAGGTTCTGTGCAAAATTGTGAACACCCATTAATGGATAAAGAAGATTCAGTTTCATTGTTATTTAGATTTCATAAAGAAGGGTCTAAAATTGGTGTTAGTTTAGTATCCAATGCTATGAGTTTGTGTGCATCGAAAAGGGTTTTTAATGTAGGGATTCAAGTTCATTGTTTGGTGATTGTTAATGGGTTTTTATCCAATGTGTATATTGGTAGTTCTTTGATTAGTTTTTATAGTAATTTTGGAGGAATTGTAGATGCATACCAAGTGTTTGATGAAATGTCTGTGAGAAATGTTGTGTCTTGGAGTGCTATGTTAAATGGTTTTGCAAAGGAGAATGAGTTGGGTATGTGTTTGAAGCTGTATAAAGGTATGATGGGGTTGGGGTTGAAGGTTAATGAATTCGTCTTTACGAGTTTGTTGAGTGTGTGTATGGGTAGAGGATGTTTTGGTTATGGAAGAAGTATTCATTGCCAGATAATTGTTATGGGGTTTGAGTCGTATATACATGTTGCAAATGCGATGTTATCAATGTATAGTAAATGTGGGGAAGTAAAGGATGCTATGTGCATTTTTGAGAATACAAAGAGTAAAGATTTGGTGTCGTGGAACTCGATGATCTGTGGTTATGGACAACAAGGACATGTAGTTCAAGCTATTGAACTTTTCGAGGAGATGAAGAAGCAAGAAGTGAGGCCTGACTCGATTACTTTCCTTGGGGTGTTGTCTTCTTGCCGTCATGCTGGTTTTGTTAAAGAAGGTATGTCTTACTTCAACTCGATGGTTGGTTATGGTGTGAACCCTGAGGTAGATCATTATTCATGTATCGTGGATCTTCTTGGAAGAGCACGTTTATTAGAAGAGGCTCGTGAGTTTATCAAGAAGATGCCAATTCAGCCAAATGGTGTTATCTGGGGTTCCTTGCTTATGTCGTGTAGGCTTCAGGGGAACTTACGGTTAGGGATTGAGGCTGCAGAGAATAGGCTTGCACTCGAACCATGGTCCACGTCTACCCATCTGCAGCTGATAAATTTATACGCTCGTTTAGGGTACTGGGATAAGGCAGCTAGAGTGCAGAAGTTGATGAAAGATAACAGACTTAAACGGGATCCTGGTTATAGTTGGATCGAGATAAGCAATCAAGTGTTTCGATTTACTGCTGAAGACATATCGATGGGACATATTAAATCGATTGCTAGTTTGGTGGATGTTTTGGTGGATCACATGAGAAACTTTGGTGTAGAAGAAATTGATTCCGATTTCTGGTGTAGTAATATAGAGTAGATGTTTAATTCAACTCCAAAAGCTAGCTGATCAAGTCTTCTACCACAAATTCTGGTAAAAGATTGGTCATACAATGAAATCTGACATTAGAAAACATAGGTCTACTCACTGAAGCTACTGTCTCACTGTATTCTTGTTCTTTAGAGAAGACGATCTCGGGCTAAATCACCAACATCTTGCATCGACTAGGATGGTTCATCGATCTGCCTAGCAACTGCAACAGGCTGCAAACGCTGATCGACACAGAAAACCACCAAAATGATTCACCTGAAACTCAGAATATGAAGCTGATTAAAAAAGCCTATTAACTTCTCATGTAAACTCCAACATCTTGAGAGAAGCAAATTAGACAAGCTCACAAAGGCGAAAGTCAACATCTGTTATCAGAGCGGAGATTGTACAATATACGGGTTCACAGGAACTCAGTAGCTTTTGTGTATACATATATTAAGAAAATCACTAGAGATCTATAAATATTTGATTGTGAACCAAGTTATTTATATATGTTAACTTTATATTATTGCAGGAACCGATATCTTAAGAAATTCACTATTTATATCCGAAATTTGGTATCTATAAAGACACTAAAAGCATTCGGGTGAATTAAGTACGTTGAACTAAAATCGAGTTCATCAAAGGAAAAGACTACCTCATGAAATAGAATGCAGAACTAAGTTGAACTCCATATTGCAGCATTGAAATTCTCCAACTCCTTTGAGGTTGATCCATACACCGCTTTAATTGTGTCTATGCAACAACTACAATCGAATCATTTCCTTAATCAAAACATCAGTGTCGAATAGAATTTCACTAGAGAAGACTTGAGACTTTCACAAAGTCGAAAAGCAGGCAAGGAGTATATGAGAAAACATCAATGAATTACCTGCAAGCTTCCTTGTTGAACTTTTTCGTTTCAATCCCATACAGTGTCTCAAAGATGGCAGGTTCAACTCGACAAAAGTAGGGACGATCTAAAGCAAAGAGAAGAAATTCACCAACATAACAAAAGCAAAAAAGACGATAAATAATGATATCTCCAAACTCCAATAGCAAGTTTCACCAGCATAAATGGAGCATTTTCTTGTGCTCTTATCAAAATGTATGCACCATCCATCAGAACCTACCAAGCTGTTGAATAACTGAGAAGAAAAAGAATTCACATATAAAAGCTTCAGACTTCATAGAATTGTCTGTTCATTTTGGAATCCGAAAATATGCAACACAAAATCTATTACTTATATGACAACTTTCAAGAACTCAAATTCGGTTAACCACTGAATTCTTAAAATCAAATATTATAACTTATATCTTACTAAATTCAATCATATCTTGATACTTTACTACGACATAAAAAATTTTAACAAAAAAAAAAAGGCATTTTCTACAAAATCCTGAAACCACCAGCCACCCAACCTAATTCATGATCACAGCCTATCAACGTCCTGAAAAAATGCCTACATTTAAAAACCACCAACATGTCAAAATCCAAATTCGAATACGTTCCTGGTCCTAGTGAAAGACCACTATGTTCGCACTAGCCGTCCAACAAAGAGGTGAAGTAGTGGTATCTTTCTTTCTATTACGAACCGACACACTTCGCCTATGTGTCCAACACACTTCAACTCTGTGTCCACACAGCGCTCTATTGAATTAGGTATTGGGCCTAACTCACACCCCAAAAGCTAGTTCAAAGGGAAGAGGATTGTTCGAGCGAGTCCACCCATTTCATTAATCACAGATGTGAGACTTTTTTCATTCTTTAACATGCTCCTATCTAGAGTGAAGAGAGAGCGAAAAAGTGCCACCAAAGCAGCATAAGCAAGCTTCTATTGCTACGTAACAACAAAGTAGGATAGCATTTTGCATCTACATTTTCGAATTTGAGGGTTCCAACATAGACAACAACAACTAGGTCTCAGGCCCAAACAAGTTAGCGTCGTCTATACGAATCCTCACTTCGTTCATCTAAGCTCATTTCATACTTGTGATAATTCATACAAGTTTTACATTCTATAACAACCCTCCTACTTTATCCGAGCTCAAAATCAACATAATAAAGGATCAAACTCCATTGAAATAGCTTATAAATATGACAAAATGTAGTATAAAATCATCAACCCACATAAATTAAACTCAAAATAATGGGGGAGAAAAACCTCAATATCAGAAGGGTCATCGAAAATTTCTTCAGCGGAAGGAAAATTTGGCCCTTTTTCAAGTTTGCAGCAGGCACCACAGTTCTGGATACATTGCCAATTGGGTTCTTTGTTTCTGCTGTTAAATCCTGAAGTTGTTTTCATGACGGTGGCCGCCGGTACACCGGGAGTGATGGTGGTGGTGGTCGTTTTTTGCTTACCGGTTTGGGTTTTCAGGTTTGGTCTCTGACGTGGCTGTTTCGCCGCCGTGATGACGGTGGCGAAACGCGGCAGAGCCACCGTAGACAGCGAATGAGACATTTGGATTTCTTATGGATTGATTGGGTCATTCGCGCCATATAAATTCTTTGCAAAAATAGCCCTTTTCAGACGTTTATATTTTGTCCTTTTTTTAAAGTGAAAAAGGACAGATATACCCCTGAACTGTTGGGACATTGGTGCCCTTGTCGTTCAAAAATTAGAGTTTATATGCGTTTCACTCTAAAGGAAAATAAAATAATGACATGTGGCACAATCTTATCCATCGATATGATGTCGGGTAAGTGGATAAAAACATGACACGTGAATGTCCGTTAATACAAAGGGTATATATGTTCTAGTTTTTGGACGGTAGGGACACCTATATTCCAAAAATATGACGGAGAATATTTGCATACCATTTACGATAATTCGGGAATATATTTTTCATTTTCCCTTTTTTTAATCATCTTTTTGCATATATAGTCAGAAGAATTACTTTATTTTGTGTAAATTTGATTTAAAAATTGTTATTACTCCTATAATAATTATGATCAAAGTAATATGAATTCTCACTTGGATATAGTTAATGGACGAAACAAATAATTTGTATCAATTTTCGAGTGTTTTCAATATTTCTTTCTATTTATCCATATAGTTTATTGGCCCAGTTTATTTTAGTGTTAACCGTTTAATGACATTTCTTTCATTTTTACCAAGAAAAACATTTTTATAACCAAACATATCAACTATTTATTTTTGTTCTAGCATTTTATTTAAGTACATAATTGTTAATTCATAAAATTGAATTTCAAACATTTAAAAAACGTTTTTCAGTGTTTAATACTTCCAAAACTGTTGACTAAAATTGCTACATTAATATTTAATGGTAATTTTGGAATGATAAATATAAAGTCAATTAGCTACAACACACCTATTCTAAAAGACTAAAAAAACTTTGGACCAGTAAAATTGAAGTCTAAATACTTAGTTAATATTGGCATTATTGATATTTCTATAGCATTTTTTTAAGAATAGTACTTTTATTGCTTGTCAAATTTATTTGAATAATTAATTGTGGTATGAGAAATTATTTAAAATAATTACTATCAATATAAATACTCGATTTGAATGTTCATTTTTTTTTACTAAGAATAAGCTCAGTTTACAACTTAAAAATCGAAGATTCAGAATATTCATACCGATAGAATGGAACGATTGGTGAAGGATGAAAATTATGGGTTCCTTATATGATTTAGACGATCCTTCTCTTTTTGAGCTAATTTTTTTAGTGTGAGTTAAGTCCAAACCCTAATTTGACATGGTATTGAATTGAAGGTAAGCAGAACCCAATTCGATGTTGGTCTTCAGAGTTCAAACAATAGATGAAGGTGAAAATATCTCCAGTTCATCAATGTGCACGCACCTGATCAGACACACACAGTGGCGGAGCTAAGATTTTTAATAAGGGATTTAAAATCTGAAAAATAAACAACAAACTAATAGAAGAGGTTCAACATCTACTTTATATATATATATATATATATATATATATAAAAAAATTAATTATGTATAAATAACAATATTTTTCGAAGAGAGTTCGGTTGAACCCCCAGACCGAAAGCTGGCTCCGCCCTAGACACACGAGAGAATAAAAGATATCCAAATCTAGGTGCACACGGGAGGGGGTGAATAAAATGAATTCCACATTGGTAAAGAATGAGAATTCTGAACAACGTATACACGACTCGGACAATTCAAAAAAAAAAATATCAATTAAATCCACACCAATCCTAACACTAATATACATAGACCATAAATTTGATGTCATTTAGCTCCACCACACCTATTCTAAAAATACTTAGGAGTTTGGACCACTAAATTTGAATTTTCATTACTTAATCTTAATTAGTCTTGCTTAACCTTATCTTGATAAAAAAAATTTGAAGAAAATGAATGCCCTAAGATAGATTACGACTATTCTTTAAATGATATAGTATAATTTTCTTCAATGACACGAAATTTATTAATGTTAGGTGTGAATTTAAGTATAAAAAATGGATCACCAAAACTTATGGTTATTTGACAAATTTTGATATATTATTTGTATAATTCTTAAAATTTTAAATATTAAATAAAGGAAGATTGTGAGGTTGAGGGGCGTCTTTTAAAAAATTAATTAAAAAAGCACCATTGTTTTTATTTTTTAAAACAAAATAATTAAAAAGCTTGAGGGCTTTTAATTTTTTAAATAAATTTCTTAGATATGCAAAATTGCATGTGTTTTTATAAATGGTTTATTTTTATAATTCTTTTCAATCAATAATTCATATAACCAACAAATGTTTTTTTAAAAAAAATGTGACATAGTACTCGAGATATATCAAACTCTTAATAAAGAAAATTCTGCAAATCGTATTAGTAATTTTCTTATGATTAACCTATAATCTGTTATTGCTAAAATAAATAAGGTCCTCAAATTTGAGAGCCTAATCTGATTGTCTTTTTCTTAAAAGGCAAAGCCGCCCCTAACAATAGTGTACGTATTTTCTTGAAATTCTGAATTCGGCTTTGCGTGTATGCATGTCAATCGAAATTCCACAATGTTTAAAATTTTAAATATTTTTCACAGTTTTGGTTAAATTTAACTACTAGACTTAGGTAAGTATATGTTCATTTGGCATGTATAAAAAGTCTTCTATATATACTAATCTCAAATTCATAATCACAATAACTTGACATTTTCTCTCTCCACTAGACCTAAAATTCAATGGGGTTATTCGAAAACACATTGTTTCTCTTGTGTTTCATGATATTAGTCATATCTCACTCTTGTGACGCTCAAAATTCACCACAAGACTATCTTGCGGTTCACAACAATGCTCGTGGTCAAGTCGGGGTTAGGCCTATGTCTTGGGATGATGCCTTGGCAACCAAAGCACAAAGGTACGCTGACTCAAGAAGAGGTGATTGCAACTTGATTCATTCTGGTTCAGGGGAGAATCTTGCCAAGGGTAGTGGAGACTTCACGGGGAGGCGTGCCGCAGAATTGTGGGTGGCGGAGAAGCCAAACTACAACTATGATACCAACCAATGTGCTAGTGGGAAAGTGTGCGGACACTATACTCAGGTAGTCTGGCGTACCTCTGTCAGGCTAGGTTGTGGCCGGGCTCGTTGCAACAACGGGTGGTGGTTCATTTGTTGCAACTATGCTCCTTTTGGAAACATCATCGGACAACGTCCTTACTAAAAAGTATGTTTACTTATGACATGTTATATTATATGTATTAGTATTAAATAAAATTCCCCACCCTATATGTCAAAGGGGTTTAAGGGGTTAAATGGAGTTGCATAATTATTATTTTCCCTTGATCTTGCTAGTATGAATAATTCCATGTACCATATTTTCATGGTATAGGGAAGGGTGGGCATGTTATAATATCATGGTATAACATTAAAAAATTTGATTCGATAATTTTTATTTTAAAACTAATTAATATTCGCTCTGTCTCATCTTATGTGACATCATTTGACTTAACATGGTATTTAACAAGATTTTTTTTTTTGAAACTTGTGGTTACAATCCTTAAATATTTGTGTGGTTGAAATTCGTCTCCTTAAGGGTAAAATAGGTATTTTAAGGTCAAATTTGTTTCTAATTATAAGAAGGTAACATTCTTTTTGGGACAGATCGGACTAAAGAAAGGGTACCACATCAAATCGAACGGAGGGAGAATATCATTATCATACAAAATTGATTTGGTATTTTATGATACGATAAATCGAAAATCATATATAGTTAATTTGTTCAACTTCCTCTTACATATACTCATATGGAAAGGAATTACTGAATTATAACTTCGACTTTTTAATATACATCCCGATTATATCATACTTACCGATGTACACATATACTCAAAATTAATATTTTACACATATTCTTTAATGGTAATAATAAATCGTTACTATATTATTTTTGGCGATAATAATAAATATACATATTTTATAATTAATACTTTATATAAATATCGCTAAAAAATTTAACGATTCTAAATAGAATAACATTAATTCAACTACCATTAAGTATCTATATAAAATAAGTGTCCATCATGATATTTTTTTCTTTTTTGTTTGAATTCTATCCAAATTGCTTTTAATGATTAACAAATTTTAGTCTTCTCTCTTTCATAGAATAATTTTATCCCAATACAAGAGGAATATTTACGGCATGTGCAGCTCAATATTTTATTTTATTTAAAAAAAAAAAAAATCGACAATGGGGGTTGGGGGGTGGGGGTGGGGGTGGAGTAAATGTTGCTAAAAAGTGCTTTTCACCTTAATGGAACTTACATGATATGAAGTCGAATTAATTAGAATTCTAATAAAGATATCGTATAAAAAATTAGAAAATAAATTTGGAGTCCTATAATTTTGAAACCTAAAGCCC
The DNA here is from genome assembly GCA_022817965.1 of Solanum lycopersicoides. Classification (NCBI taxonomy): domain Eukaryota; kingdom Viridiplantae; phylum Streptophyta; class Magnoliopsida; order Solanales; family Solanaceae; genus Solanum; species Solanum lycopersicoides. The sequence goes on from CM040626.1 coordinate 759,420, forward strand.
TTGCTTTAGTTGCTTCACTATCTCGTCGGCCATGATATATGAAGGTACTGCAGAACGTAAAATGAATTTTATCTAATAAAATTTTTAAATAAAATTTAACGAAAATTTGATTCATCCGACACATACCCGTTATGGGCAATAATTCCACCTTTCTATGCTCTGTAGATTTGTATGTAATGGTTGTTGAGCGTGAAAATAATATTATACATATTTTCCCTTAATATTACATGAAATATTGCAATACAAAATCATCTTTAAATTTTCTTTCACATGTTAAATAAAATTTCACGATGTTTAAATTTAACAATTTTCACAAATTCGATTAGATTTAATAGTGAGATTATGATAAATATTTTATCAAGACCAAAAGTGCTTTAAATTTTAAGGACCAAAATTGCTCCAATCATACATGAGGGACTATTTTGAAACTACTAAAAAAGATAAGGGACTATTTTTGTCATGTTCTCTCCACTACTTCCCTTTGAAACAAAATTCCACAATGTTCACTTATAAATACACTACTTATCTCACATTCATAATTACAATACCTTAGACTTCTTTTCTCTCCACTAAACCTAAAGCAAAATGGGATTGTTCAACATCCCAATGTTACTCATTTGTCTCATGGTATTAGCCATATTTCACTCTTGTGATGCTCAAAATTCACCCCATGACTATCTTGCGGCTCACAACAAAGCTCGTGCCCAAGTCGGGGTCGGGCCAATCTCTTGGGATGCCAGTTTGGCATCCCGAGCACAAAACTATGCCAACTCAAGAACTCGTGATTGCCATTTGATTCATTCTGGTGCTGGGGAGAACCTTGCCAAGGGTAGTGGTGACTTCACGGGGAGGGCAGCCGTGCAATTGTGGGTGTCCGAGAGGCCAAGCTATAACTACGCTACCAACCAATGTGTTGGTGGAAAAATGTGTGGACATTATACTCAAGTAGTCTGGCGCAACTCAGTCCGACTAGGTTGTGGTCGGGCTCGTTGCAACAATGGATGGTGGTTCATTTCTTGCAACTATGATCCAGTAGGCAACTGGGTCGGACAACGTCCTTACTAAAAGGATGTTTACTTATGACATGTTGCTAGTATTAAATAAAATTCTCATATGAGACGTCGAGAAGTTAAAATTTAAGTCTGACATATGGATCGAGTCAATCTCCTATCTAAAATATTAAGGGATTAAATATTGAACATCTATAATTATTATTATTTCCCTTTTGATGTTGCTAATATGAATAATTCCACATACCATATGTTATATGTTCATGGTATAATGGGCTTAAGTTGATTATTAAGTATTGCATCTTCTTGTTCCATAAAACATGAATACATAAAATTATATTTAAGCATGCGTATATATTAATTCAGCACTTATCTAAACACATAACTATTTATTCATAAATTCAGCTTTAACTCTTCCAAATATTTGTTCTATTTTAACTGCCCATTAATTTGTTTTTTTTTTCAATCATTACCCAAAAAAATTTCAATGGCTAACAAATACTCAAGTCTACCATATTTTCTCGTACAATAATGGCCTAAAATTATTTTTCATAAAATATTTTATAGGTAAAAAATGAATTTCATCCTTTCTTGACCTATGGTCATAGATTTGAATACCTCAAATAAAAACTAATATTGCTAGAGACTTTTCCTTTAAAAACTTTACGTGACACGAAATTGAATTAATTGACACAAATTCAAGACATCTCGTCAGGAAAAAAATGGACCCTATTTCATGTTTTAATTTAAATAATTTTCACAAATCTGACTAAATTTAACAATGAGAGTTTGATAAATATCTAATCGAGATCAAAAGTATACACTTTCGAAAAACATGAAGGACCAAAAGTGCTCTCTTTTGACAAAGTTAAGGATCAAAATTGATCCCATCATACATTAGGGACTATTTTGAATCTACTAAAAATTAAAAGGGACCATTTTTTCATTTTTTCATTTTCTCTATTAAGTTCCTTTGAATTTTCTTCACACATACTAAGCAAAATTCCACAATTTTTACTTATAAATACACTACTTATCTCACATTTATAATCACAATAACTTAGATTTCTTTTCTCTCTACTACTCCTATAGCAATATGGGGTTGCTTAACATCTCATTTTTACTCATAATAGGACCTATCCACAACCGCTTATCCTCTCTTATTTCGCGCATGATATCAAAATGATATTAGCATTACTGTTATGAAATAATCTTTTATGATATATTGATACCTTGTTGGTATCATATAGGATTTAACTCTTTTTTAAAGAAATAATAGAGAAAATTATTTAAGCCACAATCTTATTTATTAAACTCTAAAATTAGTAGAAAATATATTTTTATATTTTTTAAAATTAAAATATACTTCAATGATACCATGATATTATGTAGATATACCGTAATTGTATCATGTATGATTGAGTATTTTTCATTGAAGGACTAATGCAAACCATAATGAAAATATTGTTCAGTTACTCATTAATACAGTCATAGTATATTTATATACGACTGTATTAATTATATTATGATAGTGTAGTATATAATTATATTTGAAATTCAAATTAAGTTAATTAATCAAAGTGTAATTTTGACTAACTCAAACTAGCAAGTCTTTCCCAAAACAAACAAGTAACTCCAAACAATTTATATAATACTTTAATAGAAACACAGTCAAATAAATATAATATATTATCACCAAACAAAGGGTAAATCAAAACTCTAGCATATTATTTTTCACCAAATCAAAATAAGTGAATTAAAACTATATAAAAATCCATAAACAATAGTAATAATAAAAAGAAAAGTCAAGAAAAAAAAAACCTACAATTATGTGATGGAACAGAAATTCCACAAACCATAGCCACTATCATTAAACTTTTTTCATCGACAAATTATATTTAATATATATACGTTAGAAATTACTTAATATGTGTAAATATAATTAAACATATCAAACTATTTATGCTCTATTTAATATTTATCTAAATACGTAACTATTTATTCATAAATACAGCTTCAAACACTTAAAAAAATAATTTAAAATTCTCATTCGAAGCTGCAAGGATGTTAGGCACTTTATAATTTCCACACAAAGGACCAAAAATTGTTTTGGTTTAAGCGTCCATCACTTTATTTATTATTTTTTTTTCATTATATCCAAATTGCTTTCAATGACTAACAAATACTTAGTCTTCTCTCTCTCATAGAATAATTTTCTTCCAATAAATCCATCTACAAACGGCTTAATAAGATTGATGGTCTAAAATCATTTTTTCATAAAATATTTATAGCTAAATTAGATTAAATCGCTTTCTCTCTTGATTAGAGGTCTTGAGTCCTAATCTCAAAATGAAAACAAATATTGCTAGAGAGCTCTTCTTTTAAAGAACCTTATGTGGCATGAAATCGAATTAATCGTGCAACATAGATTTTAGATATTGTCATCGTGTGAGAAAATAAAAAAAAATGTGAACCCTAAAAAAAATTTATCTTAGAAGTCCTTGAATACTAAGTGTTGTTTAATATTACCTGAATAATAGAGTAAAGTATGACTATTCTTTAAAGCATATAGTATTTTTTTAATCACACGACATGCAATGTAATTAAAAACCTCTTTAGGATTTTGCTTCACATGTGAAATAAAATTCCCCAACATTTAAATTTAAGATTTTTCACAAATTCGATTGAATTTAACAATCAAAGTTTGATAAATATCTTATCGAAACCAAAAGTGTTCACTTTTGGAAAATTTAAAGGACCAAAAAAAGATCACTTTTGACAATCTTAAGGACCAAAAGTGATCTTATCATACATAAGTGACTATATTGAAACTACTAAAAAGATAAGGGATATTTTTGTCATTATCTCTGTAATTTCATTTGAATTTTCTTTCCCCATGTTAAACAAAATTACTCAATTTTTACTTATATATATATATATATATATATATGATAATTATTCATTTATCTCGTGGTATTAGTCATATTTCACTCTTATGATTATGTAGGCTTAACGAATGTTAATTTATTTTTGTAACTATGATTTTGTAGGCAACTGGATCGAACAATATTTTTATTAAAATATGTTTACTTATGACATTTTGTTAGTATTATATGTTAATGGTATAGTGGGACTTATTTACATTAAATTAAATATGAATACATAAAGTTATTCCTATTCTATCTTTCTAAAATTTGTCTTTTCTTAATTATTAAGATTAAAATGCGACTAAAAATAAAGATTAAAATGCGATATTTGCTAACTCAAATCGGTCTAATTTTGTAAAAACTTAATAGAACAATTGTATAAGAAAACTAATTATCACCTTTGTTTCGATATATGTGTCAAAATTCAAAGTATGAGTTCGAAAATGCTACTTTTTTAATATGAAGTCGAATATAGATTCTTTATTTCTTTGAAATGATAAAATATACATATTCAAAATTTAAATGGGCGTAATTAATATCGAAGTCAAAAAAAAGCTCACCAATTACATAATGGAATAGGAATTTCACGCACCATTGATCTTTGAACACTTTTATTGAAGATTATATAAAGTACATTCGTCAAAAACTATTTAACACACTCGTATATTTATTAAACATATCAAATTATTTATTCTCTATTTAATACTTATTATAACACGCATCTATTTATTCCTAAATTCAAACTTCAACTCTTCCAAAACATTTTTAAAATTAATAATTCCCATTTGAAGCTGCCATGATGTGAGGCAGTTAGTTTCTAAACAAAGGACCACATATTCAATAATTTTCTCCTAATATATTCGGGGCGGTTCAATAACATTGATAGCCTGAAATTAAAATTTTCAAAAAATATTTTATAAGTAAAAATTGAATCACATTCTTTTTTTATTAGAGATTTTAAATTCGAACTCTAAACTGCAGACAAATATTGTTAGATAGAATTTTCCTTTAAAATTTTTTACGTAATATAAATCAAATTAATTAAAATTCTACCACATATTTCGAATATATCTAAATTAAAGTATGACTATTCTTTAAAGCATATAGTATCTCTATATCACACGACATGCAAGGTACTGATCACATTTGATTTTTCTTCACATCATTAAAATTCCACAATGTTTAAATTTCACAATCAAAGTTTGGTAAAAATCCAATAAAGAAAAAAAAATACTCATTTTTTGAAAAACTTAAAGGACCAAAAGTAATTAATTCTAAAAAGTTCAAGGACCAAAATACACAAGAGACTATTTTGAACTTACTATCATTTTTATCATTTCCTCTACTAATAATTTCCTTTGAATATTCTTCACACATACTAAGCAAAATTCCACAATTTTTACTTATAAATATGCTACTTATCTCAAATTTATAATCACAATAACTTAAATTTCTTTTCTCTCCACTAGACCTAAAGCAAAAATGGGGTTGTTTAACATGTCATTGTTACTCACTTGTCTCGTGGTATTAGCCATATTTCACTCTTGTGATGCTCAAAATTCACCCCAAGACTATCTTGCGGTTCACAACGATGCTCGTGCCCAAGTCGGGGTCGGGCCAATGTCTTGGGATGCCGGGTTGGCCTCCCGAGCACAAAATTATGCCAACTCAAGAGCTGGTGATTGTAACTTGATTCATTCTGGTGCAGGAGAGAACCTTGCCAAGGGTAGTGGTGACTTCACGGGGAGGGCTGCCGTGCAATTGTGGGTGGGAGAGAAGCCAAACTACAACTATGGTACCAACCAATGTGCTAGCGGACAAGTGTGCGGACATTATACTCAAGTAGTCTGGCGTAACTCAGTCCGACTAGGTTGTGGTCGGGCTCGTTGCAACAATGGGTGGTGGTTCATTTCTTGCAACTACGATCCTGTAGGCAACTGGGCTGGAGAACGTCCTTATTAAAGTATTGTCTATTTATGACATGTTGCTAGTACTAAATAAAATTTCCATATTACATGTCAAGGAATTAAAATTTAAGTATGATAAGTGGATCGGATCGATCTCCTATTATTATTATTATTGTTATTATAATTATTATTATTATTTCCCTTTGATGTTGCTAGTATGAATAACTCCACGTACCATATGTTCATGGTATCGTGGCTTAGGTTCTTTACTTTTTCAAAATTATGAAATTTATATATTTAAAAATTAAGTGGTGTTAATAATATATAGGACCTATCCACAAATTATTTACCTGCTTACCTCACTTTCTCCTCTCTTATTTCGCGCATGATATCAGAATAATGTTAGCATCACTGCAATGAATTAATTTTTTGTGGTATATTGATACCATGTCGGTATTATATAGGATTTAACTCTTTTTTTAAGAAATAATTAAGAGACAATTATTAAAGTCACAATCTTATTTATTAAACTCTAAATTAGTAGAAACTATATTTTTATATTTTTTAAAATTAAAATATTGAAGAGTTAAAACATATAGCTCAATGATACCACGATATTTTGTAGATATATCGTAATTGTATCATACAATATTCTCATTGAAGGACTAAAGCAAACCATAATGAAAACATTGTTAAAGTACTCATTAATACCATATTCATATACAACTATATTATACTTAGTCTTCTCTCTCTCATAGAATAATTTTCTACCAGTAATTTCACGTAAGGACGGCTCAATAAAATTAATCGTTTAAAATCATTTTTTCATAAAATAGTTTAAAGCTAAATAAAACTTAATCGTTTTCTCTCTTGACCAGAGATCTTGAGTCCTAATCTCAAAATGAAAACAAATATTGCTAGAGCACTTCTTCCTTTAACGAAGCTTCTCTGACATGAAATTGAAGATTCTAGATTTGTCATCGTGTTAGAAAAATAAAAAAAATGAGAACCCTAAAAAAAATTTATCTTAAAAGTCCTTCATTACTAAGTCTTGTTTAATATTATTTGAATAATAGGGTAAAATATGACTATTCTTTAAAGCGTATAGTATTTCTCTAATCACACAACATGCAATGTAATTAACAACCTCCTTTGAATTTTCTTCACATGTGAAATAAAATACCACAAAGTTTAAATTTAACAATTTTCACAAATTCGAATAAATTTAACAATCAAAGTTTGATAAATATCTTATCGAAACCAAAAGTGTTCACTTTTGAAAAATTTAAAGGACCAAAAAAGATCTCTTTTGACAATCATAAGGACCAAAATTACTCTTATCATACATAAGGGACTCTATTGAAACTACTAAAAAGATAAGAGACCATTTTTGTCATTTTTTCTGTAATTTCCTTTGTATTTTTCTCACACATGTTAAACAAAATTATACAATGTTTACTTATATATACACTATTTATCTGATGATTATTCATTTCTCTTGTGGAATTAGCCATATTTTATTCTTTTGATGCTCAAAATCTACCCCAAAATAATCTTGCAATTCAGAACGATGTTCGTGCCCGGGGTGGCGCTAATTTACTATAAAAAAATGATCATTAGCGTTATTTAATTCTTAATTTACGCTAAATATATAGTTTTAGCGACAATTGTCAATCTTTTTATATGTCCCTAAAACCTTTAGCGACAATGATTCTAATTGCACTTAACTAATGCCGATAAACGCTTTAGCACTCTTTATTAGTGTCAATATATAATATCATTAAAAATTATTTTTATTATAGTGATTGCAATAACGAATGGTGATTTATTTTTTGCAACTATGATCCTGTAGGCAACTGGGCATGACAACATTTTTATTAAAATATGTTTAATTATGACATGTTGTTAGTATTATATTTTAATGGTATAGTGGGACTTGTTCACATTGAATATGAATACATAAAGTTAGTCTTTTCTTAATTAAGATTAAAATACGATATTTGTGTTGCTTAGCTCAAATATGTCTAGTTTTGTAATAACTTAATAGAAGAATTGTATAAGAAAACTAATTATCACCTTTGTTCCAATATGTGTCAAGATTCGGAGTATTTATTTCAAAACATTTTTTTTTTTTTGTATGAAGTCGGACACAGATTTGTTATTTTTTTAAAATTATAATCCACGTATTCAAGATATAAGTGGGCGTAAATTAATATAGAAGTCTAGAAAAAACTCTCTAATTACTTAATTAATGAAACAGAAATTTCACCCACCAGTGATCTACGAACACATTTATTGAAAAATTATATAAAGTACATTCGTCAAAAATTATTTTACGCGCACATATATTGATAAAGCATATCAAATTTTTTATTCTCTACTTAATACTTATCTAAACACCTAACTAATTATTCATAAATTCAACTTCAACTCTTCGTTTTTAAAATTAATAATTCCCATTTGAAGCAGCCATGATGTGAGGCAGTTAATTTCTACACAAAGAACCACAATGTTTATGATGTGAGGCAATTAATAATTCACTTTGTTTATTATGTTTTCATTATATCCAAATTGCTTAATTTCAATGACTAATAAATTTTCTTTCATAGAATAATTTTCTCCTAATAGATTCAGGGCGGCTCAATAATATCGATAACCTAAAATCAATTTATCATAAAATATTTTATAAGTAAAAAACTAAATCACATTTATTTTCTATTAGAGATTTCAAATTCGAACTTCGAAATATAGACAAATATTATTAGATTAAACTTTCCTTTTAAAGAATCTTACGTGATACAAATAAAATTAATTAAGACTCCAACACACATTTTGAATATCTAAACTAAAATATTACTATTATTTAAAGTATATAGTATTCCTTAAATCTCACGATATGCAAGGTGCTGATCATATTTAAAATTTTCTTCACATCATTAAAATTCCAAAATGTTTGAATTATATAATCAAATAAAATACTGATTTTTTGAAAAACTTGAAGGACCAAAAGTAATAAATTCTAAAAAGTTTAAGGACCAAAATTGCTTAGCAAAATTCCACGATTTTTACTTATAAATACACTACTTATCTCACATTTATAATCACAATAACTTAAATTTATTTTCTCTTCTCTAGACCTAAAGCAAAAATGGGGTTGTTTAACATGTCATTGTTACTTATGACTTGTCTCATGGTATTAGCCATATTTCACTCTTGTGATGCTCAAAATTCACCCCAAGACTATCTTGAGGTTCACAACGATGCCCGTGCCCAAGTCGGAGTCGGTCCAATGTCTTGGGATGCCGACTTGGAATCCCGAGCACAAAACTATGCCAACTCAAGAGCTGGTGATTGTAACTTGATTCATTCTGGTTCAGGGGAGAATCTTGCCAAGGGCGGTGGTGACTTCACGGGGAGGGCCGCTGCGGAATTGTGGGTGTCGGAAAAGCCAAACTACAACTACGATACCAATGAATGTGTTAGCGGAGAAATGTGCGGACATTATACTCAAGTAGTCTGGCGTAACTCAGTCCGACTAGGTTGTGGTCGGGCTCTTTGCAATAATGGATGGTGGTTCATTTCTTGCAATTATAATCCTGTAGGCAATTGGGTCGGAGAACGTCCTTACTAAAATTTATTTTTTATTGATGTGTAAGGGATTAAATAATTATTATTATTTCCCTTTGATGTTTGCTAGTATGAATAATTCCACATACCATATGTTCATGGTATAGTGGGCTTAAGTTGATAATACATAAAGTTTTTCCTATTTCATTAAACTAAGAGAAAATTATTAAAATCATAATCTTATTTATTAAACTCTAAATTAGTAGAAACTGTATTTTTATATTTTTTAAAATTAAAATATCGAAGAGTTAAAAAATACCTTAATGATACCGCGATATTATGTAGATATACCGTAATTGTATCATACATGATTGAGTATTCTCATTGAAGGACTAAAGCAAACTATAATGAGAACATTGTTCAATTACTCATTAATATCGCCAGAGTATATTCATATACGACTGTATTATACTTAGTCTTCTCTCTCTCATAGAATAATTTTCTTCGAGTAATTTTACGTAAGGGCGGTTTAATAAAATCGATGGTTTAAAATCAATTTTTTATAAAATATTTTAAAGCTAATTAAATAAAATTGAATCGTTTTCTCTCTTGATCAGAGATCTTGAGTCCTAATCTCAAAATGAAAACAAACATTGCTAGAGCGCTTCTTCCTTTAAAGAACCTTTTGTGACATCGAAATTTAATTAATCATGACTCCAACATAGATTCTAGATATCGTCATCGTGTGAGAAAAAAAATGGGAACCCTAAAAATAATTATCTTAAAAGTCCTTGATTACTAAGTCTTATTCAATATTATCTGAATAATAAGGTAGAGTATAACTATTCTTTTAAGCATATAGTATTTCCTTAATCACACAACATGCAATGTAATTAACAACCTCCTTTGAATTTTTTTCACATGTGAAATAAAATACCACAAAGTTTAAATTTAACAATTTTCACAAATTCAATTAAATTTAACAATCAAAGTTTGATAAATATCTTATCAAAACCAAAATTGTTCACTTTTGAAAAATTTAAAGGACTAAAAAAGATCTCTTTTGACAATCATAAGGACCAAAATTGCTCTTATCATACATAAGGGACTCTATTGAAACTACTAAAAATATAAGGGACCATTTTTGTCATTTTTTCTGTAATTTCCTTTGTATTTTTCTCACACATGTTAAACAAAATTATACAATGTTTACTTATATATAAACTAATGTCGGTAAATGTTTTAGCACTCTTTATTAGTGTCAATATTTAATATCATTAAAAAATATTTTTGCTGTAGTGATTGCAACAACGAATGGTGATTCATTTCTTGCAACTATGATCCTGTAGGCAACTGAGCATGACAACATTTTTATTAAAATGTGTTTAATTATGACATGTTAGTATTATATGTTAATGGTATAGTGGGACTTGTTCACATTGAATATGAATACATAAAGTTAGTCTTTTCTTAATTAAGATTAAAATACGATATTTGTGTTGCTTAATTCAAATAGATCTAGTTTTGTAATAACTTAATAGAAGAATTGTATAAGAAAACTAATTATCACCTTTGTTCCAATATGTGTCAAGATTCGGAGTATGTATTTCAAAATACTATTTTTTTGTATGAAGTCGGACATAGATTTTTTATTTCTTTAAAATTATAAAATCTACATATTCAAAATATAAGTGGGCGTAAATTAATATAGAAGTCTAGAAAAAACTCTCCAATTACATAATTAATGAAATAGAAATTTCACCCACCAGTGATCTATGAACACTTTTATTGAAACATTATATAAAGTACATTCGTCAAAAACTACTTTACGTGCAAATATATTGATTAAGCATATCAAATTTTTTATTCTCTATTTAATACTTATCTAAACACCTAACGATTTATTCATAAATTTCAACTTTTCAACTCTTCTAAAACGTTTTTAAAATTAATAATTCCCATTTGAAGCTGCCATGATGTGAGGCAGTTAATTTCTACACAAAGAACCACATATTTAAGTGTCCACCACTTTGTTTATTATGTTTTCATTATATCCAAATTGCTTAATTTCAATGACTAACAAATTCTCTTTCATAGAATAATTTTCTCCTAATACATACACGGCAGCTCAATAATATCGATGACCTAAATTCAATTTATCATAAAATATTTTATAAGTAAAAAACTAAATCGCATTTGTTTTCTATTAGAGATTTCAAATTCGAACTTCGAAATATAGACAAATATTATTAAATTAAACTTTCCTTTTAAAAAATCTTACGTGATACAAATAAAATTAATTAAGACTCCAACACACATTTTGAATATCTACACTAAATATTACTGAAATTCCACAATGTTTAAATTAAATAATCGAAGTTAGATAAAAATCTAATAAAGAAAAAAAATACTTATTTTTTGAAAAACTTGAAGGACCAAAAGTAATAAATTCTAAAAAGTTTAAGGACCAAAATTGCTTAGCAAAATTCCACGATTTTTACTTATAAATACACTACTTATCTCACATTTATAATCACAATAACTTAAATTTATTCTCTCCTCTAGACCTAAAGCAAAAATGGGGTTCTTTTACATGTCATTGTTACTCATGACTTGTCTCATGGTATTAGCCATATTTCACTCTTGTGATGCTCAAAATTCACCCCAAGACTATCTTGAGGTTCACAACGATGCCCGTGCCCAAGTCGGAGTCGGTCCAATGTCTTGGGATGCCAACTTGGAATCCCGAGCACAAAACTATGCCAACTCAAGAGCTGGTGATTGTAACTTGATTCATTCTGGTTCAGGGGAGAATCTTGCCAAGGGCGGTGGTGACTTCACGGGGAGGGCCGCTGCGGAATTGTGGGTGTCGGAAAAGGCAAACTACAACTACGATACCAATGAATGTGTTAACGGAGAAATGTGCGGACATTATACTCAAGTAGTCTGGCGTAACTCAGTCCGAATAGGTTGTGGTCGGGCTCTTTGCAACGACGGGTGGTGGTTCATTTCTTGCAATTATGATCCTGTAGGCAATTGGGTCGGAGAACGTCCTTACTAAAATGTGTTTTTTTTATGATGTATAAGGGATTAAATAATTATTATTATTTCCCTTTGATGTTTGCTAGTATGAATAATTCCACATACCATATGTTCATGGTATAGTGGGCTTAAGTTGATAATACATAAAGTTTTTCCAATTTTATAAAATAAGATTAAAATACATTGCATAATGGTAAAATAATTATTGTCTTCTGCAAATTACGAGAGTTAAATTATTAATTTTTTTAGTGTAAAGACGAGCATAAATTCTTTATATCTTTTAAAATGAATTATATATTTTAAAACGACACATAAGCAGAGGCGGACCTAGAATTTAAAGGTGATGAGTGTCATATCGTTAAGTTTCAATCCTTTGTGATTTTTCATCACATATACGATATTATAATAATGTTTATTAAAGTCAAATGTAGTCCAAGACTTAATGGTATTAACATTGTCTTGTCATGTACAAGTTTGAGTCGAAACGTCAACATTATTATTTTTCAAAAGAAACAAAAAATACATTAAAAATGAGCAATATGACAATCGAACGGGCACCATGTGCCTACTTGTGTCCAGGGATAGCAGATTAGTTTTTCTTAAGTTTTTATGCATATATATATATATACATACACATGTATACATAAAATTTCAACCGAGATCACTAGATGCCGTGACACCCCTATCATGATATATATATCCGCCCCTGCACATAAGTTAACATTGTGAGTTCTTCTGTCACATTTGTTCGAGAATTTCTTATCTCTAATATGAGATTTTTTGGGGGGGATTTATGTTTAAGCGAATCATTCTTAATTGAAAGTCTTATATTCGAGTCCTAGATATATATAGAGTTGTAGTCGAAAGAAAACGATTTACCCTCACATACTTTATGATTCTAATAGAGAGAATTATTTTTCAAAATAAACCAAGACCATTAATTAACTAATATATGTCCAATTTAGGGTCACATGTAATTGTAATATTTCTAGCATAATTTGGATTAAGTTAATTAATCCCTTTAGTTACCCAATAATACTGCAATTTGATTGGCCTAGACTTGCAAGTTGCAAGCTTTTTCCAAAACAATAATTTACTCTAATTTAAATGCAATCAAATAAATACAATAATATTTTATTAAGAATTCAAGGAGTTAGATTCGACTTCTCTTTGGGGTTTTTTTCCCTCTATTTTTTTTTAAGTTTTTATTTGGACGTCAGACACATGACATAGATAAAAATTAATAGAAAATATTTAATTAATTAAAATAAAATTTTAATTTCTAATTTAAATAAACAATATTTCATAAAAATAGTAATGTCGCAATCATAGAAATATATTAGATGTCCATAAATAGTTTTATAATTAAGGAATGAAATCTTATTTAATATAAGAACGTGTGTTGTTGTATTCTAATTTACGGATTTATTTTTTATATATGTAGGTGAAAAGTTAAAGTAGGGTTATATAGGGGTTATTTATGTGCTTAATTAAATTGTAAATTTTAGTTTTTAACCAATTATTTTGTTTGTGTGTTTTTGTTTATTAAATGAGATTTAAACATCATATATGAATATACACGTATAATAACACCATATTATAATAGTCATGAAATTTTCAGACAAACACTGTTACTCGATAGATATGATCACAAGGTTGGTAAAACGAGGATAATATAAGTGAGGTTTAAGAAAAATATAATATAGGGTAGAGAATTTATTTCTGATATTCAACATACGCAAGCCAATTAACTCCAACAAACATCAAATAAAGTCACTACTATAAAAATTGACATCAAATGCATTTTTTTCACCAAACACAATGACCACGTTCTAAAAAAAGAAAGGATTTAAAGTTGGATGACATAATACATAAACATGTTCTTTAACTTGGCCTTAATTAATATTTATATCCTCAAACTTTACGTATGCATAAATAGATATAAAATTGAATAAGTAAATACATATGTCCTACGGATACATATAATAATGCCGCCTTATCATTACACCTTTAATTATTTGATGAAAGATTTTTGCTTTAATTTAGAAAACCCATTCTACTCCCCCACAGTGATGGCAAACTCACGAATGGAGAGTTCATTTCTCATATAGTTACTCAATTAATGATCATATTATAAAATCAAGCCTTTAGTTTTAAAATAATTAAGATCATTTATTTTTTAATATCTGAATGTCAATTGATGATTGTGTTGGTGATGGTTAATAACTAATGGTGATCGTAGCTGCCGATAATAATTAAAAGTGGACGTTGTTGATCGTGGCGCGTGGTTGGTGATGACAACTAATAATTGTGATGAATAATAGTAACAACTAATGGTGATGGTGAATGATGTATAGCGTGGTGATTGATTGTGTTGATTTTCGTTAGTGACTAATGATTTTAGTGGAGATGATCGTAAATGATGACTAATAGTTGTGACTTGTGACAACTGACTTATGTGATTGGTGATGGTGATAGTTGTGACTGAAGATGATGGTTACACGTGGTAATTGATAATGATGAACGACGATTAGTAGAAAAACTAGATAGGAGTAGTAATAAATTATATGTCATCTCCGTAGAAATCTTTAAATAAACATCTTATTAATATTACGAGTCAGTTATTATATATATATAAAAAAAAAATTGTTATAATACATAGAAAGTTTGGAATATTTTAGGTGTACCTACAATATGCTACCAATAAAGTAGCAAAATGACAAAAGTTAAAATTATTAATGTCATTTTTTTCTCTAACGTTTAATTGACTAATGACTCAAAACGTCAAATAAAAGTAGTTAAACCTCATCAAGAAACTGTATTTTCTTTATTATACAACACAAGTGTAACGCCATATACATTAAATTTTTCTGTTTCTCTTTTCTTGTTTTTATATACAAAAACTAAAATCTTACTATCCAAAAAACCTTGTAATATTCGACCGGCCGGCCGGTCAATATAATCAGAGTGAGACTTTGGTTACTAGCAAACGACTCTCCAAAAGAAGTCACAATCAAACAGCTCGTACTATTGAAGCACCAAACAAAAAGAATACAGGGCATTTTCAATGGATACTCCAAAATCGAATCATCAAAGAAGAGGGAGTTCTTCTCCTTTCTTGATGTCTCAAACACTATGGTCATCAACTGAAAAAACATGCAGATCAGGATTGATCAGATCAAATGATGAAAAAGGGGTAAATGTGAAAGTTGTATTGCGTTGCAGGTATGAACAAGTTAAAATTTTCCATTGCTAATTCTACGCGTTCATACGATAACTATACCTTAATTTCAAGCAAATTGGAAATCCTTACTGTCCTAAGTGTATTGGCAATACGGTCACATGTTTGGAGCTCTACATGTTCTTAATATTTGCTTTACTTGAGTCGAGGGTCTATCAGAAACAGTTTTTCTACCTTCACAAGGTAGGGGGTAAGGTCACGTATACACCACTTACTCCAGACTCCACTTGTGGGATTACAATAGGTTTATTGTTGTTGTTATGTTCTAATATTAAAGATAATGTAGTATATAACACTAAAAGCAAGACGTGTAGGTGGATCGATTCATCAACTTACCATTGAGACTTACAAGCTAGTGACATACTTGTCTTTCAGGCCACCAAATGAGGATGAAATGAAGATGAAAGGCCCTTTGGTGATCTCATGCGACGAGCTGAAACAAGAAGTCACTGCAACATTGAACACAAGTACTAAGCAAATAAACAAAGCATTTCTATTTGATAAGGTTATCTATATCTATTTTTCATTATTACGAAAAATTTTGTGTAGTAACGTTGATTCGGACCCCTTTAATGCCACAATATTTGTTAGGTTTGTGGTCCATCAACTCAGCAAAAGGACTTTTATGATCAGTCTGTGGCTCCTCTTGTTAATGAGGCGCTCGAAGGATATACTTGTACTATTTTTGCTTATGGCCAAACTGGAACAGGAAAAACTTACACAATGGAAGGGGAAGCAATTAAAGAGAAGGTTCTTTCTGATTCTTTCTTCGTAACCCCCCCCCCCCCCCAAAGGTAACAGAGGCGGGGAAATCTTAGTAGCTCAATTGGTTAGCTACCTGAACTTTCACCTTGTTGATGAGAGTTCAATTCCCCACCGATGACAGAGGCGGATTCAGAATTTGAAGTTTCTGGGTTTTGAACTTGCCACCGAACTTGTAGCTCAATTGAGTTACTAAGTTCGTTATTAAATATTTATACATATTTAATGAAGTTCCCTAATACAAAAGCTATTTGGTTCGTCAAAACTCTTAACTTATATTGTAGCTCCGCCCCTGATTTTGTTGGCTTTTATCGTTTTTACATCCTATTTCAATGTTGATGCTTGTAGAATGGGGAGTTTCACAAGAATGCTGGAGTAATACCTAGAGCAGTCCAAGAGATTTTTGACATTTTGGAGTCTCAAAAGGCTGAGTACACTATGAAAGTTGCATATATAGAGATTTATAATGAGGAAATAACAGATCTTCTTTCCCTGGACGAGGGATCAAAATCGATAGATGAGAAGCAGAGAAAGCCGTTAGCTCTTATGGAGGATGGAAAAGGCGCAGTTTTCATAAGAGGTTTAGAAGAGGTGACAGTATCAAATGCAGATGAAGTACACAAAATTTTGGAGAAAGGGTCTGCGAACAAGCATACAGCTGAAACGCTTCTTAACAAACAAAGCAATAGGTCTCATTCGATATTTTCCATCACCTTACATGTTAAGGAATGTACTCACGAGGGACTAGAACTGTTAAAGTGTGGAAAACTGAATCTTGTTGACCTAGCTGGATCCGAGAACATTTTACGTTCTGGTGCAAAAGAGGTACACTAATGGAACTTCTCAGAATAATCGGAAGTAGTTATTATATCATTTCACAAATGCACTATCACGTCACCTGAAAGATAAATGCAGGTAGATCATAATAAGTAGAACTACTTACCTGGAAAATAATAATGACAACCTGCCATAACATGTTAGATTACATTGATAGTATAAAGATTATTTACATCGTCAATGTATATAAGTTGAATCGCTCAGTTTATTATAGTGAGATTCGAGGTCCGTAAGCACATTTACTTCTCTAAAATACAGGGAAGAGCAAGAGAGGCTGGTGAGATAAATAAGAGCTTGCTTACCTTGGGCAGGGTCATCAATGCTTTGGTTGATCACTCTGGACATGTTCCATACAGGTAAAGAACTTATTTAGTCATTATATACACATTGCAACAAATGTTGTTATACAGAAGCAACGACTGTAAAATAAGTCTCGGGATATCAGGGATAGCAAGTTGACAAGGTTTCTGAGGGATTCGTTAGGAGGAAAAACAAAGACATGCATAATTGCCACAGTTTCACCGTCCATCCAGTGCTTGGAAGAGACTCTCAGTACTCTCGAATATGCTAATCGTGCCAAGCAAATTAAAAACAGGCCAGAGGTAGTCAATTTTATTCTTTCGAGACTTGTTACGATTTTAGATGACCATATATTTCATTCTCAAGTCTATTTCCAGGTTAACCAGAAGCTGACAAAATCTGCCCTAATCAAAGATTTGTATGTGGAGATGGACTGCCTAAAGCAAGGTTAAAATGAGATTTACAGTTAAACAATTTGTTAATTTATGTGGTATTCTAACAGTAGGCATTGAAGGAATATGGTTTGTCTCCGTGTGACCTATAGGTCAGGGGTTTGAGCCGTGGAAATCAACCACTGATGCTTGCATCGTGGTAGGATGCCTACATCACACCCCTTAGGGTGTTTCCCTTCCACGGACCTTATGTGAATGCAGGGTGCTTCGTGCACTTTATAACAGTAGGCATTCTTCTTTGCTCTGCAGAATTACATGCAACGAGGGAGAAAAATGGAATCTACATACCACAAGATCGTTACCTGAGTGAAGAAGCAGCTCATAAGGTGCTATTACCATCAATATATCTGGAGAGCTACTCTTGATCTGTAAAATAGTAACAAACTTTATAACTCAAATGCTTCTTCTTTTTTCCGTTTTTTAGGCGATAGTTGAGAAACTGAAGTTCACAGAACTTGATTTAGAGTCCAAAAACAAGGTAAGTATCATCTGGTCTATCTTGTAGGCAGCCAGCTTATGCAAGTTCTCGTTTATTCCAAGATAATAGAGAAGTTACACATTCTAAGCAGAAACTGATAGAGCTTCAGGATCTTTATGATAATCAGCGACAACTGACAGCAGATTTAACTGAACAACTTCAAAGAACTCGGGTAGGATGTTACTCGAACAAGTTCCTATCTGTGTCTCTTTTTAACCATGATAGCTAGAACCTACAAGATAACTAAACTTTCCAGCCTCTATTTTATGGCAGAGAGAACTAAAGAAAGCCGAACAAGCTTTCAATGATCTAGAAGCTCAAAATAGGCGAGCAAAAGAAGTGATTCAAGAGAAGGATTCTCTAGTATCCAATCTCATTAAATCTGGTAAGAAGTATGTCCCAAACAAAATGATCCAAAGCTTTCCTGAATCCTACACCATGTAGGAATAAATACATATCCGTTAACGGCTCATAGGAGAGAAGTTTATTCTTGAAATTATTGAAATCTGCATATTTTACCTCTGGTTATTCAGAAAAGGAAATGACTGATAAAGCACTTGAGCTTCGAGCTGAAGTAGAGAATGCAGAATCAGAGATATCCAGCTTGTTCGCCAAAATTGGTCTGCATTACTATCTCTTCAGGTCTTTAGTCTTTATCTGGATAAGATCGGTTTCTTTTTCTAACATATGTTTATTATAATACAGAAAAAGGCAACAATAGAGAGGAAAGAAACAGAATTCTTGTGCAAAGCTTCCGCAGCAAATTAACTCAGCAGCTTGAAATTTTAAAGAGAAAAACGGCAAGTTCTGTAAGCAAACAAGAGCAGCAATTGAATGTAATATTAGAAGATACGCAATCCTTCTTAGCTACTAAAAGAAGGGTACAGTGAAATTTTTTCAACACGCGGTACTTAAATAATCTGTGACCTGAAAATGGAACTTATCTAATCTTGTATTTACGGACAGGCTACAGATGACTTGAAGGTTCAGCTCCAGAAGCTGAAAGACAAGTATAACTCCGATATCCATGATTTAGCTGTACCAGCCCAAGATCTTCATGAAAATTCTCAGTTAGCTTTTAGCAAAGTGAATGCAGAAATATCAAAGCATTCTTCTGCTATTACGGATGTAAGCGTGGATACTTCTTTCAGTCAATGTTACTTTCTTTCCACCCTTTCGTCACTCAATTTTGCCAGCATACTTGTGCAGATTGTTGGAAAGATTTCTGCAGATGTTAATGCTATACTCAACGGTCTGCAAGGTAATATTCGGGAACTTGAGGTGAAGATAAATGCTTTTGTACGACAAGAACAACAGGTACATAAGCATACTATAAATTTTCTTTCAGATACTGTGAGTTTTGTGCATCTAACTATCTTTTGTTTTTCTCCATTATCAGTATCAAACAAGAAGATATCATGAAATTCAAATTACCTCTGAAGTTCTCCTCAACTTTTTCAAGACCTTGAATACATATATCTCAAAATTGAGACTAATGGATGAAAAATCACAATCAATTAATGATCAGCATCTCTGCACCCTTGAAGAAAAGTTTGAGGTATTTATTTGTTTTTCCGGACCCTCGTTGGAAATGAAGATATTGATCTTGGTTTCTTTTCACCCATTGAGTTACTTCTATAGGAGCTGGCTGCAAGTGAAGAACGGCAACTGATAGAAAAAGTTGCAGAGCTTATATCAGCTTCCACTACTAAGAAGAAAAGGCTGGTATGTGCTTCTTAATTGCAACTTGTATGTACCTTTGATGGTTACTAGAGGGCAGCCCGGTGCACTAAGCTACCGCTATGCGCGATGTCCGAGTAAGGGCCGGACCACAAGGGTCTATTGTATGCAGTCTTACCCTGTATTTCTACAAGAGGCTGTTTCCACAGCTCGACCTCCTGGTCACAGGGCAACAACTTTACCGGTTGCGCCAAGGCTTGCTTTTAACAATATTATTAGAATTTATACTAAATAATCACAACTTGAGAAAGATTTTCCATGAAGGTTTATATTGTTAATGGAAGTCATACCAATATCATAGCGCCTTTTCATGGATTTTCTTATTCTTAAAAGCATGGAGTTACTGCAGGACTATCTCTTTCAGGGAGAAAATTATCAAATACTTCCATTTTTTTTCGTTTCTTTAGGTTCAAACAGCGGTCAATGACCTTCGAGAGTTCTCTAATATCAAAACCAGAAATCTAAATGCTGAGTTCTCAGACATACAAGGTTATGCTAATTCTGCCTATGAAGAGTGGACAAACTACATTGAAAGCACAGAATCCCACCATATCGAGGATTCAACTAGATTGGAATTTTGGAAGAGTAGCCTAGCAGGAAACTTCGATTGCTGGTTGAGTTGGTTTCAGATGATATAAAATCTATAAATATTGCACTGTATTTTGTAGTGTATACCTTTAATCAAGCTATTATAATTTCCATCTTAAATTTCAGCTTGACAAAATCAAAGGGGATCGAAGATGGATGGAGAAATGCCCAAGAATCCCTTCATTCCCAAGAAACAAGAATCATCAACTCAATCGATTCTATTGTTAAGTGAGTTATCATTTCAGATGAATCAACTACCATCTGAGGACTTCTTTTACAATTTTACCTCGATATGTTCAGGAGTGCTATGGAATCAAATGGAAAGATCGGTACTCAGTTTTCTTCCACAGTGACTTCCATACTAGAAGAAACAGCTATTTCCAAGAGGAATCTTCTTTTTGTTATGGAAAGTATGTTGTCAGAATACATAGTGTTTCTTCCTCTAATGTTACAAGTGAACAAACTCGGGGTTTATTGCCACAGACTAATAGTGTTAAAGTTGTTGTAGGTTTGCTGAAACTTGATCATGATGAATGTGAGAAGATCTGTTCATTTATTCATCCTTGTGTTGAGGATATGAAACAGATGAAAGACAGACATTCATCCGAAGTATCAGAGATAGCGGAAAATGCAGGAAAAGTATTGACAGATGAGTATAAGGTAAAAGCTCATAAAACTATGCAACTATAAATAAGATCTTCGAATTAGAACTAAAAAATATAAAACTCAAATTTACACAATACTATTACAATCTCCCTTTTCTCTCTTCATCATTCAGAAACAGACTTTCACTTAGAAAATCTAACACCAATTCTTTCTCCTGTATAGCAAGAATACCACGTCAATGGAAATTATCACTTATGAAATTTTCATGAGATACCTGAATGGGACAGTATTTCATTTCAAGTTCTTGACTCGATTGTAGCAGGGTGACAAGTTTATTTTCTTCGCCTTTTGTATTATAAATTAGAATTCTCCGCCAGAAGAAAAAGTACCAATTATTTATCATCTGTTAAGAACTCTTGGTTTTCTTAATCTTATTCTTTTTCCACTCTTCACAAGCTATCTTCAACTAAGACCTTTTCAGCTTCCTATGCTATTTTACAGCCATTTGAATGTGATACTAAAATGCATTCTTCTTTTTTTTTCTCAATAACTAGGTTGAGGAACCGTCAAGCTCAACTCTTAGGAGGAAAAGAGTTAACGTGCCAAGTCGGGAATCTATTGAAAATCTTAGAATTCCTTTCCTCGAAGAGTCACTCAAGTCATTTCAAGGCAATGGAATATCAAACCGAGCTAGCAGAAATGTAAATGCAACCAAAGGTGGATGAGGATATTCAGTTGAATTCCAGATGTTCATATTTCGAAGTAGGATAACTGATTTAGAGATTGATCAATCGAGGTTTATATCTGTTACTGGTAACCAGATGTAGTGTTTTAGTAAAAAGAACTAAGGCATGTCATCATGTGAATTGGAGCCTCAGAAAATAAAATCAATGTTTCTTTACATCTAAGTGTTCTAGTCATATTAAAACACATATATTAAAAACAGCATACTAATATGTACAACAAAAATACAATATGTTAGTATTCAGTGCATTATACTTGAAATTTCCACTTTGATATAGGATAAACAAGGGTCTTGAAATCTAGAACTGATGTATCAATCTTTAATAGCATTCCTACATAGGTTTCTGAACAATTACACTACAAAACAAATAATATAATGGGCAAAAACTCACAAAAGTATAGTGATGACTGATGCAAAGGCGTAAACCCGTATAGCCACCTTAGATCGGTTCAGTCTAAGGCCTATGTTGCAATCTCCTCTCAGAACACTTTAAGCAACTCCTTCTAACATAGATTGGCTTCCATTTATGCCTTCTAGTTGCAATGCAGCGCTCAAATTTAAGAGTTTGCTTATTATTAGCCCTCTGACTACTCTTTACGGACCATATAGTGTCATACTTGAAATCTGTTTTGCTTGTTGATGACCATTAAACCTATGCAGTAATCACCTTCTTAGAGCAAATGATCCAAAGCTTCACTTACAGTTTAGTGAACTTCACTAGTAATGAGGCAGTCATTTGGGCTTGAGAATATGGTTACACCTGGGGCTGCATAAAAGAAAGCCCTATCAGGCATCAAGTACCTCGGACCTGCTTTCTGAAAATACAAGCTTCACTTCCTCACTTCAAGGGAGATAATGGTTCTGAGAGTTGCAACTCGTGATTCTTGTAATCTGCCGCTTCAGTTGGTTACACTGCATCAACTTTCTTAGGTGGTATAAGAAGCTGCAAGTTTTATGGAAGTGTCTCGTGGCCTTTAATTAAGCCAGTAAAGCAAAAGAATAAAAAAAGAAAACAAGAGTTTTGCATGAAGGCTGCCTCAGGCGGTGCTTCTTCCTCCACAAGGTGACCATTTACTGAGGAAGGAGCTGCCTACCCATTACTAAATTTTGCTGTGCCTTTCATTCAGTTCAAGACCCTTCTCAGTGCTATTCTTGATAAGAACACTCTCAGAACTCTACTTACCATATCCTGAAGTGGATCTTCTCAAGAATACTCAAGTCTCGAGGACTCGATCTCACACGCTGTGAACTTTCAGGTGCTGTAATAGTACCTCTCAATCTCCAGGCTATTATTCTTCAGCTGTGCAATTTGAACATAACAAAGATGTATGACTGAAAAAAGTGATACTGGGAGTAACAAGAGCGGACTGCTGTTTCGTGTATGTCTACACATCAAAACAGTGAATAGCTTCCTCATTCACTCCTTAAAAGCAGTAGAGCCATCCTGAAATTTGAGTTCCATAATTTGATTGCAATTCTAACTTTTTCCCTGATGCTATCTTCGTATCTTTCTCTATTTGGCAGCAATCTTCAGTTAATCTGAAATATGAAACACATCGTCATATGAAACGACAACTTGTTCTTTGGAAAACAGCAAACTGCTTTGACCATTTGTACAAGAATATCTGCTGCTTCAGTGTCTCTCTGGTCAAGCATGTCTCTGGATAGCTATTTGGCAAATTTTTGTTCACCTTCCAGACCTCGTAATTTCTAGAAAACGAACTCAAAGACCTGCATAAGTAAAATCTGATTTTGTAAAGGTGCAACTCCACAATGTGGACATTGTATATCCAATAGTCATCCTGTCCAAATGTTTTACCCCTAAAACTTAAATCTGGAGGGGCAAATAATCATCATCCAGCATCTGCAGCCATAGTTCATCTAGCATGGAATATATTCTGTCCCTTTCTGCATGCATACAGTCCTCAGCCAAGAAGACATGGATCCGGTCCTTGACTTCGATCCAACTTTGACCTGGTACCTTTTTGACGCCTTTTTGTCGCATCTGACCCCTCAGTGATGCAACATCCTTCCAACTGCCTGTAGAAGCAAAAATGTTACAGAGTAACACATGTGCAGCAGAATTCGAGGGATCAATCTCCAATATTTTCTCTGCGGCTCGTTTGCCAACATCAAGATTGTTACGTGTCTTACAAGCAGCTAACAAAGTTTTCCACACCACAATATCAGGATCAAGTTCCATTTGATTGATAAAAGCTTCTGCTTCTTCTATGCAGCCAGCTCGGGCAAGCATGTCAACCACACAGCAACAATGCTCTCTAGTTGGTATAATACCAAACTCCGTTTCCATGGCTCTGAACAACTGCCACCCTTCTTTTACTCGTCCAACATGACTACAAGCAGTCAAAACCCCGACAAAGGTAACTTGGTTTGGCTTGACAGCTAAATATCTCATCTTTTGGAAGAGGTCTAGAGCCTCTTCTCCGTATCCAAACTGGGCATACCCAACTATTAAACTACTCCATGAAACCGCATCAGGGTTCTTCATACTATCAAAGAGCTTCTTAGCGCTTGTCATATGTCCACATTTCACATACATGTCAATTAAAGCATTCATGACATAAATATCTTCACTTAGCCCATTTTTCATGGCATAGCAACAAACCTGGTCTCCGATTTCCAAAGAGGCTACTTTTCCAGAAGCCCCAAGCATATTAACTAATGTAATATGATCAGGCCTACTAGAAGAAAGAAGCATCATTTTAAATAATGAGAAGACCTCTCCAGAATCTCGCTGTTGTAGAAAAGCTGTAAGAATGGCATTCCACGAGACTAAATCTGCTTTGTTTTTTATCTCATTGAAAATTTTATGTGCATCCGGAAGATCTGAACAGTTGGCATACATTGAAAGTAATGTATTAGAGATGGAAATCTCTAAATCAAAGCCACTCTTAATAACATAGCAGTGCACTTGCTTTCCTAGAAAGAGAGCACATGGACTTACAAAGGCACAAAGTAAAGAACGAACTGTGACATCATCTGGGGTCAACCTCAAAGTTCTCATCTGAGAAAAGAGAGATATAGCTTCATCACGGTCACCTCCGTATGCAAACCCCGCAATCAGAGCATTCCAGGATGCAAGATCAGGATTTCCTATCTGGTAGAATGCAGTTCTTGCAGAATACAACCATCCACATCTAGCATACATGTCAGTAACAGCGCAACCAGCAAAAGCATCAAAACTAAGCCCAAATTTCATACTTAAACCATGTACTTGTCTTCCATATTCTGCTTGTGCAAGACTTCTACAGACATTAAAAATGCTTCCAAAAACGAATTCATTCAGTTTGTAAATCCCCTGACTAAGCATCTCCCTGAAGCAGGACAGAGCTTCTGATTCATAACCAAGCTGTGAAAATCCGGCAATCATTGAGCTCCACGAAATCAAATCCTTTGATTTAATACGGGAGAACACTGTCAATGCCTCATCAATTTGATTAAACTTCGTATACATCGCAATCAATGCATTCTGAGCAATAAGGTGGGAACCATGTTCCGATTTAATGACATGGCCATGCAACTGCTTCCCTAACTCTACCTGTTTCATATTTGAGCATGTTTTGATTACGCTTCCATATGTGAACTGGTCAGGTATAAGACCAAACTGTCGCATTTGAAAGTAAAGATCTAATGCTTCATTCTCCTGACCATTTTGTGAGTACCCAGCAATTATCGAAGTCCAAGAAACCAAATTTCGTTCAAGCATTTCATCAAACACCTTACGAGCCTCCTTCAACGACCCACACTTCCCATACATATTCAACAAATGATTTTGAAAAATCATGTCTGGCTGATAATTTGATGCTAAAATATGACTATGAACTCTTCTTGCATACGGTAGGGATCTAAGAGATGAGCAAGCAGATACTAGCTGAGCATACGTGCTTGGATACAAATTATAAGTAGTGTTCCTTTCTAACAACTCAAATGACTCTAAAGCTTGTTTAAATAACTTTTGCTTACACAACAAGATTATATGATCATTACTTGACTGTTCATTCCTGAAACAAGACTGTATCCTATGATTGACATAGCTTCGAAATGATCCTAACCTTTTATTCATTGTGAAAAAATTCCCACAATCAACCATTCAACTACGCAACAATCCTAAACTAGGCGGAATCCTCTGTATCCACTCCTATTTACTTGAATCTTCATCTCTGTATTATTATATCTGCAATAGCAAATACAAAATGAAATATATGAACCACTCAACTCAATTTGCATGTTTTAAAGTGAATAGCAATTCGAACAAATGTAAACAGAAAAATCAGCTTAAAATTTGTGAATTTCACGCAATGTGTAACAATTTCTGAACTCAAATCTGACTCTTAAAAATATACGAATTCAGCTCAATTCATAGTTCGTATTCTCTAGTAAAATGGCATTTAACGGTGTGTGAGCAGGAAACTGATAGAAACATTACGAGCATGGAATCTAGAGAGAGAAACGAAATAACTTACAACGAAGTGTCGCCGGAAAAAGAGATCGACGGCAAACCAGATACGGCTACTCCGGCGTCTTTTGAAATTGGCGGGCCAAAACGTGTCTTGGTTCCAATGGGTTATGAGGCATTTGGGCTGGCGATTTGAATTTGAAAACTGGCCCATTCTATATGCAAGTAATACTACTATCAATATACGGAAAGTACTATAAATTATAAATTTTTTACATATCAATATATTATAAAATATTAGTCAAAAAAATATTTTACTTTGGCTCTAAAAAATTATTATAATTAAAAGTAAATGAATGTAGTATATATTTGTAGCTCGATCAGATACTAAATACTTCAGTATGAAAAATATGTTAAGTATATCATAAATTTATGGGGAAAAGATAAATATATCTCGAACTATCGTAAATGATATATAGATATCCTCCGTCATATTTTTGAGATAATGGTCCCCATGCCGTCCAAAAACTAGAGCATATATCTCTTTATACTAACAGACATACGTGTGTCATAATTTTATCTAGCAACCCGACATTTATTAAATATTGAATCGACGCAGTGTCCCTATTTAGTCTTTCGTTAGAGAAAAGGGCATATATGCTCTAATTTTCAAACGACGAGGGCATCAATGTCCCAAAAATATAATGAACAGTACCAGCATACCATTTTTTATAGTTCGAAAATATATTTGCATGTCTTGGTTTTTAAGTTTATTTCTTCTTTTTTTTATGACTCAAATCATAAGAAAATTGTATCATGGACGAAATAAATAATTAATGTATAATGTATAAAATGAAATAAGCCAAGTCGACACATATAAATGAAATAACTAAACGAGGTAGCACAAGTGAAAAGAAAAATTGAAATCGATCTAGTATGGTTTGTTAGTTGTCATCTTGAATATAACTCTATTTAAAATCGAATCGTAATCAATAACCTCGATAAAAACAAAGTTATGAATTTATCAAAAATGTATTATTGATTTAACGATTTTGATAACGGTTTTAATTTTTTTTTATTATCGATTATCAATCTTAACTGCTTAAGATTGATAACTCAATAGTAAATTAATAAATCATATTTATACCATTTGGCATATAAAGTTCTTAACTTATTTAGTTTCATATTTTTATTTTAACCGTCTCATACTTTCAGTTATTCTACCATGTGTTAGTGTTGTTTTTGAACAAAATACAATCTATGTATTCACGTGCATGATTTATTTAGTTTGTCACCATGCTTCTAAATGATATTTTTGTGTCACATCTTAACGGTTAATTCAATAACCGATAAATGGATAACCAGTAAGTCAATATCTTAACGGTTTAGCATGACTACAAACAAATAAATCGAACATAAACTTTAAAACCAAATCGATCAATACAACCCTAATGTCGAGTTCTCAGGACCAGTTAGATAAATCCGACTGAAACCAATAGTTTAGAACTAAAATTTTCATCGTATATAAATAGTTAATCAATATAGTATGATTTGTGAGTTGTCATGTCGGATTGTTATGACTTGCTATACGAGTTCGACAGAATTCAATAGTTTATAACACGAGAGAAGTGGATTAATATATAAATAATTTATTCAAAACTCGGTTTTACCACCCATGCCATGCTAGGTGAAGCCTGTAAAAGTTTCATCCTCCACAGACTCAAAAGTTATACTAATATTGACTACACATTTTATGGTTATCTCTTACAATTATGCAAAGAACATTGCTTGATTCGTCAAGGCAAACAGCTCCATGCCCGTCTTGTTCTTTCTTCAACGATTCCAAACAACTTCCTTGCTTCAAAACTCATCAACTTCTACTCAAAAACTGAACATTTGAAAGAAGCACACCATGTGTTTGATGAAATACCTGAGAGAAATACATTTTCTTGGAATGCCCTTCTAATTGGTTACTCTTCCAAGAATTACCATGTAGAAACTCTAAAGTTGTTTTCTTTGTTTTTATCTGAGAATTTTGAGACACCCCATGTGAAGCCTGATAATTTTACAGTGACTTGTGTGTTAAAAGCTGTTTCTGGGGTGTTGGGGGACTCTGTTTTGGCTAAGATGATTCATTGTTATGTTTTAAAAAATGGGTTTGATTCAGATGTGTTTGTATTGAATGGTTTGATTGATTCTTACTCGAAAACGGGTGATTTGGTATTGGCGAAAAATGTGTTTGATGAAGTTCTTGAAAGGGATGTAGTGTCGTGGAATTCGATGATATCGGGTTATTTTCAATGTGGTTTTTATGAGGAATGCAAAGGATTATATAGAGAAATGCTGCATTTAGAAAAGTTTAGACCTGGTGGGGTTACAGTGGTGAGTGTTCTACAAGCTTGTGCACAGTCGAATGATCTTATGTTAGGAATGGAAGTTCACCGGTATGTTATAGAAAACGGGATTGAAGTTGACATTGCAGTTTATAACTCGATTATTGCACTGTATTCAAAATGTGGTAGCTTGGACTACGCAAGAGAGCTTTTCGAAGAGATACGTGAGCCGGATGAGATAACTTATGGTGCAATGATTTCAGGCTACATGATTTATGGATTTGTTGATCAAGCTGTTAATCTTTTTCAAGAAATTGATAAACCGTGTCTGAGTACTTGGAATGCTGTGATAACAGGTCTAGTTCAGAATAATCTGTACGAGCAAGCTTTAGAGTTTGTCCGAAAGATGCAGTTATCAGGTCATCAACCTAATGCCGTGACTCTCTCGAGTATTCTTCCGGGAATTTCTGATTTAGCATTTGCAAAAGGAGGGAAAGAAGTGCATGCCTATGCCATTAAGAGTGATAGTAATCAAAATATCTATGTCGCAACTGGAGTTATTGATACCTATGCAAAACTGGGGTTTATACAATCAGCACGGCGAGTTTTTGATCACACGAACGATCGTAGTGTCATTATTTGGACGGCAATTATCTCAGCGTATGCTAACCATGGAGAAGCCAAGGCTGCACTTGATCTATTTAATGTGATGCTGAGTCATTGCATAAGGCCAGATTCTGTTACATTTACTGCTGTATTGGCAGCCTGTGCCCATTCAGGACTGATTGAAGAAGCTTGGAGAATTTTTGAGTTGTTGGAGAAGTATGGAATTCAGCCTTCGGATGAACATTATGCTTGCATGGTGGGGGTTCTAACTCGAGCAGGAAAGCTATCTGAAGCAGTTGATTTCATCAGAAAGATGCCAATCGAACCCAGTGCAAGGGTATGGGGTGCACTACTCAATGGAGCTTCAGTATTTGGTGACGT
The DNA here is from genome assembly GCA_022817965.1 of Solanum lycopersicoides. Taxonomy (NCBI): domain Eukaryota; kingdom Viridiplantae; phylum Streptophyta; class Magnoliopsida; order Solanales; family Solanaceae; genus Solanum; species Solanum lycopersicoides. Next base: position 789,359 of record CM040626.1, read on the forward strand.
TGAAATTGGTAGATTTGCATGTAGTCATTTGTTTGAAATAGAGCCTGAAAATACTGGAAATTATACCATCATGGCAAATTTATATTCAAAAGCTGGTAGATGGGAAGAAGCTCAGGAGCTTAGGAAGAACATGAAAAATCTTGGATTGAAGAAGATTACCGGTAGTAGTTGGATGGAAACATGTCAAGGCTTAAAAAGCTTTGTAGCAACAGATGAATCAAATGAGAAGTCTGTAGAGATTTATGGGGTACTGGAAAGATTGCTTGGTTCGATGAGGGATGATGGTTATGTAATGATGGATGAATTTAAGGAGGAAACCATGTGACAAATCTGCTGCGATGAGCAAGAGGTTGCCCGTTAAGTAGTTTTCTGGGCCATGCAAGCAAGACTACAGGGTTGCCATCAACTCTGCTGTGTCTTTATTCAAAAGAATGCCTTGTCTTATCGTGATGAAGTATAGACAGTCATTTAGCAAGCATTAATACTCTTCCTGTAGTGATAGCCTGAAGTCATTCTGTGGGAACTCAAGACGCAACATTTCAAGCGGTAGAAGTGCTCAAGAAAGAATTCAAATATGGCGTAAGCGTGTAAACTAGTAAACAAAGAGACATGTTCAAAAGGACAAATCGAAACCAGAGGGTATTTTGATGTAAACACATCTATGCTCCCCTGGGGAAAAATATTTGTCGTTCAGTTGATGAAATACTTCGGAGAGAGGATCACCAGCTTCTGGAAGGCCTTTTGGAGGTCTAGCACTAGATATTCTGGTATGCTGGTATCAATAATCTACTATACAGTATACACATTGAGTAGTAACTACCTTTTCTGATGGGCTTTGATACTTCCAGCGTGTACATGTGTGTCCCCTGATTTCTTTTTTAACGGAAGTATCACATACAAAAACCAGTGTAAACTAGCATGAACTCCAATTTCTGTGATGATTTTTCTATGTTTCCCTAGAAATATGTGATCTTACAACTGTTAGGTTAATAGGGGACATTTTTGAAGCAGGAGCTTCATCTACCACCTTTCTGTGAGACTATTCCTTTAGTATGATCACAAGTAACGTTAGTTAATCGAAAATTTGTTACAATGCTAGTTGAATATTCTTCCATTTTCTCCGTTGGGAAGTAGGGGAGAGGTAGTTACCATCTATGTTTCTTCCCTCGTATGGCGTTTTTACGTGTTCAGGATACAATCAAAGTGCTTATTTATTTGATTTTACTCATCTTATATTGTTTAAATTACCAAGTTGCTTGACCTTTGTTTATACTACTCGAATATCTGAAAGCTGATTACCCTTCAGAATCTCACATTTGGTAATTCTTCATTGCAGTTGCTGCACCGTCACGCCCATCCCAACAATTACAATCATTCATCCAAGTGACTGATGCATCAGATAGTTCGTGATCCTAAGCGCTGTCTACGTGCAACCTAACAAGTATAAAGATCTCAGCTTTTTATGCAGGGAATGTTGCACAAGTAGTATTTACCATTCTTTTTTCACAAAGAAGATGCACAAAGCCCAAAAAGCAGCTATGAGAGATGAAAAGGGTAAGTGACAATATCCCTTGATAAGTGCAAGCTACAGTGGGGAATAACTTGCACCTAACTAAATTATTAAAACTTTGTTTGTAGGGCCAAAAGGTGTACATATTTTTCCATGAATAGGCCAAATTGATATTTTTGCTCTTATGCTTGTTGTTTTTCACCATGTTGTTAAACAAGAGATAATGAAAAGAAAGGAATTATTGTAGTTGTATAAAATGGACACATGCTTCTGGACAAAGGCCAATATTCCCAGTCATTCCCTTCCATTCTACTCTACCTAACTCATATCCCTAGGCTTTTCCAAAACCACATCTTTACTTCATAATGCATCTTTCATCATTAACCTGTCTGGTTCAGCTTGTGTGCACCTCGAGTAATCCATGGTGTACCAGTTACCTCCCACTAGTAAAAGTACAACTGTACCAGATAACTATTTTCACCAAAACTTGGGCAGATAAATTTTACCTCCCCCACCCCAAAAAAGAACTAGAAAACTAGTACTGATGCTTGGGATCTTGAATTGATTGTGTGAAAGCCCACATGGCTGTGTTTAATCTATTTTAGTCTAAAAGTGATTGCACCACTATAGATTACAATCCATGTTCCTCTTTTTCTTTTGCCTTTACTTTTTCCTTTTCTATACAACTCTTTGCTTTAGCTAAAAGTTTTAGAAGAACAACTTTTGTTAATTGACTAACCATCATTGCTAGATTTGTTTAACAATTTATTTAATCTCCTTTTTTTTGGTGTTGTTTGCCACAAAATATCAATAAGTTTGCTCCTTGTCCTAAAAAGGAAATTTCTTTTTCATATTTATAAACAATTTAAACTCGAAATATTCTCATTTTATCGTTAATGAGATGAATTATGACCACATAAATATCTAACCTTTGTTTTAAACTACAGTTTGAGAAGTCTCCGCTCCAGTTTGATCATAGATTCTGAAGTTAAAACTTGAAATATGAATATTACAGTTTTTACAACAATTTCAGAAGTCTTCGCTGTAGTTTGATCATAGATTTTGAAGTTGAAACTTGGTACACGAATACTTGAGTTTTTACAACAATTTCATAAGTCCTCGCTCTAGTTTGACCATAGATTAACATGAATATTTGAGTTTTTTGACGTTGTATATAGACTTGGGGAGGAGGGGGGGGGGGGAAGGGTTGAAGTTTCGTGATGAAGATAGATTTTTAAAATCTGATCAAATTTCATGGTCAAACACTCATTTTTTTCTTAATCTCCACACATAATCAAACTGTATCACGTAAATTGAGACAGAAAAAATCATATATATATATTTTCACTTAGATCTATAATAACAATCCTATATGATTTATCCAAGCAATTTGAGTCCCTATAAATCCCACACATCCCAAAACTCTCTCACCAAACAAAGCACATGATCTCCCATAATGGAAAAATTAGATCAAATTCCCTTAGAAACCATACTCATGTCTACACTTTCCACCTTCACTTCTCATCAACTTTCAGATCTAACACTTTACTTCTCCTCCCTCCACCACCGCCATCACCGCCGTATTTTCTCTCTCCTCTCCTCTCCTATCCTATTTTCTCTCACCTTACACCACCTTCACTCTCTCTCTCTACACAACAAATCCCTCCTCATAGCCAAACACCTTTTGTCTAAACTAGCAATTTTCACTCATTTCATGCATAATGATACAATCTTGCCACCACCATCAACCACCTCTATGAAACACCGCGATTTAGACGCGGTTCTCCTCCTCCTCCTTCTATGTGAACTACGTCAACATGATCCCAAAGCACTCGATCTACCTCCATCAACGTACGTGTTAGATAGTTTGTAATATATATGTTTTATCGTTTAAAACAATAAAAATTGTTATTGGTATCTTTTGTCATTCTATAATATCTCTTTAACGATAGTGATTTTTTATCTACTTCTATTGATTCTATTTATTTTTATCCTAACAGGTGGCGCGTTGTTATTTGTCAATACATAGCTAAAGATGCACTAAAATTCTCTAGCATTAGTTGTTCCAACAGAGAAATCATAATGAAGTTTATTGATTTGCTAGCAAAGTGCAAGAACTTTGTTAATGCCATGATTCATGCAGGTATATTATGTATAGTGGATTTATATGTTTATTTATTTAAAAAGGATTATTCAATTGAATTCGTCGGGTATTTTTACATTATCGGGTCATTTTTACCTGTTACATTGTAAGAGGTGATTATTGACCAGTCTTATTACCAGTCTTATTTTCAATATTACAAATAAGAAGGCTTGCTTGTAGGTATATTTTTCGGGTGGATATATAACATGATAGTGTAAAATAATAATTTTGATTGAATTGTGTATAGAACCAAAATGAACTATTTCTATTCTCGAAAATGAGATATTTGAAGTGTAGCTTTTTGGTCCTATTCGTCCAATGGTTAGGATGTCATTGTTTTTTTTTTATGTTGAAGACACGAGTCTGATTCTGGTAAGACATAATTAGTACTAATTTCTTCGGGTTCTTGTGAATTATGGCCAATACTGGATATATAATCATTAATTCAAATTCATAGGTTAATTGTACTTTGACAACTTTACGTAAGGTAGAGTTTGATTTTCTTGTGTTGATAGTGAAAAAGTTGACAAGTAAGTAACCTTACTGTTACTCCTCAGAACTCTACATAAGATTTTCACTTCTTCATACGACTTAGCTTCTCATTCAATTCTTTCAAATTGATTGCATCCTTTTCCACGTTCGTGAATCCTTTTTTCTTCCACTTTGCTCTGAAGAGTAACTAAGGACCAATTTAATTACTTTACATTAGTATTTACTATTTACTGATGAATAATTGCTCGTTATCTGGTTGAAAAAGATGGTCCAAAGTCTTTTAACTTAATTTAATGGTATTAACTGATAATAATATTATAAACTAAACCTCATAATTTCAAAGAACTCAGGACTTTGAATTTACATATATTAAATCTTGAATCCACTTCTAATACAGGTAATGATATTGGAGGAAAAGATCGGAAGGAGGTGGCAACATCGTTAGCGGTAGTGGTAGCATTACCATCAGTAGAAGCGAGCAACGACAACGACGGGAGAAAAGAATGTGTTATATGTAAAGAAGAGATGAAAGAAGGAAGAGATGTTTGTAAATTGCCATGCCATCATACATTTCATTGGATATGTATATTGCCTTGGTTGAAAAAAAGGAACACGTGTCCATGTTGCCGGTATCAGCTACCGTCCGATGATGTTTACGCTGAGATCCAACGGTTGTGGGAAGTTGTGGCCAAGATGAGTGATAGTGCAAATTTTGTAGGAATTAGTAATTGTAATTAGTTTTTAATTAAGTAAAATTAATCATATAGAATTAGCATAATATAGTTACTTGTGTTTTTTTTTTCAAGTTAGAAAACAATATAATTATTTATCATATGTTATATATCAATACCATATATATTATCAATTATACCTCAAGTTCCAAAATTGGTTGAGAATTTACTTATATTGATGAAAAAACATTGGTTAAGTCTATAAGTTATCACGTTCCAATTTGGCACTTCGTACCTTATTTGAACTTGAAAAGATGCAGTTTGACATATATGCTACTGGACATACGCAAACAAGACATGTCAATAACAGAATCTAAGACAATACTCAGAGAGTTCTATAGGCCAGGGTAATCTCATCTAACAAAACATTTTATATAGAAGCATATAAATCGTATACAGGTTGACAAGACCACCATGATCTCTATAACAACAATAAATACAAGAAAATTATACCACAAGTTCGAAAATTTGTTGAGAATTTACTTATATTGATGAAAAACTTGTTTGGTTAAGTAGTATATAAGTTATCACGTTCCAATTTGGCACTCCGTACCTTACTTGAACTTGAGAAGACGTAGCTTGACATATGTGCTATTGCACATACACAAACAAGACATGTCAACTACAGAAGCTAAGACAATTATACTCGAGTTCTATAGATCAAGTAATCTCATCTAATAAAATATTCTATGTAGAAGCATATAAGTCGTATACAGGTTGACAAGACCACCGTGATCTCTATAACAACGACAAATACAAGAAAATTAAGTAAGGATCGACAAGACCACCAAGCGTATAAAATATTATCTAATGAAGATAAAATAAAATGTTCACTTTAGATAAGTTGAAGGATCAAAATTATTTTAATTGATACTTAAAGGACTATTTATAACCAACTACTAAAAATAAAGGACTATTTTTGTTATTTTTCTTCATCTTCCCCATTAACGCCTCAACTTTTCTGTTTTCTTTCAGTTAGGCCTGAGAAGAAACTTCTACCTCAACGACGGCGGAATACACAAAGGTATGCCATTTTTTCCGTTTAGCCATTGATTCTGAAGTTGAAATTTGAAAATTTGTGTTTTCTATGTTGTGATTTTTGGAACTTGATGTTATATTTGAACGTATAATTTTGGGGATTTTTGTGAATGGAAGTGTAATTTATCCCTAAAACTGTTGAAAATATGATCTAATTTCACGATCAAACAGGTTTTTGAAGATGAAATTTTCAAATTCTGATTGAAAATGTAGGGCGAAAGCTAGCTAGAATTTGATTGACTGGATCCAGTACATATCCGAATCCGGATCTAGATTATAACAAATAAATTTATGTTATCAGTAATTTTGCTAAGATTCGTAAATAGGAAGGTATGGAAATCGATTATTAGAGCGGATGGTTAGTAAGTAGTCGAGTGTTGCTGCCCGGGAGAGGTAGGAAGCTAGCCTCATCCCCTCCCCTTCTAGTAGTAGTTTTAGTTCGATGTGCGGTACAATCAGCTAATTGTGCTATAGTATTTTTCCTGCTTCGAAAAATTCTCTTTTGAGCCAGGGTCTATCAAAAATAGTCTCTCCATCTCACAAAGATAGGAGTTAGGTGAAAATGGAACTATCCTTGCGACTTCTTCCCTAGATTCCTTTCTTTCTTAAGGGAAGTTCTCATTCGAGGATTCTCATCCTGCTCTTAATCAACTAAAGGAGTACAAGAGGTCTCACCCAGCGGACCAGTAAACACTTTACCTACGCTAAAATCAGATGCTACCGAGTCATTGGAAATGCCTGTGTTCATTCTATCGTCCTCAGACCTACTTGTGGCACTACAGGATATGATGTCGTCGTTGTATTCGTAAATATGAACCAGACCATAAACTTCAAATCCTAAATCCACTTGTGTGCGATATCATAGTGTCAGTTGAGTTGGCATGGCTACAGAGGCAAAAAGTGCTGTCTGAGTAACTTAGGTCACATACAACCGGAAAAAAGAGAGGTCTGTCATGCATTCAATATAATTACTGTGTTAATAAGTCGATTCTATCTTTCTGGTTCATATATATTTGTTTTAATTAAACATGTCCATCCTTGGTAATCCAGCAATGTGTTGAAGTATTATATAACATGAATAATTTCCTGGAAAGATCCAGAAAACTAATATCAGTTTTTTATATAAAGAAGGTAGGAGATATTTTGTTTTGATGATGAATATTGAGAAATTGGGAAAGAGAATCTGATTTTTTTTCAATGATAGAAAAAGATGGAGCTAATTTCGTCATGTGGCCCTCTTGTTTCCTTTCTTGTTGGATATCCAGAACAGTGTGCACGCAAGGTCCTCAGTTCTAGTATTAGAACAACCTCTCCTTCCTGATATCCAAAGGAGGTGGAGCTTCAACAGTGGTCGTTGTTCTGTTTTACCGGTAGGAATGAGGCCCTCAGTTCTAGAATTAAAACAACCTCTCCTTCTTGATATCCAAAGGAGGTAGAGCATCAACAATGGTCGTTGTTCTGTTTTACCGGTAGGAATGGGGCCAGGCACCTCCCAAATTCGGTAGTTTATAAATGTGTTCAGATTCTAAGAACTAGATATTTAAATCGTGGTCTTCTTTTTTGAGAAAGTAAATCGTGGTTTTCTTTTGTTGTTCTTTGAATAAACTACTGCAACAACATGTCCAGGTGTAATTCCACAAGTAGGACCTGGGAGGGTACGTTGTACGTAGACATTACCCCTACCTTTGTGCGATAGATAGATTTGTTTTCGATAGGTCCTCGACTCAAAAGATTGCAATCAAAGAAGGATAGAAAGGAAAATAACGACTGCTTTATAATTAGTTGTAGAATCTCTTTTTCCGGTCTATAGCTCTTAGCAGATTGCCAAAACAGTAGCAAACTTCCTTCCTTGGTTACAATTTCACATGAATCCAATAGCTTTTGCCAGACGCTATATATATATATATATATATATATATATATATATATATATATATATATATATATATATATAGAAATATATTAAATATCTATAAGTATTCGACTATGAATCCAGTTATTGTTGTAGTAGTATAACTTGAGTTTTTTGTAGGAATCTGTAAGTGTTTAATCTGGTATCCGTCCCTGCTCGTCCTGAAGATGCAATGGGAGCTTCAAGTGGATCAAAGCGGCTATCTGGTATGCAGAAGCAAGCACTTTCTCTATATAGAGGATTCTTAAGAGCAGCCCGCTCCAAGCCTGCTGAAGAAAGGAGGCAAATCGAGTCAGTTGTATCCAGTGAGTTCCGCAAAAATTCCAAGCAAGTTGATCGCAAGAATTTTATTTATATCGAGTACTTACTTCGTCGTGGTAACAAACAACTTGATCAACTCAAAAGCCCTGATACTGTTGGATTGTCATCATTAAGTGTTGATTCTTCACAAACAACAGGTTCATCCTCTTAGATTTTGTAAAGAAACCACTCTTTTTTCAACTTCTACAGGAGTTGGTTGATTTATATAACATCTCTTTTGCTGGGATTATTATACTGAGTACTAAGGTTCAGAAACATTTATATGGCGTTAAAGAGGATTGTCATCGAGGCTCGAGAGATGGAATAGATTACATTTACGTTTCTTCAATAAAAATTCAAGCTCGACTTGATAGTGTAAAGATTTTTTAGAAAAAAATCTTGCATATCCTATGCTTGAATGATAGTTTTTGTAATAGCGGATTGTTTCATAATGTATGATAACATGTACTAATAGGTTAGCATTTTATCTATTTTACTTTTCTTCATATGTCCTTACCAACACAACAACAACACTTTAATCGAAGCGACTTTACTTTTTGATCAGAAGTTGAATCGATCATTATAATAAGAATTCTTTTGTTCCTTAACTTTGAATTTGTTTTGAGAAACTTATTAAATATGTATATTATAACTTTAAAAATTAGTAACAAAAGAAACAAATTAGCATCTTGATTCTTGAATTCATAAGCTTTAAATTTCGATTCCGCCTTTCATGGCTAAGTGTATGTTGCAAGATTGTTGAGTGTGGTATTGTGGTATAAAAAAAAAGTTCTACATATAGGTTAATGAAGCATTTAAATTTGTTGGTGCATTTCAAATTCTGAGTTTGGTACTTGTTTTTTTCTTGTTAATAAAGGTTGACAGCCTGCCATTGTGTGATAATAAGGAAGTAGGTGATCAACTTTCTAGGTCATATTTTAGTGACTAGCCAAAATAATACTACTTTTTAAAAAAGTTAGCAATGTACAAACATATATGAATAAGAACATATTCAGTATAATTTTATAATTAAATAAAAAAGATAGAGTGTACGTATATATTTTATTTGGTTTTTCATTCGGTGTTCATTCGCGTCAGGAAATCTCACATTAGAGGGTAAAGTATATTCTAACAAAGGCGACTCCATACTTAGAAAACTCGAACCTGGGATCCTTTACCACTACGCATATCTTATGGTAAGATAGAAAAACTGTTTTATAAAGACTCACAACGCAAGTGTAATAAATCAAAGTAAAGCATAGTACAAACATGTATGTTTAAAAACCATATGTAGTACTTAATTAATATTCTCTTTACCCCCAATTTATGTGACGCACTTTCCTTTTAGTCTGTCTTAAAGAAAATGTTATCTTTCGATTATTAAAAATAATTTAATTCTAATTTTTCTCTTTTAATCTTAGTGAAAAGATTTTTAGTAGCAAAAATGTTTAAGGCGTGTTTTAGATCATAAATTTCAAGTCTTTTTTTTTCTTTTGTTATGTCAAATACTAAATGTCATGTCTAAGTCAAAAGGTTTGTATTGTGACATTTTTTAGGAAAAACTACATAATGCATCATAAAACTCAAAATATTTACATGTTCATATTCCAATTCAAAGTAATTCAAGAAATACACATCCTCTAAAATAAATTTGCACTCCATACGCCCCCATTCATTAAGGTTTGTAATTTCGCTTTAACAATGCAATTATCAATCTTAGTGATATCATTACAATATATGATACTGATTTAGCATCCGTTAATCGAAATAAGTTGGGGAGGAGGGGGGTATATAGTGCAATTATTTAGTATAGTATGAATATAAAAGAATATATGTTTGTAATTATTTTATTTTTATTTGGTGTTTGGGTAGTTTCCCTTATTCTTGTATGGTTGAATTGGAACTTTTAAGATTTCTCACTTTTATGTTTTTTCACCTTCTCAATGTTTAAAGCCCAACAATGGTTAATTTTTTATTTAGGCCCAAGTCAAATATGGGCTCTTGTAAAATCCACAAATATTAATTATTTTTCAGCCCATAATTTTAAAAAATAAAAAATAATACTTTAAAATTTCAATAATATAGTAGATAGTAGCAACAATTTGTGTATGACCAACGTTTTAAAAGTACTTTCGAAGATAAGTCAAATTTATGAAAAAACAGCTTCTGTTATTATTCAAAAATATATTTTTTTCTCAAAATTTGATCCAAACAATTCAACTTTCTAGAGTAAGTTTTTTTTTTTAAAAAAATAATACTCCATTTGTCGCTGTTTACTCATTCATATTTTCTTTTATATCTGTCCCTATTTACTTGTCCATTTTAACAAATCAAGAAAGAACAACAATATTTTTCCTAATATGCTCTTATTAAATTCTAGAAAATTTATAGTACTACTAAGTTGTAATGCATGCTTTTTGGAACCAAAAAATACATTTATTATACTTGAGGAGTTGCATAATCTTTTAAGTTAAGGGTAAAATTGTAACTAACCCTATGATTATCATTGACGTCTTAATATGTGTGTCACTTCTAAAATGGACAACTAAATAGAGACAGAGAGAATAATTAAAGAAACACTTTTTAACTTCCTAAAAACTTAGCCAAACATGCCATATAACTAGTAATATAACCTCTTGAAATTTGTTGATTTACCATTTGATCACAACAAAGTTGAACTCATGTTAAAGACTTATGATTGTGGAAAAGGAATAGTCAAAGACAATAATTTCATTAGACGGAGTCGTTGATAGAAGTAAATTTAAAATTAAAATTAACGTGTTCGATTTATATAGTGAAAAAATAAAGAAGTTTTCTGGTAAGTCTGCAAATAAAGAAGCAGTGTTTCTTACTCAGTATTTTGAGTTCAGAATTAGGTCTATGGTCTATCGACATTTTAAGATTTTTTACACCATTAAAAAGTTGGAAAATGCAATGTGAAAAAAGGTAAAAGTAATAGTAAACTAAAGTAAAAAAAAGTTGATAACAATTGGTGAAGATTTCATCAATTGAATTTGGACATAAACAAGAATGTCTCTACCTCTATGTACAATATATGTACTTTACACATCCAATGAATGTTATCCAAAAACAGAAATATGTCACAATCATTTATCTCTTTTTTTTTTATTATATTTTTTTCCTTTTTTGTTGTGGCCCCAACTTTAATTACCATTTTCCTATAGTGAGATTTTAATTTATTTCCAATTTGTTAATATTGGTGATTTAATAAGCATTTATCATATGATAAATTAATGAAACAAATTAGGTCAGAAAACCATTCGCACTTTTGATCCCAACTTTGGTTTTGTGGTAAAAGTGTAACACGTGATTTATATATGAGATACGTATATATTATGAGTTTAAATTTTATCGTTGACAAAAATCTGATAGGTATAACTAAAAGAAGGTGGAGATAAAAGGCTTATTTATCTATTCAATTTCGAATCGTATAACATTCTCGAAGATTTTCCGATGAAAAAGATCAATATGTATGTGATTTTAGTTTTGCAAAGGTATCATATTAACCTTCACAAATATATTTATTAGATAAATTGGTATTTATATGTTAAAAAGTAATATTCCCTCCGTCTAAATTTATGTGACACTTTTTGGATATTGAGATTCAAACAAGTTTGTTTTTTATCGTAATTTTTTCATATATATTATTATAACTAATAGTACTTTTTACGAATATAAAAAAAAAATTGAAAAAATTGAAAATTCCACGCATAATTTTTTGGTCAAATTTAAATGGTTTGATTTTAGAAAAAAATAAAAAATATTACGTAAATTGAAATGAAGGGAGTATAGTCATGTTAATTTGGTATTTGTATCTATAGTCATGTGAGTTTTACCTTAAAAGAAGAAAGAACATGTTTTTAGAGACTTACAAGAATTGTTTAACACATGATTAAGTTAATTAAGATATTGAGCATCAATTGTGACTCATTTGAAAAATAGATTGTGATATATTTGATTGAAATAAAAATCACCCAACATATTAAGAATATCGATATTTTTTCTTTCAATTATTGTTCTGAAAAAAGAAGTTTAATCGTTTTGATAATCTCGTACATCATTTTCAATATGAGTTATAGTTGATTTGACTTTATTATACTCTGATCTTACACTATTCTCTAAATCTTAATATGAATATCGAATATCAAACGGGAAAAAAAATTCTCACATGTCTACATTATTGTTAAGGTAACATAACAAAACTAAGAGATGATATTATTATATATTTTTTTCATAAAAATTAGTTAAGTTAGGCTTATAATGTCACATGTCCATCAATAATATATGCACTTGGCCTTACCATGTATTTAAAATAATAATTAAAGATTGTTAAATTAATGCAAGTCCAATCAAAATAATTCCTACATTAAATGCATTGAGATATTCCATCTTAATAATGTATATATCTTGACAACTTTGTATTTCTGTTTTTCCTTTCTTTTTTTTAATCTTCATTGTCGGTTAAATAGTTACTATATATATATATTTTAATAAATTTAAAAGAAATATTTTAACTTTAATTTATTTTTTTAAAGATTATAGGTGTTAGGATCAAGCGCTTACAAATCATGCTAAAAGTTATAGCTAATAGCAAAGACGTAACTTTATTTCTTAACTAATTAGTCCACCAAGCAAGCGTCGTGTTCGAGATCATGACTCTGACCTAGACCACTCAGCCCCTCGTGGGCTTTGCCATAGGCAGGATGTTGACATAACTCAACAATCCCCCTCCCAACACCTACCTCATGCAGAATGTTGTTTTTGGGAATCAAACTCACGACACTGGCTCTAATACCACTTGTTAGGATCAAACGTTTATCATCATGCCAAAAATAACAGCTAATAGAAAACACACAAATTTATTTCTTAACTAAATTTACAAAGCAAACGCCATCTTCGATCATGACTCCGACCCGAGTCACTTAGTCTCTCATGAACTTTGTCATAGACAGAATATTGACATTATTCAACAATAAGTCATTAAGCCGCTAAAAATTACAACGATTAAGTAAACTTAGGAGGCTAGAGGCACTTTTACGTGTGTTAAATGCATAGCTTAAATCATTTGTTATATGAATAGAAATGCATGCATGCTACAAAAGAATAGATCGATAATAAAATGAATTTTTTTCTATAATTTTGCCCTTTTTTTCCTATATATTATTTGACAAATATCAATCGCCTTTATAATATTTTTGTACATATTTATAATGACTATTCAAGATGAACCTTCCATTTGATGAAATTGCAATTGGCCTTTGGGTAATAAAACTCTCAATTATTGCACACGATGTTATATTGTTAATATTGTGTGAATTGGGATCGAATTTAAAAGATGAATATATAAAAAACCAAAAATTTAAATAGAAAGTTGTAAATAATGTAAAAACTATTTATAATGACAATGCATGATTATTTAATTTCATCTTTTTAAATAATTTTTTGGAAATATTCAAATCAACGTGTGGTGTAGCATTAGCTGATTTAATTTAAAAACACACGTCCAATTGACAAAGATAACATATTTTTTTTCTTTCTGCAAAATGGGATTATATTGTGGTTAAAAAATTAATTTTATAAAAAAAAATGGAAACAGATTGGGGAACATGTTGCAATAAAATTTCTTTTGGTTTGCACAATCATATTTAAATTAAGATCTGTTGTCCAAGATATGTTTTGAAAGAATTAAAAAATATACATTTAAAAAAAAATAAAAAAACTCTAGGGTAGTGTGGAATTATCTCTTTGTTTCTATTGAGTTGTGTCGTAGTGTGTGAATAAAGTCCTACGTGAAAAATACGAAAAAAATGATCTAGAAGATGTTAGTCACTTTTAATGATGTGGAACCTTTTTTAAAAAATATGTTAGTTGGTTCAAAGCTGATAATATCGTCACGATATTTTAAGATAAATATAATTATATAGTTTTAACCTAACAACATGATATTGTATGAGACAAATAGTTTGGCAATACGAGAGATGAAGAAGTACTAGCGCGGGGACCTACTTAGAGCCTTGCCCTATCTATGTGCTAGTTTACTATCTTTACTCGTAGCTTTGAACATGCATAGACGAAAAAAATATAAGTCGACTCTTACAATCATAAATACTCAGCTGATGTGGGTGACACAAATTTAATTTTCAAAGTTGACAGATGAATGATATTAGGTCATGTGAAACTTAATTCAATAAAGAGATTGTTCGTTTATCTCTTAACGAGATCTCATATGAAAAGTTAGAAAGAAAAAAGAAACTACTATAAGATATTGAACACTCTTAATTAATAGTATAGAAAAATTTAAGCGAATCTGATTCAAAATGAATATTATGTACGTTATTTAAGAGTATGTAGAAATTAGCTAGGTAGGATAACTAGTTTGCGATAATCTTGACTTAATAACCTTTCTTTTAAGTAAAAGTCTGTCAAAAATAATCTTTCTGCTTTAATAAAAATAAAAATAAAATCTACGTACTATTTTTCGTATCCAACTTATAAAGTAACCATACATTAAACATTTCATATTGCAATGAAGTCTTCATAAACAAGAAGTGACACTTGCCAAAATAAGTAGAACATATTTTCTACTAATTAAGTTAAAAGCTACCTTTAACTAACAATATTTGATCCCACACAAACAATGATAATGTTTTTAAAAACAACTTCCACGTTGTTTGTCTAAAACATAACCAAAAATCTTTTAAACCTGAAAATTTGGTCAGAATTTAATTAGAATAATATTTTTTTTCTATTTCACTTTTTAAAATATTTTTACCTTTTTAATTTAAATAACTTTTAACTAAAAAATGAAAAAAAAAAGATCAATTTATTTTTAAATTAAAAAAATTATAGTTTTTTTAATTTTCTAATCATTTAACAATTTTCAAAACATAATTACTAATCACTACCTAATAACTTTGTGAACTAATCAATCATGTTTGATTTTTTTTTTTTTCAAAAATCACAACAAAGTAATTTTCACACAAATTAAATATGACTTCTTTTCATCACAAACAAACAAACTATGTATATATAGTAAGACATACATCACATTCACAAAAAGCTAATTTCACCACAACCAAACATGTATATCTACACTTTATTTTATTTTTCAAAATAAAGTTCCCAATACTATTAGAAAAACAGAAGATTTTACCACCCCAAATTAATGGAAAAAAATTATATTGTAAAACATGATTTTCAAATTTTTATTAAAACATTGAAAAGTTTTCTAATTTTTTGATTTGAGAAGACTACTATTTTTTCTCGCGTATTTAATTAAAATATCTGTAAAAATAACCGATATTGTTCTAGCACTCCGCCCCGACCCATTCCATGCTTTCGAGCATTTTTTCTCATAAAGTTAGATCTTTTTTCTTTTCGTCTTCAATTAGAAGAACAATAATAGAATGAAAACTTAGATGTGATCACATTGTTTGTAACACACATATAACGACGTAACATCGCCCTCTATCTTCCAACAATATCATTTTTTTTCTAATTCAATTAAAATCGATAATCATCAAAATTGAAACCAGTATATATTTGAATAAACCAAAATAATAGATCAATTATCCAAATATAGTAGCAAGATACAATAGACTATACTAACATTATTACATATTTGTAACTCCTCTTATATATATATATATATATATATATTATTTTTTTATATATATATATATATATTTTTATTTTATTTTTTATGTATATATTGGCATTTGGCAATCATCCAAAGCAACAAGCAATACTTTGTTAGACATGAATGTCTCTATTGTCTGTCTCATGAAGACACAATATCTATGAGTAAAAAGATTTTTTAATTTTTTTTGGTATAAAAATTGCATTTTTCTTAGGATAATAATATATATTTAGGGGTAGAAAAACTAGGCTCTAGCATTTACATTATTATTAATGTTGGAATATTATATTCTTACGTTATATATATATATATATATATATATCAATACTAAAATTGGAACACGTAATTTTATTTGGTTGGGGTTAGATATATTCAAATTAGTCAAACTAATTAATCTTTTTTAATTGTTTAGGAGGTGATAGATATTGTTACAATTGTCATATATCTATGCACTAAAATTGATCAATAGGTCATGATTAATATGTCAAAAGTTTTTTTTTCCACATGAAGTAGCTGATTTATAGTAGCGGATATACACGTGTTATAATTTTATTTATCAATTTGATATTATTAAATATTAAATCGACGGATAAGATTGTGTCATGTGTCTCTATTTAGTCTTCCGTTAGAGCAAATGACATATATGCTCTAGTTTTTGAATGATAGAGACATCAATGTCCCAATAATATGACGAAGGGTATTCTCATACCATTTATGATTGTTGGGGTTATATATATATCCTTTTTCCCTTAATTGAAAAAAGTTTTATACAAAGGAATCAAATAGAGATATTTTAAGGGATAATTGTATATAATAGCAAACTAATAACCTAAAATAAATGGAGTAGCTAGGGTTTGATTTAATTGTGCTTCATAGCAAACGTTTGCCAAAATTTGCCAGTCGCCTCTCTCCCAAAAATCTCGCTCGCCACTCTCCCATTCTCGCTCCAATCTCTCGCTCGCTTCCTCACTTTTATACAAACACAAGTGTATAAAAATTGTTTCTATTTGTATAAAACAGAGGAAAATGTATAAATACATATATTTTTGTTCGCCTCTCTCCCCTCTTCCAGATCTTGCTCGCCACCCTCACCTTTCTCACTTGTACAAACAGAAGCGAAATGTATAAATTGTGTTTCTGTTTGTATAAAGTGTGAGAAAATTGTATATACACATGCAAGTACATATATTTTCGTCCTATACACTTATAATTATATAATAAAAATACTCCCCTGCCCAGTTTCTTTTGCCTTTCTCTCTTTCTCGTTTTATACAAATTCAAATTGTATCTAATTTCTCTCTTTCTCGTTTTATACAATTCGATTCAATTGTATATTTCCTGCCCAAGTCTCTTTTGTCTTTCTCTCTTTCTCATTTTATACAAATTTAAATTGTATATAATCGTTCTATACACTTATAATCATACAATTCGTTTTATACACTTCATTTTTATACAATTCTCTGCCCAAGTGTCTTTCTCTTTCTCGTTTTATACACTTCGTTTTATACAATTTGCTTCAACTGTATATGTATAGCGAATTATACAGTTTCTATGTTTGCTATGGAGCGCAATTATGCAAACTTTGCTATAGTATACAAATATGAATTTTTTATTTGCTATATATGAAAGTTGCCCATATTTTAATTAGTCAAAAACTAAATATCTCCTATCAAATATCATATGGATCTAAATTATAAGATTTATAAATGATTAAAAGATCAAAGTACTGTTATGCCTTTTTTTATTAATTCTTGTCTATTTAGGGTAGAGTGCTTGAAATTAAATTAATAAGAAAAAGAAAGGCCTAGAAAGCAACTTGACTACAATTACTTGAAAGTGGAAAAATTGACAGCAAACAGACCTATATAACAGCATAAATAAATAAAAAATAATTTATACATTTTAAAGAAAAAATAAAAAGAAATACATAAATGAAACTCCATTATTTTAGCTAAAATTGTATACATTTTTATTCCAATGCTTATACATAGTTATAATTGAGGTTTTATTGAAAACAATATTTTAAGATATAGAGGTGAAGCTAAGGTTTATGTATTTTTTATCCTTCTTAATCTCTACTTATAAAATTATATTGAATATATATTACTATTACTAAAAATTTCTTTCAAAAATAAGATTAACTGTGTTTCAATCTCAAAATTAATATATGTATATATGTAACAACAATAACACATTTAATCTAATCTCATAAATAGGGAAGAGGCGCTATATATATATATATATATATATATAAAATAAAAAAACATGTATAGCAAATTCAATAATAAATCTATATATATAATAAAAAAACATGTATAGCAAATTCAATGATAAATAAGTCATATCTACTTATTATTGGATGGAGTTTTTGATTTTTTAATTATTATTTTTTTCAAAGTAGAAAGGCCTAGAAAGCAACATGACCACAATTAGGACCTTTGATAGAGAATAAATGAGAAAAATTAGGAGGGGGCTTTGCTATAAAATATTTGGAAAAGATAAACAAAAAGAAAAACTGTCAGCAAATAATACGTATTCAGTATAATCTTATAAATAACATAAAAAATAATATATATGTAATTTTATCTCTATCTTATGGTAATAGAGTAAGTCGGTTTGATTTGATTTTGAAATTTACAACTTATTGATTATCGGTTTGTATAGATATTAAACTGTTATCGAACCATTGAAATATTGGCTTATTCGTTATTGATTTATCAATTTTTTATCATTATCTACAAATACTTTTACATTATAGATTTACCAAGTATTTAAGACGACCAAAAATAAAAATAGAAAACCAAACTCTAAGTCAAGAAATTTATATACAAAATGATATAAATATAATTATTTAATTTAATATCAGATTATCGATTAACCCGTTAAGAAAAAAACCTCAAACCATTAAGAACCAACCAAAAAAAAATTCAAAACCACTAAATCAATAAGCCAATAACTATTTCTGATTCGAGTTATCAATTTCGATTCGATATTAAATAATCCTAAATAAAGTGATACTCAACTCAAATAAAACATATCAAAATACATATTTATAGCAAATACAGTAACGAAGAAGCCATACAATACATTAGATTGAGTATTTATTTATTTTTAAGAAAAAAAAAGAAAGGCCTAGAAAGGCAATAAATGAGAGAAAATAGGAGTATAAAAAATATAATTACTAAAAAAAAAAATGTTGATAGCAAAGAAACTATATAAAAGATTTTTCTTGCCCTAGAAATTTTTGTCTTTGTATATCATTGATAATCTGAGATCTCTCTCTGACACCCTTTCCTAAAGATCCTCTGATCAAAAAATTACAAAAAAAAAAAAAACCAATTTTTATTTTTTTGTTATCCATTCCCTGTTTGATCCTTCTGATGAAGGAACAAACTCTGTCACCATCAATCTTTTATGGGTTTTCACAGCTAAGCTTGTAGTTGAAATTTGATACAATAATATTTATGTTTAAGGTCCACCAAGAAACCAGGTTCAAGGTATGCAAAGAAACACCCACTGTCATCATATTCTCTGAACTCAAATAAAAACTATTGTTTTCTTGTTTTTGGGGACAAAAGTTTAGCCCATACCCTTTTGGTTTTTTTTTTTTTTTACTTCCATTTGCAGGTTTGTTACATATTAATGGTGTCTTGGTCTTGTTATGCTTGTGGGGTTGTGTGTTTTGAACATAAGCCAAAAAAACTGGATTTGAGGTTGGGGTTTGGGTTTTGATGAATGTATTGTTTGCTGGTTCTTTTGGATAAATTATGTAAAAAGATTCAAACTTTATCAAGATTCTTGGATATATAGATATAGATATTGAAATTGTATACAAAAAACAAAAAAAAGAATGGTTAAACCTTGCTGGAAACCTTCTGTTGAGGGGGATGGTTGTGTAGGGAGGGGTGGGGATACTAGGGGTAGGGTTGATGGTTTAATGTGGTATAAGGATTTGGGGGTTCATGTAAATGGAGAATTTTCAATGGCAATAATACAAGCTAATAATTTAATGGAGGATCAGAGCCAGCTTGAATCAGGGCCATTGAGTTGTCTTGAATCAGGTCCTTATGGTACATTTGTTGGAGTTTATGATGGACATGGAGGACCGGAGACGTCCTGTTTCGTAAACAAGACTTTGTTCTCCAATCTTAAGAGTAAGCTTATCATGTTCCCTTTTTGATTGCATTGATTATTAATATGATTCTTGATATCGTGGTGATGTCGTAGTTTTGAAAGTGTTATATGTTGTAAGATGTGAATGACAATGCTGGTTAAGATGATTCAGGATGGTAGATCTGATCTTTAGACTTTACATATTGTGCTATTCGAAATATTTGTTGCAAGTCCAATGTTTCATTGATAATGAATCAAGAATGTTTATAACTTTACAAACGCGGTATATCAATGTACATTAAGATCCCAAAAAATCTGGCCAACTTTAGATACAGATAAGTACATCCATCTAGCTATGGCCCCTGCTGTCTAAAATGATGCTTTCCACAATATTTGATGTGTCTACAACTAAGATATTGCTGAATTTTGCCTTGTGATTCTACATTAAAGACACAACTTTCAGGTTATTTTGTCAAACTTATAGTATTTCTACACGATATTGCTTTACACGAAAGATCTTACAATTTTGTTGTCTATTTTGCATGTTCGTTAAAACTTTTAAGATACAAAAGATCTGGTTTGTCACTTCTATGAGTTATGTAAATGCAACTTTCATCAGATTTAAACGTCCCGGCTTGTTATTTTCTTCTTTTAATAGAAATATTAGAACGACTTAAGATTTTGATACATGCAATAACAATCCAGTAGAGGCACACTCGAGGAAGATGCTATCTATAGATATCATATGCTTTTTGTAGTATCGTGATCTGAATTCCTAACACCTTTGTGCTTTCAACCTGTCATTCGCCCTGAAACTTTGTCTAATTATCCTCCAAATATGTTTATAGTTATTCCTTGGAACTTATATTCATCTGTTTTATATTCTAGAAAGTTTTTGAGTAGTATAAACGATAGTAGCTCTTGTATTTACCTTCAACCCTTCATTAACAGAATTTGCAACGGAGCATCAAGAAATGTCTGCAGATGTCATAAAAAAAGCTTTCTTGAAAACGGATGAGGAGTTTTTGTCTCTTGTGAAGCAACAATGGTTTGAGAAGCCACAACTTGCATCAGTGGGATCTTGTTGTTTGGCAGGTGTAATCTGCAATGGACTACTATATGTTGCCAATGCCGGAGATTCACGTGTGGTGTTAGGTCGAGCAGAAAAAGCTGCAAGGGGTGTGACTGCTATTCAATTGTCAATGGAGCACAATGCTAATAATGAGTCTGTGAGAGATGAGCTTAGATCATTGCATCCCCAGGATTCACAGATTGTGCTTCTCAAACACAAAGTTTGGCGCGTGAAGGGTATCATACAGGTGATTATCTGTTAATATCACATTCTTAGGCCGTCTCATGTTGATTTTTCAAAAATATGCCTCATATAAGTTACTGCTATAATATAAATCTACGGTTAGGAGTTGATATTGCAAGTAAGCAACCTAAAAGTTAGTTATGTTGTCCTTTGAGATCGACTCTTTATTATGTAATATAAGTCGCTTTGATGCCTGAAAATTTTCGAGATTTGAGATAATTTTCATTGGAGCTGTAAAGATTTGACTAATTGTGGTTACATTATGTATCTTGGTTTGGAAGAAATCGCCGCTACTGGAGGTGTCATGGAAGTGTGTGTGACATAAGAGTTGATGTTCGTTTGTTATCCTCTTTACAGGTTTCGAGGTCAATTGGCGATGCCTATCTTAAGAGGGCAGAGTTCAATCAGCCACCCCTGCTGCCCAAGTTTAGATTGCCCGAATCCTTCTCTAAGCCGATCCTTAGTGCGGAACCATCAATTTTCATTCACAGATTGACTTCGAAAGATCAGTTCCTCATATTTGGTTCAGATGGTCTCTGGGAACATCTTAGCAACCAGGAGGCTGTTGATATAGTCCACAGTCAACCCCGAAACGTAAGCATTCAATCTCTGATAATAGAATTTGTTTTTTTATATAACTATCTAAAGAGTCTTGTACCGAGGGTCTATCGGAAACAGTCTTTCTACCTCTAACGTAGGGGTAAGGTCTGTGTACACTTTACCTTCCCAAGATCCCAATTTGTTGAGACTACACTAAGTATGTTGTTATTGTTAACTATCTAAAGAATCTTGAGTCGAGGGTCTATTGGATACAGTCTCTCCACCTCCGACTTAGGATAAGGTCTGCATATGTATGTTGTTGTATAACTATCTCAAGATTACGATACAGAAGTAATTCTTCGATGAAGTTTTAGTAAATCTTGTGTGTGTTTTCTCTCTTGTGACCAGGGGATTGCCCGGAGATTAATCAAAGCTGCTCTCCGAGTAGCAGCTAAGAAAAGAGAAATGAGGTATTCAGACCTGAAGAAGATTGAACGAGGCGTAAGGAGGCATTTCCACGATGATATCTCGGTGGTGGTTGTGTTTCTGGATTGTTTTTCCATGAATAGAAGCTCGTCTTACATTCCGATACTTTCCATTAAAGGAGGTGGTGTGCCTGCTTCTCCCAAACGATAGATCCCAAGACTTAAACAGATTTCCACTTGGAAGAAAGAGAGCTCGTCTTCTGGAGGCCTCGATTTTCTTGCTTCTTTTTCTCCAGTTTCTTTATGGTCTTAGGCTTGTAATTTATTTGTTATGTGTTCTTATATTTCCTCCTCGATTATCAAGTAGTCGTTCCTTGCTGAACAATGTAACGTGCATAACAGTCTCGTGTGTTACCAGGCAACGTAAAAAGATGTACACGAGATACTTTGTAAGAACAGCTATAGACTTGAAAAGAAGTGGAACCACCATTAGAAGGAAAAGAACACTTCCGTTATGTTCTGCAGATTTCATAATTTGTAAATACGAAAAACTGCTGTTTGGCAAGTACCAACTTGACTCAAATTTCGCAGTCCTCTATCATATCGTAAATAATCTCGTTCAGGGTTCCAAATTCAACGATTGAAATTAAAACACAACTGTATAGACAAGTTCTCTGTAATAATTTGTAAAAAAAAATGTAGACAATGTACACACTTGTTTTTGTCCAAAATATGTTTCCAAGGTAACAAATATCCCAATACTTCACACATGTAGGAGACCAATTTAAGAAAAACAAACAAAAACCTCAACTTTGGGCCAGAAAATTCATATAGATGTAGATAAAAGAAGTCACCACAAGCGTAATGAACGTTACTAGAGTGCGAAAATCAAATTGTCACCAACAAATTTACTGTCTTTACAATTCAAGTAATTGAAATACTACCACTTGCTACTGAAGTTCAAGAACCAAGAACAAAATAGCAAGCAACTACCTTCATAGGTAGTCCTATACTTACTCCGACACCTATTGACTACAGCCTACGCGATTCACCCAGATACCTAGGTACTTGACCACACCTCCTTAGTGTTAATCTGATGCATATGACCCACATCATCGAAATCTGAAACAGTAACCTTGTAAATAAACAAAACCCAAGCACACCAGCTTAAATATTATAGAAATATGGATTTGATAACTTCATCATCATACGGGCAGCAATGTTACAGTAAAACCTTTTCTGAATTCGAAACTCTGCAAAGATGTAGCACAATCAAGTGGTGCTTCTTCTTTAACAAAATTTAAGCCCCTCGATATGATGCATGAATGCAATAAAAACTATTCTTACCTTCCCTACTTGCAAGGCCAACTAAGAATATCACTAACAATCTGACCAAACTAGAATTAATATATGATGACTCCAGGATGTCATAAAGGGTGACTACTTATCTTCTGGAATAGTAAAAACTTTTAACTTTCTACGAACAAGTCATGAAGGACTATCCGGATCTAAACAAAATAGTGCAATACCTATCCCAACAAGAGTGGACATCTAAGATTAAGAAATCATAAATGATATCACTAGTAGATCCTTGATATGCACCATTTTCTCTTTTAGGTGAAAGGAAAAACCACAAGAATGTGAAAGAACAGTTGTAGATTGATAAAGGAAAGCCCGATGATGAAGTTGTCAAAAACAAAGGTTTCAAGTAGGAAATATTGAGGTTGTAGTTTCATTGTTTCAGATAAGTTTTTTTTTTTAAAAAAAAAAGATGATTTCAAATATTGGTTATGGGTCGTCACTTTTGACAGAATAACACACTAAGGAGGTTGTGGTCCATGTATCCTAGCACTACTGGCTAACCTAAGACGACAAAAGCCATTTTCCCCATTTTGAAGGATGGTCCTGATATTAGGGAACTTGCAAATGCTAAGACTTCTAACCTACCAAATTAAACAAAGGAACTCCAAAAACGACTAAAACAAAAACTTAGGGAATTTAAAGTCACTCTTAACAGAACTCCTAACCATTCCGCAGCAACAATAAACTATACATCATAAGTAACTCTTGCTGTTGAAGGAAGTTTGAGAATGGTTCATGTTCCTCCTCCAGCCTTCTCCACCGCAACAGTCTCCTGTGTTAAAAATACGAGCAATAGTTAATAGAAAGTTGTACTAGTAAAAGTACGCTAAACACACGGATAGTGCACGTATGATCACATAAAAATTCAAAGCACACACATACTGACTGCTACTTTTTTCAAATTCATGTCAAATCACAAATTTCACTTAGTGTATAGAAATGAAACCTGCTCAGTTTTTTCTTTGCCGTTCTCTTCTGATTGGGAACCAGACTGGGACTGTGAAAATCTGTCAAAAAAAATAACACCATCAGTCAAAGTCGTATACCAATTCGACGCCAAAATATTTTAGACCCTCAGCTGACATAAAGAAAAAGGTGAAAAGGTCTCATTGTAACCTGAGGGCCCTAGCTTTCCTTTTATCTTCCTCCACAGGATCAGCCTTCGCAGGAGGTGCGAACCTTGCCAGCCTAGCTTTCTTCTTAGCTTCCTCATCAGTATTATCAGATTGGCTAAGCCCAAACCTGACAGAACCAAACTCTATCAACAAACACATAAACAAGTAAACTACCCAGCTGGCAGTAGCCCAAATAGATAGTACACATACCTCTCAGCCCTAGCTTTCCTCTTCTGCTCTTCAGCTTTCTTTGAAGCATCTGAACCCTGAGGTGCAGATGTGCCAAACCTGACACAAAACAGTCCATCAAAGGGGGTAAGAACAACTTAAGATAGATCCTCATATGAATTAAACGTCTGTGGCCGGCTATTGGGTATCCCATTTCACAACAAACACAAGATATGTTTGCTAGACTATGTAAGGCTTGAACATCAAATGTATGGAAGCTGGAAAGAAAGATGAAAATTGAGGAAAGATGAAAAGTTGAGGATTCCCATGCGGGAATGTTTTTGAATTCCAACAATATTTTATATAAAGGATCCATAAATCCAAAAGATATTATTAAGCCTTTCAACTTTCAAGCCTCTACTAAGCCTCTACTAACAAATGAAGGGAATGCACGGTTAGCTGCTTTAATCCATTCTATTCGGGTGACACACACATTACTATGTTTCTAATATACCTTACTAGACAAGAAAGACAAAGGGAAATTTGAACTACCTTCCCAGTACAAGTTGGTGCTGTTTGGAGTGTGACGGTGTGACCCCTTTAAGGCACGATTAAGTAGTTATTCTTGTAATTCATATAAAATCAAGACTGCTACTTCTTTATTATGATAGACACAAAATCCTCCAACACTTCAAAAGATGATAGCTTTAAATTCTTGTTTCTATGGTTGTAAATGTAAAGCAAAGGATATGCCTAACACCACCGTCTAGGAACCTAAACATAGTGTTCAGCTACTCTGCCTAACAAATTGCGGAAATAAACACAACTAGAACAAAGCACTAAACCTTACCAACCCAGTCAACTACCCCTCAATGTCTAGGAACCTAAACAAGGAGTTCAGCTAATGTGCCCTCTCAGACTGGAATTCAACCTTTAGCAACCAATCAACTGTGCCTCAATCCCAAACAAGCATGAATCAGCTATACAAACTTACACACTATGTTCATGACAGTGGTGTCCAAGCCAGCTTGCACGCACCTAGACTAATTACACTGTATACCTAAAACCTCCCACTCAAACTAAAACGAATCATCTATATTTGCTCCAGATTCCTACAAAGGTAAACAATTTCTCTTTTTTGAAGTAATACTATTCGTTTTAAACCCAAATACCAAATCCAGCAACAAAATTTAACTACAAAAAGTACCTCTCAGCTCGAGTGTTTCGCTTCTCCTCCTCCGAAAGCTGAACCGTCATTCCAAACCTCTCTGCTCGTTTCATCTTTTTCTGTATATCAGTATCCTTACCACCACCACCGCCGCCGCCTCCATCCGCCTCCTTATCCAACTTCGCTTGGTCCTTAACTCCATCAGACGGTGGCGATTTCAATGAGTCAGTTGCGGAATCATGAATCGGAACTTCGGAAACGGCGGTCGGATTTGGATCCGGTGACTGAATTAGGGTTTTGATAGGGCTTTCAGGAAGCTGCGCCGCCTTGGTAGTCATGATAAAGAATTCCGTAGAAGAAACAAATGATTTCCAAATTACTACAAAACTTCTACTTCGTGGATGAGTAATATACTTCGAAATTTTGTGATTTAGAGCGAATATAATCTCGTAAAAATATATTATATTATTAAATTAAATATTTTTTATTTAATATATTTGTATCAATAAATAATATAAATAGTTGTTTATTCAAAAAAAATTATAGGGATAATTATATATAATAGCAAACTAATAACCTAAAATAAATAGAGTAGCTAGGTTTTGATTTAATTGTGCTCCATAGCAAACGTTTGAAAAAAATTGCCAGGCGCCTCTCTCCCAATATCTCGCTCGCCACTCTCCTCCAATCTCTCCCTCACTTCCTCACTTTTATACAAACACAAGTGTATAAAAATTGTTTCGAATTGTATAAAGCAGAGGAAATTGTATAAATATATATATATTTTGTTCCCCTCTCTCCCCTCTTCCAGATCTCGCTCGCCACTCTCCCAAATCTCGCTCGTCACCCTTGCCTTTCTCACTTATACAAACAGAAGCAAATTGTATAAGTTGCGTTTTTGTTTGTATAAAGCGTGAGAAAATTGTATATACACATGCAAGTACATATATTCTCGTCTTATACACTTATAATTATACAATAAAAATACTCCCCTGCCCAGTTTCTTTTGTCTTTCTCTCTTTCTCGTTTTATACAAATTTCGAATTGTATCTAATTTCTCTCTTTCTAGTTTTATACAATTCGATTCAATTGTATATTCCCTGCCAAGTATCTTTTGTCTTTCTCTCTTTCTCATTTTATACAAATTCAAATTGTATATAATCGTTCTATACACTTATAATCATACAATTCGGTTTATACACTTCGTTTTTATACAGTTCTCTGCCCAAGTGTCTTTCTCTTTCTCGTTTTATACACTTCGTTTTATACAATTTGCTTCAACTGTATATGTATAGCGAATTATACAGTTTCTATGTTTGCTATGGAGCGCAATTATGCAAACTTTGCTATAGCATACAAATATGAATTTTTTATTTGCTATATGTGAAAGTTGCCCTATATAATATATGTATATATTAACGAGAGTCTATAAATATTTTTGATCGAACGATCAATCCCCTAAATGCTTAAGCAACAGCAGATAATAACTTATTTATAAATTTGGTCTATTACTTAACATATAAGATTACATTCACTATGTACTTATCGACTTTAACTCGAATATTGTGCAAGTAGCATAGTATCTCCGACATGCTTAAATGAGAGAAGAAAGTGTTGTAGTATTACGGAAGTGACCTGACAGATGAAGTTGAAATTTTTGACTTAATTGTTAATCAAATCTGTTACCGAAAAATAGTTAAGCCACAAAATTACTTTGTGAGATTGGCGTCTTCACCTGATCGTGTTTGTAATATTGCCACCGACTTCGTAGGAGAAAAATCCGATGTAAAGCTCCACCGTCCGACAGTGGTTTACCATGACTTTGCTTAAATACGTGCTTAGCCCTTTGTACTACTCAACTCCCATTGTGTGATGAACCTAATACTAGTGATGATGATATGAAGACTGTAATTATGATGATAAAAATCAAAACAGTTATTAATTAAGTCATTGATTATTTTTTAATTGGTCAATTTTTTAAAAATCATTTTAACGTTTGTTTTCAAATATTTCATTTCGCAAATTGAAAGAATTTATCTGTTGGTGTAATATACCATAAATATAATAAATTACAATCGAAATAAAATGACAAAAGTAAATAAACAATCTTTAGGCCGAGACGCAAATATTTCATTCTCTTTAAGGAGATTTAAGCCCAATGCGGCATAATCTTCACCGATCCAGCATTATATCTCTTGAATTTTCTCCTCTAAGATATAACAATCTGATTTCAAGCAACTTCAAACTAGTTGAAGAGTTCAAAGCTTCACAAAAGAATATTTTTCTTCAACATATAATTACTCTCTTTTATATAATAAATATATTTGAAGATTTAAAATATTTTTTGTCTCAACTCTTTCTTTCACTATACTAACTCGATATACACAATATAACACTTCTCATTTTTTCTTGCACTCTTTCACGTATCTTTTGTTATAATAAACACAAAGAAAGACCATCACTATTTATATATAAAGATTTTTTCCTTGTAATAAATAGGAAGATAATGGACAGTTAATCGGGTAGTTAAATCATTCACCGTAAATGACCTGAATGTTACATGTGTTGGTGGTTATAGGAGTTTTAAAAATAATATTGATAGCCTTTTGGAAGGGTAATTTATAATTTAAGTTTAATTTTGGCACCATAAACTTGTTAAAGTATTGCAAAATATCAAATTAAAAAGTTGTAGATAATACATAAAAAGCAATTGAAAATGATACACTAGATGTAGAAATAAGAACTACAACTATCACATCAAATGAAAGGCAAATTACTTTAATATTGTCTAAAAAATTCTCTTTTTAATGTACCTAGTTAATTTTTCATCTTAATTTAATTTCAATAATTAAATTATTATGTTCATTTCTCACCCTCTTAATGTTATTTGAATACACTAAAAACATATGAAAAGTGTCATTTTTGAATTTTAGTTTGTACAATCAATTCGACTTTAATTAAAAATATTAATTTTCTCCTCAAGATGAATTTTTTAAAGCAAATTTTAATTTGTTGGATTATGAATATCAGATAGATAATAAAATAAAAACTTTAGAAGTTTTTTTATTCAAATGTGAGGAAATTATTATATTATGAAAAAAGAAGAAGACAAGTTGACATAAAAATAAAGGGTTACATTTATTAAATCTAAAAGTTTTGGTGCATTGTGAAATATTTTTCTAATTTAAACTTTGGAATATAAAAATACTTTCTACAGCTACTTTATGCATTTCCCTCCCCTTTTAAAATAATCAAATAGAATATATTTTTAAAATATATTATTTCATTTGACAATCTTTCTCTTTCTCATGTGATATCATCAAGTAATACAAGTCTTTAAATAAAAGTTTACAACGAATTTGAACATAATTAAATAACTATATTGACTAATATTTATTACGATTATATTAACTTAATAATTTACTCGTGAGTTACTCATGAATTGACTGAAAATAATATTGTAACTAGAGTGGATTAATTCTCAAAAATATCAAGTATCAACGTGTATTTTATCAAAGAATATAAGTCTTAAATAAAAATTTACGACGAACTATAATATAAAATCAAGGGATATTCTTTAGAGTTTGAGAGGTGGAAATTTCCTTTTGATGTTGGAAAATTTCACATGAAAGAAAAAGACAAAATTTTTAAGTCGAAAAAATGACTCTCTAAGTAAAAATGAAAGTAATTTTTTATTTATCGAGATGAATAAGATGTATTTTATCTAAATTAAATATTTAAAATGAATAAAATAAATTTTTATAATTTTTTTTATATTTTATATTTACTTACTTTACCATATGACAAATTTGTATATGTTTATAATAATTAAGCATCCCTTATATATATTTGTAGCTTACTTATATGTGGAAAAACACTAAATAATTTGATTATTAGTAGAAAAAATAAATAAAAGGAATTTTCACTGTTTTCAATTTTGTCAATTTTTATCACAATTTTAACAATAAAGTTAACAATGATTCATAGGCTGAAATTTGAAATAATTGATATAACAAACATAATATTTTTTTCATATATGGTATTATGATGTCCAATCCATCATCATTTGATGGTTTGACTTAAAAATTTGTAATTTATAATCTTTCTATATAATAATTACCTTGCATTAAGGCTGGGCATAAACACCGGAAAAACCAAAATATCAAATTGAATTAAATTTTTTTGGTATTTCGGTTTTGGTTTTTTAATTTTTGGTTCGGTATTCGATATACGTTTTTATATTTTTTTGTATTTCAGTTCAATTTTTGGTATGTAATTTTGTTTTATTCGGTATTTCGGTTTATCGAAATATATTTTATTATAATATATATTTATATTATATTAATTATTAATGTTAAATAATAAATATTATAATTTAAAATAAAAAAGTAAAAAGTAAAAGACACTTCTTTGATGTAACTATTTTTAACCAATTAAGCTGAAAAATTAAACAAAAAAATTGTAAATTTTTAAATTTTAAAAAGCCCACTAAGCAGGCCCATTAAAAAAACCGAACTGAAATAATAAAAACCGAACCGAATCGAATTATTTTGATTTGGTGTTCGATACACGTTGTACAAAAAAAAAAAAACGAAACCGAACCAAATTATCGAATGCCCACCCCAACCTTGCATCTTTTTTCATTCCCTAAAGGCAAACATAAAAGTTGTAATTTATATTTTAACATTTAAATTTTTTATATAAAGTAAATCAAATTAAACACATAAAATTTGGGAAATTATTATTAGATAATCTTATTCAATTGTATTTTCTCATAAAATTAGGAATAATTTCAACAATCTTAAAAAGACATATCAATGTTTTCTTATGTATTGTAGATGATATTATTGAATTTTTAAATAAGACACATTCAACCATTAATAAAATTTTAACATGTTTATTTCGAATGAAATTTTAATAATATATTAAAGTAACACCATTTTTACACAAGTTCGAACGATAAAATATATTTTTTTTAAAAATTATCATTGCATATTGGCGTTGACACAAGACACAGAGTTTAAAGCTATTCGTGAAGGATCATATACTAAAATTATAATTAATATAACATTTTAAGTATAACTTATTTTATTCAATTCAACTGTAAATAGTCTTATGCGAGTATTTCTTTTTAAAACTAGATTCTTTTACTCGATCTTTATTTTTATTTTCTAAAATGTTTTTTTATAACCCACCAACTTCTTAAAATTGTCCTATTAGCATCACTATTTTTTATAATACTTTATTTTTAGCCAAATTAAATTTACACATCATTTATTCTACTTAATTGCGTACAAGTAACGCATGTATACTACTAATAAATAACAAAATGAAATAAATATGAAAATAGGACTAAAAAAAAAGAGGAAAATTCAAGTTAATATTTTTCACCCTTGATTTAATGTTATAACAGCTAAAAATTAATTTTAACAGTTAATATGAAATAATTTTGGGTTGCATTATATTAGTTACGTTACAAGTTTACATAATATTCTAATTCAATATTAATTTTGAATGAAATTAATTGGATCAAATCCTAAAAATCATATTTATATTATATATTGACCTGCATTAGCTACCGTTACAAATTTACACAATATTCTAGTTCAAAATTAATTTTGAATGAAATTACTTATAAAAATTTAATTGGATTCAATCATAAAACCCATATTTATATTATATTTGGCCTTTTTATAACATAAATAACAATAATTATAATCATATATACTTTTTATAAAATTACTTTTAAATAAAAATCTCACTGAATATATGTATTTAATAAAAATCTACTAATTATATAAATAATCTTTCCCTGATTTTCCATTTTAACAATTATTAAGTACTATATACACATATATATATATATATACAACTTTTAAAATAGGGAAATCAAAATGATAATATAAAACAAAAGGATTGTTTGCATAAATCAACCATTTTCTGATCAATATTTGCCTCTAGTAGTCAAATAACCTCTAAATATCATTATAATTGGTCATTTGGTAAATTGTACTAGCATATAAAATAATAATATATTTATGTAAGTTTTCCAATTTTTATTTGATACACTTTTTCGACTTATACATACTAATGCAAATGCAAACCGTATACCCTATATAACATTATTCTATACATAATTGATACAACATAAATTATGATATTAGCAATATCAAAATAACTAATACATATATTATAACCTATACGTGCACAAAGCAAAAAAAAAAAAAGATCATTCAGGTATTGCTGAAGTTACAGTTTTAATAAAATAATCCAATACCGTACAATAGAGGAT
The DNA here is from genome assembly GCA_022817965.1 of Solanum lycopersicoides. Classification (NCBI taxonomy): domain Eukaryota; kingdom Viridiplantae; phylum Streptophyta; class Magnoliopsida; order Solanales; family Solanaceae; genus Solanum; species Solanum lycopersicoides. The sequence continues at coordinate 821,643 of CM040626.1, forward strand.
AATCAATCCATGCTCATGATAACATCAAAATCCAATATATATAGCACAATAAGGCCAATTTAAATATTCCGTCCCTGAATCGTCATAATCTATAAACACAATTACTACTAAAGACTCGTCTATAAAAATTGAAATACTCAACTTCACTATCAAGGGCTCATCGGAAAGCATAATACAAATATACATATTTAAAATTAAACTCTAAAAAATCTAATATGCTTAAAATATTAGTAGAAAAAAGACACTATTAGATTAGAATAGAAAGTATAAAAAAAAGAAAATAAAAAGGAGTCTTTTCTAAGTATAAAAAATTAGTTGAAATAAAAACTTTTTTTTTGTTGACAAATAATTAGGTGGAAATCACAGCTAAGCACACAATTTTCTCTCTCTCTCTCTCTCTCTCACACACACACACACACACACACACACAGAGTCTAATTTGTCTGTTTTCTTCAACCCTTTTATTTATTCTGCATGGATGTATTTATTCTCTTTTTCTATAACCCCCCCCCCTTCCTCTTTCTATCTCTCTTTGTTCTGACACTGCTTATTCACTTCACTAATCTCTAAAGATTTCATCTTTTTTTTTGCTTTTCACTCTTTTTTTAACAGTTTCCATACCATTCCTTTCTTATTCTGTCAACTGGATCAACCATCATCATCATCAGCATCTCTGAATTCTACAAGATTTCACCAATTTTGAGTTTTTGACTTGTTTGCTTCTTCAGGTACTTTCTTAACCTCAAGACCCACAACCCCTTTTGTCCCCTTTTTCTCAATTTTTGTTTGATTTTCCTTTTTAGGTGTTGGTTATAACATCCAATTTGTTATAAAGGTTTGAGCTTTTTTACTTGGGTTTTTGTGGGACATTTCTTAACTTTTGGCCTTTTGGTGATTGAATTTGTCCCTTTTCTTGATTTTTGTTTAGTTTTCCTTTTTGGGTGTTCTTTATTGCATTCCATTTCTTATCAAGTTTTGAGCTTTTTGTAGTTGTTGTCAATTGTCATGGGTTTAGTGGTTTTTTGGGGTGGGGGTGGGGTAGGGGGTGTATTTGATTTGGGATTGGATTGAGTTGTATTCAATTGTTGTAAAGTACTGATCTTTACTTAGGGGGTGTATTTGATTTGGGGTTGGAATGAATTGTATTCAATTGTTGTAAAGTACTGATCTTTACTTAGGGGGGTGTATTTGATTTGGGGTTGGATTGAATTGTTGTAAAGTACTGATCTTTACTTGTTAAGTTTTCTTAATTTGGAGATTACTGATCTAATTGTGGTTGTTAAACTTGAGCTTTTTTAGTTGTTTCTATGGTTTAATGTTTTTTTGGGGGTGCTGGGGTGTATTTGATTTGGGGTTGGATTTGATTTGTATTCAATTGTTGTGAAAGTACTGATCTTTACTTGTTAAAGTTTTCTTAATTTGGAGAATATTACTATTCACTTTTTCAATTTGCTTATCGAGTTATGTTTCGTTGTTGTAATTATTGTTAGATTCTTGGTGGTGATGCTTGGTTGAGGTTGAATTGGATTCTGTTATACAGTTGTGAATTTTAAAGATTGGATTTTTAGTAATCTGTTCTTGATTTTGGAGATTAATGATCCGTTTTTGGTAATGCTTTTAACTGGTATGATTTTAGAAGGCAAGTTTTTTATTAGGTTATGTTTGGGTATTTTGTGTCAATTCAGTTAGATTTGGTTGTTGGGATGATGAATCTGATGTTATAGGGCACTGTTATTATTTATTAATTCGATCCTTTGTCTGTGATTTGTGATGTTTAATCATCTGAGTCAGATCGGTGAATTCAAATTCTTAAATCATCTGAATTTGGCATGTTTGTAATGCCTGATTTAGCAGGATTAAGCTGCTGTAAGCGGTAGTTTGAGTTTCTTTTTGTTGGCTAATGTTAACTGTTTGGAAGAAGTGGTTGTATATTTTCTGTTGAATAGAATGTGTTGATAAGCTTTGTTTAACTAATCACTTAGTCAACAGTTTGTGCATTTACCTTGTTGCGCTTTTTCTTGAGAGTTGGGTTTCTTATAACTGATCTGGTTTCGGAACGTCCTTATGACTTCTTTCCGACCCTTGCCAAATGCTGGAGTTTGTTTCCTGGTTATTTTTGGCTTCGTGTAATTTGCACGCATTGTCTCTTTCCAAATTAATAATTTTCCTTTTTCTGAATCAGGTTGAAGTAACTTCTTTGGTAACTGAAACAAGTTTCAACCCTGGAATGATTTGATGGGGGCATCAAACTCTAAGCTAGAGGAAGATAAAGCCTTGCAGCTTTGTCGGGAACGGAAGAAGTTTGTAAGGCAAGCTCTTGATGGACGGTGTAATCTAGCAGCGACTCATATTGCTTATATTGAGTCTCTTAAAATTACAGGAACTATTTTAAGGAGATTTGCTGAACCTGAGGCTCCAATCGGATCTTCAATCTACACTTCAACGAGTGCAACCCCTGAGCTACGTGGATTAACTGAAAAGTCTCTTTCCCATTTTTCATTCTCTTCTCGATCCATCTCACGTCATGTAGATGCAACTGAGAATATCCTACCGTCTCCTTCACCTCCAACCTCAAGTCGATACCATGCTAATCACATGAAATTTAGAGGTACATTTTCTAGGAAAGTTGAAGAAAAACCTTCTGTTCCAGTTACTGTTTCAGTTACTTCAGCTACACCTCAGAACTCCACGCCTCGTTCCGCAGAGAGGCCTGAAGCATCACCTTTTGAAATCCCTACCGAAACTTCACCATTTGAAATCCCTCCTTCCCCTTCTGAAACTTCACCTTGGGACTATTTTGGTCTTGGCCATGATATCGATAATCATTTGACTTCACAAGATGGAAGGATTCAGAATGGAAATGACAATAGACATCATGGAGATGAGGATATAATTTCTACATCAGAAGATGAAGAAGAACATTATTCTTCACCTGGAAGGGATGGGTCACAGGTTTCGGATGATGAATTTGATGAGCCTTCCGCAGAAACACTGGTCCGAAGTTTTCAAAATGTCAATAGAACAACTGATCATGCTATCAATAGTGGTTCACCTGAAATAACCTCTGTGATAAGTGAAGTGTCAGAAGCCAAGTCTCTGAATGGGGAGAAAAGCAAGTCACCTGATTTGTCCCCACTACGAGCTGCACCTTCAGGACCTGCTGATGATAATGACGTGAAGACGCCAGTAAAAGAAAATGATGTTGAGAATAAGGTTGCACCCAAGGAGTTCTATTTTAGCATAAAAGATATTGAATATCTCTTCATAAAAGCATCTGAATCAGGAAGAGAAGTTCCGCGCATGTTGGAGGCGAACAAATTCCATTTCCGTCCAATTTTTCCAGGGAAAGAAAGTAGGTCATCTCTCTTTCTCTCTCATATCAGAATAGAAAATGCACATAAATGCATCTTAATAGTTTCATTGTTTTCACATATTCCTCAAATTGTCTTAGCTTCTAGTTTTTTTTTTCTTTTTAAGTCACGTGGATTCCTGCATGACATTGGCACGTCAGCTAGAAGATCTTTCTTACTTAATATGCTGCATGCTTTTCTGATTTTATGTGGTTCTTTTAACTGGTTGATACATACGGTAAGAAATGGCATTCAGTCTGAGGTTGAAGTCAGAATGTTAACATTCGTGTCTATATAATCAAGTTAATGTATACTTGAGTAGACAAGAGAGTGAAGTGAGTATCGGCATGTGAACTGTTGCTCTCTTAACTCTTTTGCGTATTAGTCTTTTCTGCACAGCTCTTTAATTGATCATTGACAGATTTATCTGTGGCAGGCGGGTCAATGACCAGAATATTAATGAAGTCTTGTTTCTCTTGCGGGGACGATCCAAGCCATATTCCTGAAGGTAGGCCTCTTTATATAGAGATATCTATGGTGAAATTTTCAGATTCTACGTGCTTAATAGTTGGTAGTGCTTTTTGATTCCTGTGTGGTTCAGAGTAGATATTTTGTTAAGACATTCGTGAGTTCTTTTCTCCCCACGTCACTCTTGGGTCCAGATGTTTATAGTTTATGATACGGAGAATGGGAGGCAAGCACGATATGGGAAGGTTCCTTTACCTTGAGGAGTGCAGATTCTTATTTAGATTCAACTTCGTTTTGAGATGATCTACAAATAAACACTGAATTAATTTTTTTAGATCTTTTTTTTTCTACATACTACTCTACATTGTTTACTATAGTCTCCTAAACCAATTTTAAGCAACCTTCTCTTCTAATCTTGCTTAACTTTGTTTGACCACACATCAATCATTCTCAGCATTTGCTTTTCTGTAACACTCGTCTTGTGAATGTGCTGGATGTTAGAGGCCTAATATTCACGACCATTTGACATTACTGACCTTAAAACCGTTCTATAAAAAACATGCCTTTCAATAATCTTATTTTATTTCTCCATGTTACACTTTCATCTATGCTGGTACATAGAGCCTAGATTTCCCTCACATCCTGTCAGCCATCTGTTGAAACCATTTGCCATTTTTCATCATCTTCGACCTTCTTATGTTACTCTCCATGCGGTCAAAAATGGTCACACATCGAGACTAAGGGCTCAACTTCCTTAATACATGGTTTAGGCTTGGAGAAGAGAACATGTTAGATTTTTTTGGTCATATAGAGAATCAACTGACGTCAACCGCTAGAAGATTCTTTGAAAGCGACACAATTGGGCTATTCTGCGAAATAATAAAAAAAACACTACACTTGGAAAGAGATGAACCAAAAAAGGAAGCTGCTTCAACCATTTAATTTAGTTATTTGGTAGTATGCCATGTTCCAGTACAATTTAAGATACAAATTCAATATTAAATGTGCACTTAGTATATATTTAGAAATTTGAGACCATGCATATATCCAAATTCACATTTCTGCGCTAATCATCGTTTTGCTTGCTGACCATTGTATGTCAAATGGAGCTTTTTAAACTTTTAATCTGATTTTGGTTCACTCACTTTGGATAATATTATGCACGGTTGTGCTTATTTACCATGCATCATGTTTTCTTATTGTTTTTATTGTCTGTCTTTTCATTATTTTCTTCTACATGAAGCTTATCCAGCCATCTTAATTTTTCTGTTCAGAGCCTCCTCAAAATTCTGTGAAGTACCTGACATGGCATCGTACCATGTCATCTCATGCTTCATCCCCAAATCGGCATGGTGTGAACTCCACAGATGGTATTGAGGATGTTTCCAACAATCTGTTCGATACCTTTTGTATGGTCTCAGGAAGTCATGCCTCTACGTTAGATCGGCTGTTTGCATGGGAGAAAAAGCTATATGACGAAGTCAAGGTAAGATGTTTCTTGTGTATGTATAATAATGTATTGATATGTTTATATGTCTAGCTATATGAATGAGATACATATTTGTGAACTAGTTTGTTATACGTACACAACCCATAAGGCTTGCTGTTATATGACATTCCTATGGATAAAGAATTTACCTCTTCGATGTTAGTTTCTATATTTTGTTTGCAAAAGGTATTTAGGTTTTAGGCCTAGGGTTCGTAGAGTAAGAAGATACTAGAACTTCCTTCCAAAATTCTTGACTGATCTCTTTATGTAACTGGTCAAAAGAAACAAGTTCTCTCCATATTTACATTCCTTTCGTCTGTCAAGATATAGACATAGACTTTGCAGTGACGGTCATATGTCTTTTGTTAAAACCCAAGGCATGGTCTTCTGTTGAAGTTTCATACTTGCTTTCATTATAGTCCTCTTGGAAGCACCAATTTCCTTTCTGGTATTAATGTCGGATATATATATATAGTGTTGTGAATTTGATATTTATCAATTAAGACATAATGGGATCCCAGACTTGAAATTCAATGCATAACATCCGATCTTAAAATGGAATCTTTCAGTTGTGTAGATTAACGTTTTCCAAAGTGATTGTAGTTGAATTTTATGTTAACTTTTTAAGAACAGGATTTATTAAGTGCAAGTTTATTACAGTGCATCTGCTGGTGCTTTTCTCATATCAATGGTGTTTAAGCTACTAATTATTAAATTAGTACATCCTCTCATATTAGTGAGTTTCGATGTACAACTAAATGTAAACACCTTTTGGAATTCAGGCTAGTGAGATGATCCGAAGTGATTATGATGCTAAGCGTAAGCTTCTCCGACAACTAGAATCTAAGGTGGAAACTCCTCAGAGGGTTGACAAGACGCGTGCTGTTGTGAAGGATCTTCATTCGAGAATTGGAGTTGCAATTCATAGAATTAATTCCATCTCCAGGAAAATTGAAGAAATAAGAGACAAGGAACTTCAGCCTCAATTGGAGGAGTTGATTGAGGGGTATGTTATTAATGTTGCTCATTATTTCAGCATCGGAATATTGTTAGTATTAAATGTATACATGTTTGAAAGATGATGTTTTAGAAGGTTAATGGCTGGACGTTTCGTATTAATTTTTCTGTATGGCTATCCTGTTCCTATCTCAGATTGAGGAAGATGTGGGAAGTTATGTTTGACTGTCACAAGCTTCAGCTCCATATCATATCGATAGCTCATTCGCCTGGAAATATGAAGATCCTTATTCAATCAGATTCTCGTCGGCAGATTGCAATCTATCTTGAACATGAATTGAGTTCTCTATCATCAAGTTTTACAAAGTGGATCGTCTCTCAGAAGGCATACGTGGAAGCTATAAATAAGTGGCTTCACAAATCCGTCTTCCTCCGCGAAAAATCATCCAGGAGAAAAAGAAAGCCGCAGCCTGTGCCACTCAGAAACCACGGCCCGCCTATTTATACCACCTGTTCTGTCTGGTTGGAGATGTTCGATTCATTGCCTACTAAGGAGGTTTCAGACGCTATAAAGGGGTTGGCTGCCGAAATCTCTCACCTCCTACCTCGGCAAGAGAAGCACCAAGGGAAGGATGGAAATCATCATCATGAAATCGATGGTGAACCAGGTCTTAAGACCCCACTGAGAGATGCTTCTCCTGAAGACTGGATAGCCGGCTTCGATAGTTTTCGTACAAGCTTGACCTTTTTCCTGAGCCAGTTAAACAACTTCTCAGAGTCTTCTGTCAAGATGTTCACTCAACTCCAAAAGGCCATCCAAGAAGCCAAACATGGTCATGCGCTCCGCATGAATTCTCAATCATAAGAAGGTATTCCAACCCTATCTTGCTCGAAACTTTCAAAAGTAGTGTGTTCTTAGAAGTATTCAACACAGGTGCGACAACATTTTGGAGAGTCCGAGCAACATAGTTCTGACAAAAAGATCTGAAGAAACAACAGTGGATATAATAGCAAAGGAAGGATTATTTATTCTGTCATTTGTACATGAGGTGAAAAATAGAAGGATAAATTTCTTGGAGCTTTACAGATATATTTTTGTTGAATCTTGAAAATAAAGAAGCTCTATATAGTGGCTGTATATGCAAATATTGGGAGGTGAAAAATGGGGCCATATTTGAAAAGGAAAGGGGTGTAGATTTAGTTCATAAAGAGAGCTGTTTATATGATAGCAAGAAAAAAAATGTACTATCAAGCATGTACATTTTACTTTGATGAACTCAGTTACAATTTCATTAAATATTTTGCATTTTAATGTGGTTTTTCACTTTTGCTTTATTATTATGATGATGATATCATTTGAAATTGACGAAATGGGGATTTATATAGTCGATTCAAACTTTTTGTGACTAAGGTGTTGTTGTTATGATGAAGACATCATGTAGCCCATCTTGGATTAATCGTATTCTGGGTCGGAGCAATGAACCTATTTGAAGTGGTCCATTTAGTACCCGAGAAGCCTAGGGAACGAGTTTATGTTATGAAACATTGACTTGCAGAAACTCCCTTTTTTCTATGCAGGTCTAAGTCTATCTCTTTGCATTTGAGCGAACTGGCCTTTTTACTAATACTAATGAATGAATGGGTTGAGCTCTTCCTTAATGGAAAGGATTGCACAGGAAAGTCCTAGAGTGAGAGGCTAAAGTGTTTTGCCCGAAGGTGATCTAGTGGTTTAGGTTTGGGACTTCTGTGCAGGAGCAGCTCAAGCATATTAGTGGCTTAAATTAAATGGGGCCTTAAACTTGAATTGTTAATAACTTTTATATAATTGATTTCATATAGTTTTCGATTGATAATATAACAACTCTTAGTTTAAATTATTTTTTATGAGATACGGTACTCCAAATATGTCAAATTTTTTCTAATAATTCCTTCATTTTCATGAAAAGTTTACTTTTTCTACAAATAGTATTCAATATTTGTTAAAAAATAATAACTTATAACCTATTATTATTAAAAATGAGGCCCCTTAAATTTGAGGGCCTAAGGCACATGTCTTTTTTTTAACACTGTCGAGCCACCCCTGCTTCTGTGTTAGAAGGTCTCGCCCGCGAAATCAAAGATTTTCCTTTCTGGGTGGAGCTAGTCACATCAGACTTGCCCAGTATAGGTTATCTTTTCTATATGATTTGCGATATTATGTAGAAGTGGAGATTTCATCTTGTGCGCACTCAAAATGCTTTAGGTAAACATGAGATAAGATGGGTTAATATAGGTACAAATTGAGAAAATCAGTTTGTTTTCTCGTGAGTTTTATATTTCAATTATTAGTTGTTCCAAAATTATCACTATATATATGTAATTAAAGGCATTTCAAAGCTAATTTAACTAACTATCTATTGTTATCTTTTCCAACCTAAAATAACACCATCGAGTTGCGTGTATTTTAGTATATTATAAAAATTTCACTTTATTATGTAAACTATTTTTACTACCAATAGAAGGAAAAGGAAATAAAATAAAATCCTATTTATATCATTATTTACTACCAAAGCCTAACACTATATTTACAATCTTTAGAAATTATTTTTGATTTGGCCGTTAAAGTATTCACCGTTATATCACACTTAACCTTAACGGTGATTTCCCACGTCTTAACGGCGCCAACTTTAACTTTAACGGGAGCTTTAATGTTAACCTTAAACGGAACTTTCCCTTTCATCTGTTCATTCCTTAACACCGTTTTAAGGGCATTACCAAGCAAGACGTTTGATCTTTTTAACGGCGTCTGAAAAACCGTTAAGTTATTCGTAGGCTGATAGAACGCTGGTAATTCGCCATTAGAGAGACGCACATCGGAGTAGAATACGGTGACAGAGCTTCCTTTCCGGTAGTAAATTCCGATCTTATTGTTAGGATTTTCAGCTCGGATAGTAACGTCGAATTCCGGTGATACCGGAGACGACGAAGTTAAGTTGAAATTCTTAATCGCGACGTCGGAGATTGTGTATTTTGGAGCTTCAGGACGGAAGACGAGGTAGAGAACAGCAGCAGTGATTCCAAGTGCGATAATGAGAATTAAAAGGAGAGACAAAGTATAGCAAACGCACCGGCAACAGCAGCTCCGACGAGGCTTTCGTTTTCTCAAAACTTCGTAACGGCGAGAATTTCCCGGTGGAGGATACCGATAGATTTGATCTTTTGGTACTTGAACAACATACGTTCCCGGCGACGGCAGCACATGCTTTGTATGAGTTCCCGTAGCTACTCCGCCGGAGTTGTTTGACGATATCGGTGAACTCACCGGCGATGAATCTCGAGGATGTACGCGATCAGCCATAGTGTAACAGAAAATCAGAAATGAAGGAGGCGTGTGTATTGTGAAGGTGTGATGCGTTGTATTTATATTTATAGTAGTGCGTGTGTGCGTGTAAATATTTGAAAGGAAAAACGCGTGATTAGTCACTTTACACGTAAAATTTTGAAGGATACAACTGTAATCACTCTTAATTTTTCGTAACGATGAGAGTCTCGGAGTAATAATAAAATTATATCTATAAACATTACTCATTAGAATTATGTAGAAATTCGTATTGTGTCTCGATTTCAATGTCGTGGATTATTTTTAGGATCAGTTATTGATTATCGCCTTGGTAAGTTATAGTCTCACAAATTACAAGCAGATGTAGGAATTAATGTGTGAGATTACAATTAGCTATGGATATAAATCGTTAAAAATTGAATTATTGAACCAAATCGAAATAATTTACCGTACTGAATCGAAGTTCGTAATTAATATCCACTTTTAATTATCGATTATCCAAATCAAACTTTAAAAATAACGCATCAAATACCAAATATCCACCCTTAGTCACGATTGACTTATGAGAACTCCTAAGAAATCTCAAACCTTTGTGAAGCTTATATAATATGATCGCTCGTTTATCAAAAATAACATTTCTGTCTTACTAGATTAAGCTTTTTTATTTTAATCTCATATTAAGAATCAATTGTTTTATTTTTTTGTGACATTAAATCACTAAGTCAATTATTCCAATATTAATTAATTAGTGGACTATTTCTCACTTTGTGTGTTGAATTTATTACATCATTGTTGTGTAGCGGTGAACAAACGGAGTTTTGGTGAAAGGGAAATAAATTGAAATAGTAAAAGCTTATTTAAAATTGAGAGGAAAATATAAATTATTCAAACAAGAAACACATGAAATAATTGATTAACAAAATCAATTTAAATTAAATCGTAATTTGAAATTTGAATATTGAAAATAAAGTCATTTAAGTAAATAGATATTTCATCACAAAATAAAACTTTCGATAATTCGATTAACTGAGCTTTAATATAAATATCAATATTAAATACCGTGAAAAGAATATTAGTGATTAAAGGATAAGGAGAAATGTTCTCAGAGTAAGGCTTTCTTAAATATTGACAACTAATATTTTCTCATAAAAAAATGTCACAAGAATCTATTAAATAAATAAAATGTTGGACATGAATAAATTAATATTTTACAACATATTTAAAAATGAATTTAAAAATGATATTTGATCATGGAATATATTTGAAGTTCTATAATGAAAAATTTAAAATCCACTTTTTTATTAAAACCTTAATCTTCAATTTTCATATTATTTGTTTCAAGAGGTTGAAATAACAGATCCGATAAGCCAATACTTATTTAAAATATATAATAAACAATTTGGAAAAAAGACAAATATATTCCTAAACTATCGTAAATGATAAGAAATTATCATCCGTCATACTTTTTGGACATTGGTACCTTTACCGTCCAAAAACTAAAGCATATATATCCTTTATACTAACAGACATATACGTGTCATAATTTTATTCACCGATCCGATATTTACTAAATTGAATCGATGGATAATGTCACGTGTCCCTATTTAGAGTTCCATTCACGTGAAGGGCATATATGCTCTAGTTTGGACAGAAGGACATCAATGTCCCAAAAATATGACGAAAGATATCTATATGTCATTTACGATAGTTCAGAGGTATATTTGTCCTTTTTTCCTAAACAATTTGATAAAGAAAATGTCTATATATTAAATTGGTCCATCATTTTAACTTCTTGAAATATAGAATTTGAAAATTTGGTAGCATTAAACTTTTTAAACATCTAGATTAACTTTACGTTAAATATTACTCTTTTCATCAGTAATGAATTATAAAAGAGTTCAGATCCAAAAGGGCAATTTTTTCCCTTTAAAACACATAAACAACGTATCAAAATTCTTTTAAAACTAAAAGGGCAAAATCGCTACTGACAGAGCGATATCTTCTTCATGATTATGAGAAAAAGAACACAACTTTTGATAAGAATGACATACAAGAAAATTTTATTTCTTGTCAATAATGTGAAGAATACAACAACTTCATTCATCACTTAATGAATTTGTTTCTAAAACAATTGAATGAAAAATGGAACATAAATGAAATATCTACTTTTAACATACAAATCTACAAACTACATAGTATTTCAAATTTACCTCTCCCTCCAACTTGTGTTATCGCGCGATCGAGCAAAGTTGCTCGAAAATCGATTTCATATCAGGCCTTTCATCAGCTGGCAAAATGCACCTTAGTGCAACCTGAAGCATGCTATCAAGAATCGAATGCATGTCTTCGTCGTTGCTTTGCTTTCCCAGTAAGAATGAATCAAAGCACTCGATTGAACGGTCTTGAAAGGCCAACAATCTTGCCCATTCGGTTAAATCCAGCACTTCTGAGTTCCCAGGAACAATTTCTGCAGAACTTCTTCCAGTCAAAAGTTCCAACAAGATAACACCAAAAGCGTAGACGTCACTTTTCAATGACGGGCAAGGCTTACTTGTACTCGCGAATTCAGGTGGACGATAACCGAGTACACCGGCATTTAGAACCTGTTCAGCTGTTCCAGCAGATGTCATCAATCGATGAAGACTATAGTCGGTAAGTAGGGCATTCACGTTAGACGTGTCTATAAGTACATTCGTGGATTTCAGGTTGCCATGAGGTATGGCACTTTCATGGTGAAGGTAGTTTAGACAACGAGCAACATCTACAGAGATCTTGAGTCGATCATCCAGAGATAAAGGAAGTAGCTTACAGCGTTCTGCATCTGCATACATCAAAGAATGAAACCGACATCCATATCACCACTCAAAACTAGAAAGCAAAGTACAGTGCTATATGCAATGAGCGGAATTCAAAGTAGCAGTCTCTTATTAGTGCACCGGGATGCCCTTATCAAAATGACATCAATCGAGCCCAACCAAAGTAATCCATACAAAAGGAGCCACGTGAGATAAAACTCTCATGCACAGTTTTGAATGAGAGAAACAAGAGAGGAATCCTCTTTTCGACTCTTGACTCTCCCACTATCACCATCAAGGCACAATTAGCGAAGGCAAAACTGTTTTACCTTTTAGCATTACCATAAAAGCAAAAAACAGGTGAATCTTTTCTGGTATGTGTAATTCTACGATTGGTAATATATATATATATATATATATGAAATGGAAAGTTCAGATTTTGGAAGATAGCTCCAGTTATAAATTTCATGAAAGTTGCTATGTGAAATGTGTATTAATAGTCTCAGATACATATTCAACCAGCAAGCTAGAAAACCTTTTGGAAGAAAAGTACACTTGAGGCACCGAAATGGATATCAAGTGGCAAGATGGTGATTAAACTTCAGCATATCAGGTATGAGCAATCTTGACGACTACAATATCAATATACACATTCAAGGTTGTGCATTCACGGTCCATTATGTTTGATTTCATTGAAGGAGTACAACTAATTTCATTAGTAAAACTGGATCACGATTTCAGGACCATACAAAAATCAGAAAAGCTACAGCAATAGATGCAGGTGATATACTCTATAGATAGAAAAGGGGAGACTGACCTTTACGAAGAAGGTAAAGAGCTAAACATGGTGCATCGGTGTAATTCGATATGAGAAGCCGCTCATGCTCCTTGGGACCCCAGTAGTAACCCAGTAGAGAAACTAAATTAGGATGCCTAATACTCCCCAGTTTCTTAGCTTCTCTAGCAAACTCCTTCTTGCCTTTCACTATCCCTTCCTTAAGCCATTTGACAGCAAGTACTTGGCCTGAACCAAGCGTAGCTTTATACAATGTTCCATGACAACTTCTGCCCACAGCTTCGGCAGGAGCACACGATAATTCTTCAGCAGTGACCTTCAAGGCGTTATCTAGTAGATGCAAATCTCCAGCCAGTTTATCAGGAGAAGAAACCCTGAGAGAGTTTGGGCTTTTGGATTGATCTTGAACTTTAGAAGGCGAGAGATTGGCGGATGACATGACAGATACAGATGAAGATAATGGCTCATTTTGAACTGTTGATACTGGCACGCTGTGTTCTCTAGTGTCATGTCCACATTCTATATCAGATAAAGACAAACCTGTGGAAATGAAAAGGCATTAGTATGATAGTATCAGTTGATCTGATCACCTGTCTATTTAGAAGAATAATAGTTCCATGCCTTTCTTTTCCTTGGTTCCTTTCATATCGTCCTTCCCGCCATCTCGCTGATGGGCCTTGCGGTAGATTATTAATGTCAACAAAGCTATAACAGATACACCGCAGATCAGCCCAGCAATGAGGGCAGCCCTGATGGTAGATTTCATGCGAGAACCATGACTTCTCAAGCTTAAAGTTGAATCTCCCTCTGAAGGAGCTTTGGCGTGCTTTGGAAGTACAAGCAAGGGATTCCCCGGATGGAATGAGGAGTCAGGAAACCTCCATAAATTTTGTGGAACAGGTCCAGAAAAATTGTTATTAGCCACATTAAAAAATTCCAATTTGTCAGAGAGATCATTAGGAAGGCCACCTTCAAATTTGTTATCAGAGAGATCCAGATTTACCATGTCCGGGAACTTGTCCAGCCCCGGAGGCAACGGACCAGCTAATGCATTATGTGAAACATCTAGAGAAATCAAGCTTAGATTTTCTGAGTTAGATGCCATGATAGGTACACTACCGGCAAATTTGTTGAAAGAAACGTTAATATCAGTCAATTTGGTAGAGTTGAAAAGGCTGGGAAGGAGAGTACCACTAAGTTGGTTAATGCTAAGATCAATTGTTTTAAGTTCGAGGTATGTACCTAACATAGTTGGTAACACACCTTCAAGCGAGTTGTTTGAAATCTTTAACGAAGTAAGCCTCAAGAACTGGGAAGTTTGGTTGGGGAAGGTTCCTGTCAATGCATTTGAGCTTAACGCAATAACTTCAACATAATTTCCCCAACCTTGGATCCGGGACACATTTCCAGTTAGCCGATTGTTGCTCAGGTCTATGATTGCACAGCGCCCAACCTTGAAAGGCAAGGGGCCTGACAGCTGGTTATATGATAAATTTAGAAGCTTGAGATTCACAGCACTTATACCTCCGATGGGACCTAACAAAATAGCAAATGGCTTCATGAAATAGTTTGGAAAGGAAGTAGCTTGGTTTAGGCCTGTGGTAAGAACAACTAAATATAATAATTAAAAAAGAACAACAAAAGACATAAAATACAACATAACTCCAACCACAAGAAGAATATCCTTACGCAGCTTGTTATAACGCAGCAAACAACCACCACCACAACAAATCCAGTATAATCCCATAGGTGGAGTCTGGGGAGGGTAGCATGTATGCAAACCTTACCCCATACCTTGTGAGAGTAGGGAGGCTATTTCCGATAGACCCTCGGCTCAAGGAGAGATGAAGCTAATAATGCAGCAAAAAAAAAAATCAAAAAGACACTGGAACATTCCACTAATTAAAATGCAAGTTTACAGCAATAATTGCCTTAGAGTTGAGTACAAGTATGAAATATCTCTAACCTAGGGAAGAATTGGATACGATGGGCATGATAATTATACATTAGCAGAGAATTGTACAGCATCCCTCTAGAACACAATTCCGAAGTGCTACATTACATTCGATTGCAACCAAAACAAGCATGCTTTCAGCAGATAGCAATCTAAAAATTATTCATTTGTCATCACACTGACAACAACCTCAGATAATAGATAGTACTCTTTATTAGATTACTTGGATTGACTTCAACCAAATAAATTAAATAAAGAAGAAAGGATCAACATACCTGCAAGCTGATTCTGGCTTAGGTCCAATTCTGATAAAATCATTGAGCTATCCTCTAGAAGAGCTTCGGGGAGTGATCCAGACAACTGATTGTTCCCTAGCCTAAGAATTCGAAGGGAGACCACAAAATTGAAGGACGGAATAGTACCAGTAAGCTGATTGTTACTTGCATCAAACACCTCTAAACTGTCAAAATATGGCATTCCATCGTGAGGAAATAGCTCTCCGTCCAGGTTATTATGACTAATGTTCAGATATTGAATTGACGAGACGAAGCTCGAATTTCCTACTTGCAGGTCAAGTGATCCAACAAACTTGTTGCTACTGAGGTCTACATACTCTACATCCCCCAATGAGGCCAGAAGAAGCATAATATCAATTGAGAAGGCATTAGAGTGCAAATCCAGATACTTCATTTTCTCAAGACTAGCAAAGCCAGTTGGAACCATTCCATCGAGACTATTTAAAGAAAGATTAAGAGAAACTAAGTTCTTTAAACTAGTCAGCTTAGAGGGTATAGAACCACTAAACATGTTCTTGGAAAGATCCAAAAATTCTAATGACATAATCAACCCAACTTCCTCAGTAATTTTTCCACTTATCTGGTTGTTTGCAACAGACAAATTCTGCAGCATTTTTAGGCCACTAATAGCTGCAAAATCCAAAACTCCAACCAGACCTACATCATTTAGTTCAATTGAAGTGACATGGCCATCACTGCAACCGATACCGTACCAGTTTTGGGGACAACCATTTGGTCCCAATGACTTAGAATCCCATGAAGAAAGGACTTTCCCAGAAGGGTCTTTCAAAACTCCCTTCTTAAACTCCAAAAGAGCATCCAAATCTAAGCTTCCTTTAGCTAACTCAACTAAAAATAGCAGCACTAAACAAATGGTAGATTGCATTTCCTCCTCTTATTTTCCTCCCAATGGAAAAAACTCTTGTGACACTAACAGAGAGTTACATATAATACTGAACTAAAAAGGAAAAAAAATACAGCATTTTCACAAGCTAAGAATTCAGAATGGGCCAAGAAAGTAGACAAACCCCCACCAAGTAGAAAGACTAAGGATTGCACAATCATTTCAAGAATCCCAGAACATGAATTAGCAAATTTTTTAAACACAAACTGCAATCATCACTAGTCAATTATGTAAGTGAAATAAGAAAGTATATAAACCTAGATAAAAGAACAAGCAGCAACAACACCAGCCACTAAAATCATTGAAGTCCAACAGCAATACCAAATCACCAATAATATCCCAAAATGCAAATTGCCACCATTAAATTCACTCACCAATAACCAATATATCAAAATCAAAAAACAAGAGACCCTACATTTCCCTATACCATAAGCAAGTCAATAAGGGTTGTTTTTTAGTCAAACCAACTTTCTTTATATAAATGAAGAAACAGTAGACCACCAAAAACCTTTCTTTTAGACACAATTTTGACTAACTACTTTCAAGAATGATAAGTACTACAAAATGATACAGTAATGGAATGTCCTGTAAACAAGAAGATGAAAAGGACAGAACTTTAAGTAAAAAACCAAACTTTAATGTATCTAAAGCTAAGTTCTTGAAGAGCAAAAAACAGATCAGAGCAAGGTAAGTGAGAAAGACACTAGTATACTAGCAATAAAGACACCATTTTTATTGAATTTTTTTTTCTTCTTCCAAATCCCATCTTCACACTACATGTATAAACAATTTGTGGGTTGGGAAGAGAGTAGAGTTTAGGTAAGTGTAACAGTGTAAATACAAGTGAGCTGGAAAAGTTTTTGACTTCATTCTCTTTTACAATATCAAGACAAGAAGAGAGAGGTTTCTTTTCTTGAAAACAAAAAAAGCCAGTCTTTTTTCTACATTAAAAAGGGGCAAATTGTGGTCCCAATCAAGAAACTATACAGAGCAATGGAGAGTATATATATATATCTATTGTGGAAGATGACAAATTATGAGGTAATGGGGTGACTTACTCTTGATTCCCAACAATGGAACTTTTTTTTTTACCTTATTTGTTTCACTTTCATGGTCCCCCTTACTAAGGAGGGTAGACATCGAATCGAATCGAATTAATTCAATTTTTGATGTTAGATTTTTTTTATTTGAAGAAACATGATTTTATTAATAAAGGTTGCGAATACGAATTTGATCTTCCTTTTCTAAGATTTATTCATGATTCGAGGGGGGCGTACTTCTATCGACTAGGATGATTCAGATTTGACCTTTATATGAATATTTCATGACTTTTGTGGAATATTTCAAAATCTTGATTTCTTTATGAAATTTTTTAAATGATTTTTCGATATTTTGATTTGATTGTTTTTTTTTTAGAAACGTTAATTTTTAATTCGATATCTAGTGTAGGGTCACGAAATTATGATGCGATCGATATTTTATTAAATAAATATAAATAAGGAGTACTTATATATTTTTGACTAAAGATATTTTAATTTTTACCCTACCCATTTTAAATTTTGGAGCCCTAAACCTAAATTAGGCAAATAGCTAAAATCTAATGAGAAAAGAATATGTTTGGATTGACTTTAAAAAAATATTTTTAAAGTTAAAAATAAAATAAAAAGTTAAATTAAAATGATTTTAACCAAAAAAGAAAAAGTAAGGAGATCTATTTTTAATTTTTGACTTTTTAAATCATGTAAAACTTATTTTAAGTCATTTTTAATCTAATTAAATTATTTTTATATTTATTTAACACATTTAAAAGTTAAAAAACTTATTTAAAAATAGATTTAATCTATTTTTTAATCAATCTCATGGTATGTATTTCTCTATTTGAATTTCTACTCTATTTTCTCTGGTATTCTTAGTTCTTAATAAAAAATCTCGAGATTAGAGTCAGCGTGTATAATATCGGATGAAAAACTTAATAAAATAAAACAAGATGTAGGGCTAGAAAATTATTTAATGAGACTATTTTTGTTGTTTTTTTAGCATTCAAACATAGTCATAAAAGCTATGGGCCCTTGTTCCATCTCTAGTTTTAACTAAAACCTCTACTTTATTTAAATTTGATTCTATTTTTGGTGCTAAAGTATAGTTTTTAATATTATATTTCATAAATTTAATAGAACTTTTTCGATATCTATAATATCAATTGTTTCGTCAATCTAATCATTAGCATATATTAATTAAATGTACATTTAATTATAGATTTTAAATATTTTTTATTCTTATTTAAAATTCATGAAGCTAAAATTTAAAAAACAGAGATTAAAAGTGCTATTTTAGTAAATTTAAGTGATCAGATTTATTATTATTTTTTAGTTTTATCATTCCCTATTAGTATCAGTATTGAAGATTAAATATTTTAAATTCGCATTAAGAAAATTCTTTCTCTAACAAGATTTATATCCAGAGCTCGAACGATTAACTATTTTGAATAAGCATTATAGAAGATTTTTTTTTATATAGAGAACTCGAACCATTAATTATTTTGAATTAGCATTAAAAAAATCCCTTTTCATATCGAGAGCTCGAACGAAACAGATGTTTGATTAAGGGAGGAGCAGCCACCGGAATTTCTTAATCGAACGCCTGAATCCGAGCTGTTGCTACTTGCTTCACCGTTCCGGTAAAATTTTTTTTTTTTTTTTTTGGTAATTATGAAATTTTAATGTTATTTTCTCTACTGATTTCAATTGCATAGATTTTACTTAGTTTTGTGATTGCTAACATATAGAATTGATGTTTGGTAGGAACAAAATTTAGGGTATAACTGATCCTTTTTGTGTATAGAAACATATAGATTGAAGCAACGATAAGGTTGTCTTCGTATTTGACCTATAGATCACAAGTTCGATACTAAATAAGTAGGAAAAGTATAAATTTTTAAGCTTTTTTAGTTTTCGTCGGTTAGAATTAGGGATATTTTTAACGAGTGTGTTTTTGTGTTGGAAGTATACAATAACAACAACATAACCAGTGAAATTCCGCAACTGAGGTCTGGGAAGGGTAGAATGTATGCAGTAATGCAGAGGTAGAGAGGTTGTTTCTGAAGGACCCTAGGCTCGAGTGCAATAAATCCAGATATAGAAAAATGAGACAATGTAGAGACTATAGCAAAAGTACAATATGATTGGTCCAAAGGGCGGGTCATACACGGATTTCTCGGTTATCCCAAAAAAAAATCACGTGATAATGGAACACCACCATTGCAAAGTACACAGTGTAATCCCACAAGTGAAGTTTGAGGAGGGTAGAGTGATGTACACGACCTTACGTTTGTTGATTGTAACTTTGTAAAGAGGAAGAATAGAAACTAGTTTTGGTTCAATTTTTTTTTTCCTGATATTAGATTTAGTTTCTTTAGAATGTTTATGTTTGCATGATTTTTTTTTTTTCTGTAGTTTCTTGAGAATGTTTCTGATTTTGGATTCATGTTATAGAGTACCAGTGTCTTAAGAAAGATCGAATCTTAACGAGTTGATGATTTTAACCTCCTTGATTTGACCTGGTGTTACTCGTCTAAATAATCGGTGCTTTAATGCATAGGATTCAATCAATGACTCATACAAATAATTAGAATGACAGAGAAGATTCAAAGGCGCTGCGAGTTTTGTCCCAATCTGTCCTTTGTCAATGGTGGTGATGGTTTTTTCTATTGCAATGGTTGCGGCTCTCAAGCAAATGACATCGTTGACATGAGTGTTGATAATGATGATGGATGCAATGTAGATGGGGGAATATACCGTACTAGTCAGTGCCGTCCTATACGCCATCAATTTTCTTTGAGTTATACAGACTATTATTCAGAGATCCGGTTGAGGTATGTTATGGGGTTACAAGCTATGATCCAAATGCAGTGCAAGACTCTGGTGGAGAAATTTAACGTAACCCCGCTGATTGTTGGGCTTGCGGGGCCTATTTGGTTAAGACTCTTGGCGCATGAAAACGTGTTGAGTGATGAGTGGGCATACAATGTCATCCATGAATCAGAGTCTCAAACTCAAGGTATCATTTCGATTATCTTTGTATCTCAGGATTTGTTAACAATCATTAGTTAGAAGCTGAAGAAGTATCAATTAATTTTAGCCTAACATTGCACGTTCGACTACTATGCTTGCTGTCACTCACATTCTTTTGAAACACTACTTGTAAATGCAAGACTAGTAATTCAGCATATCTACTTGGTTTCTAATGGGTAATCTTGTGTAACGAAAACGAAATTTCTTCTAGTATAGCATGAAGGAAAAAATGTTCTGTCCTATCTTATCTTTTGTCACGTTGTCGAGGCAGGCCCTTGTCGCCTTTCACCGTCCACAATACTGTTTATGACAAACTTCTGAATCATATATACTCTGGCTGTCTAGCAAAATTTCCTTTCTGTAATCACCTTTCCTGTTTAGAACCTAATTCCGGTATTTATTTCAGGGGAAGGAGAACTTCTGCAGCCGACTGGCAGCCAGAAAGCAGAACCTCATAATTCACTTGGAAAGCGGGCAGTAACGATATGGCATAAATCCTTGAGCAGCATGATTCCGTTACCTTGTTCTCTGGCTATCTCTTTTCTTGTCTGTCACGTGGCAAGGGAAGCAATCTTGCCAACAGACATATTGAAGTGGACCTTAGAAGGAAAGCTCCCGTATTTTGCTGCTTTTCTTGAAATAGAGAAGCAGTTAGGACCTCCTTCAAGGTCCTGCCCTATCAGTACCATTCGTATGTTCAGGCCTATCAGAACTGTCACCTTACAAAAGTTAGAGTCCCTTGCTGCCTCAATCGCCACGAAAATAGGGTTGGAATTGCCTTCAGTGAACTTCCATGCTATAGCTGCCCGTTATCTCAAGCATTTATCGCTTCCTGTTGAGAAAATTCTTCCTCAGGCATGCCAAGTGTATGAGTGGTCTATGCCTCCGGAGTTGTATTTATCAGATAATGACTCCAGGCTGCCTTCTCGTGTTTGTGTGATGTCTATACTGATTGTGACAATGAGGATTCTTTATGACCTAAATGACGGAAAATGGGAATCGATTGCATCTTGTTCCAATAATTTAGTGTCTGCTGTTGAGAATGGAGCTGGAGAACGCGGTTTCAGTTGCAATACAAGAAGTGCTGTTGCCGAGGACGACTCTGCTTCACATGATGCGGATCCTCATGACAGTACATCAGATATGAGTAAATCTAATTCTGATGCTGTGGAACTCTTGAAAATTATTGAAGAAAAATACAATGAACTCAGCGATACATATGGTAATTGCAAAGCATTACTTGATCTTTTAATACATGTCGATATAGCACAGGGTTATAAGTTGCACCAGTTGTTACTTGTTTGAGTTATGTTTCTTTTCTTGTTTGACAGAGTTTTCAAGAGATTTACATTCATATCTTCGGTACTGCAAAGATGTGGTTTTTGCTGGACTAGGACCTGCTTACGACGATCATGAAGAAGAAAAACTAATAGAAGATCTTTGGAACTTCTATCAAAGCCGTAAGGTATTTTAGTTTCCCCGTGATTAAGTTTGATTTATATGATCTTGCAACCACGTCTGTAAAACCTCGTCAATATGTGGTAGGATGGTTGTACCCATAAACAACGTTCAAATATTACCACGTCTTTCCTTACTGATATATCTGCATTAAAGTTTTTAAATTTTCTCTGTTGGCCAACTTCAACAACATGGAGAAATAAGCGGAAATCTCTGTCTACTTCAATAGTTGCTTGAGCGACAACAACCTTGCATCCCAACCTTCTCAGTCTTTTTTGGCAAGGTTTAGGAAGATACCTCTGCTTTCCGTTGGTCAAACAACCAACTAACCTATTTTTTACGAGTCTTTCCCTTGCTCCTACTAACTCTGGCGCTACCAGCTGTTAAGCGCGTCTTTTACATTTTCAGGCATCTACTACATAATCCCATATAGATTGAAATCAATGGTGAGATATTGAGTTAACACAACACGGAGTTTTGGTGAAGTAACATGATTTGTGGTTAGTGTACTTGTAAACTAGCTCTGCCTGCATCAGTATTGTTTTACCCGTTTGGATGTTGAACATTCACCTAGTTTTCTTATTTGCTTTTCGTGGGGGTTCCTATACTCGTCTTTGTTTGTTTAATATTTTATAGCTGAATTATATTTCGTTTTCAAAATAAGACTGGCAAAGCATCAGAAGATGGGAAAACCAGACATGGATGCAGCAGCAGACCAAAAGAAAGCGAGAGCTTTAGGGACGATGCATGCAAATGCAAATGCAAAACATCAAGGGATGATGGTGATTCAAACGCGACATTAGGACAGCTGAAAGCAGATATGAAAGAGAATCGATTTGTTTACATACCACCAAGGAAGAATGTGAAGAAGAAAGACGGATACATCAGGTATGCTAGAAAGAAAGACGGGGCTTATCTTTATGCAGTACATGCTGATTATTACATATTACTTCGATCTTGTGCTAAGGTTGCACAAGTTGATGTTAGGACTATGCATGTTGGAGTATTGGCATTTGAGAAACGATTGGAGATGCTAGAAAGAAGAATAGGTTTTTGTTTACGTAAGAGAATTCCTGATGATTCCTGTGAATTTTGTCGCGATTAGAGAAGAAACTCATCGTCCTTCATTGAAGATTTGGTTTTGTAGTCCATTACAAATGTTATTTTCTTGTTAGAAGATGTATATAGAAACATTTTATTTTATTCCAATTGTAAATATGAGCTTATGAGATCATGAAGGGGACTATCACATTATTGGTTGTGATCTAAAGCCAGTTGATTACTCATATCAAATCGATATTTAATCAGAAGACTTGAATTCGAAATCTATCTTAGGGTCCAAGCTCTGAATGTGCAGTCACCTTTGTTAGAGAGTTATTTACTTCTTAATGTGCGACTTTCCACTGGAAATTTGAATTTATCGGACTCCAATGAAAGTATCAAACACCGAGTGGGAAAGAAAAAAAAAAAGAAGGTAAGAATACATCTATTAACAGCATTATAGCTTAAGACATTTCTCCCCAAATAAAATTTTATTGATTTTGGGTTCAACATTTCACCTTATGTACACTGCAGACTGACTACTCTAAAAGGAACACTAATCTTGTTTCCAGTTCTGGAAATTAGAATTTTAATCGACTAAACGAAAGCCTCTTCTCTTGGCATGAAACGACTTAACTATCCTCTCCCCATCTGCGAGAGAGGGCAAGGTACAGCTCAATATAATAGCACTTGTTGTCTCCAAGCATACTA
Organism: Solanum lycopersicoides; assembly: GCA_022817965.1. NCBI lineage: Eukaryota > Viridiplantae > Streptophyta > Magnoliopsida > Solanales > Solanaceae > Solanum > Solanum lycopersicoides. The sequence continues at coordinate 845,251 of CM040626.1, forward strand.
AAAATGGCTGGTCCTTTCGATCAGGGGGGGTAAATCAGCTTGTCTAGATCTTCTCAGCGGCAGCAGCTGCTGCTGAAGCTGCATCATTGAAGCCCAACTTCTGTAACTCGTTTAAGAAACCATCCATATCGGCTGCACCAATCTTATATGGGCTGTGAGCAGAGCCAGGAAATGAACCATTAGTTACTTCTTCCTTGTATTCCAGAAGAGCTTTGTTGATAACATCTCCAACTTGTCCAAACTGTTTACAGAACTTAGGAGTAACCTGCAAAAGGAATAGACAGTTCTTAATTGGTACGTGGAATATAGTTCATACAGATAGCGCTAAGAGTAAGAAAAAGAGAATTTGACTCCGGATTCAGAATAAATTTAGTTGTACTAACCTTGGCATGGTGCGGGTGTTGCATCATCCCAAGAAGATCATGATAAACTAGCACCTGCGTTAGAAGGACATGCGATTACATAACCTTAAACTGTCTATCATTACAAATGATTGTGCTACCGCTGGAGAGTGAAGACATTGACACAGCATGCTAATATCATAAGTACATGACAGGAAATGAAGTAGGAATGTAATCCTGTCCATAAGTGGCTTCTAATTATGACCACATAAGTTGAAAATCATATTAACGTTATGAGACATGAAATGAAGGAGCAAAGTCATTCTAGATAGATCACTCGTCACTGCAAGTGAGATAAACATAGATGGCACAACTACTTCCAGTGATCCACCAAACAATTTATCCAACAGCTTTGTATATAAACCCGTGAGTTTTAGAAAAACTAAAAGGTTATGCGAAAATATACTCCTACTGTCCAAGAACCCATTTTGAAAGAAGTTCAAATTATACCACAAAGTAACTTTATCTACGCTCTTACAACATTTTCACATAAATATCATAGCACTTCAACTTTCGCCCTAATATTGTATCAAAACATAGTAGCACATATAAAAATTAATGTGAATTTCAACCAACCTGACCACTGCAGAAAGGCCCAGCGCCAATTCCAATAGTGGGGATCCTAAGAGCAGATGTAGTTGCTGCAGCAACAGGTGCAGGCACACATTCCAAAACAACAGAAAAGCACCCTGCTTCCTGCAAGGCCAAAGCAGTTTCCACAACCTGCAAAGTTCATAAAAACAAGTATATAGCCTTTGATTGTATACGTCATGTGTACCCTATCAGCTTTTAATAGGTATACCTTGACTGCACTATCAATGTTTCTGCCTTGAGGCCTAAATCCACCAAGAACACTGATGGCCTGAGGTGTTAATCCCACATGCCCTATTACAGCAATCCCCGCTTCAACAATAGCTTTAGCTGCTGTAATTCTTGATGGTGCCCCACCTTCCAACTTAATCGCATCCATTCCTCCTTCCTTTAGAACTCTTACAGCTGTATCAACTGCCTGCTCATAACACAACATCACCGAAGCCATTCACATCCCATTGAAACTTATCAAGAAAAGATCCCTTACACCAATATGAAGAGGCAACATATAATTGGTTGTTGTATGTGTAAGCAACATTCTCCGAATGCAAATGCAAGTTCAATTAGGAACGTCCTCAAACATTTGAATGAGGCAGATAAAGCAATACCTTCAAAGGTTCGTTTTCAGAGGCTGTGTTTCGTGCAATTCCTCAACTTAGACAAATCCTTCACTTCCTAAATAGGATTACTCATCACTTATCTCATTATACGTATAATCTGCTCTAATTTCTAGTGATATGTTCAACAGAGAAACATAAATTTGTTAATTGGTAGTTGAAACGAGAACTAATTATGCAAATGATGAAGGCAGAAAATCGATAAAAACATCAATTCTGGAACAACTGAGCTAGAAATGATCACCTAATGAGTACAAGACTCATTATTACTAAAAAAATAGTTTTCATCTAAGTTGCTCGGACACGGGTGCGGGTGTACGATACGAGTGCAGATCTAGAGGTCGGATCCTTCATGATCTAATTTTTAATATTCGGGGATATGGGTCCATGTATGAATACGGATGCAGGGATTCGCCTAAACATAATTAAAATATCTAAAAATAGCGTTATAAAACCTAAATTGTAAGATATTATGTAGAGAACTTGAGGAGAATCCTGGAAGGAGATTAAAGGAAAAGGGGTGAATATAAATTTCTATATAAAACGTATTCTATTTTCTTCAATTTCACCTTAGCTTTTGTATTGACAGGAATCATTAAAACTATCCACACTTTCCCCATCGATTTTGGTAAAAGTACCCAAAATTGGTTGACCAAATCGGACACGATTCCCACACCCACACCCATGTCGTGTCGACACGGATGGGGCACCAAAAGTGAAGAGTCTGAGCAACTTAGGTTTTCATTATCCACTATTTTCATTCTTTATCCAATGCCTCACCATTCCAAACAAGTAACAATGTAACATCACATGAAACAAGAAATTGCATTAACACAAATAACAAAGGCATAATAAAGCTCAACCAATATTTCAATTCTTGGACAAATTTGAGCAACAAATCATCACGTAACAAGAACTAGACTCCTAAGAACAAAAAGAACTCTTATTTCTCCTCATTTTCTTTAACCAGTTTAAACAAAACACAATGATACCATAGATGCAATCTAGCAACAATTCTCACTTTAAACTGAACAACAAATGATTACTTGTTGGATTAATTCATATATACATTGACAACCTAAATTTTCACATTGTAATTGTAATTTAATCTATCAAATCAAGTGATTTACCCTATTTCACACCACTATATAAGGTTTGCTATGAATAGCTCTATGATAGTAGCCACAACGACGGAGCAATGATTTTCACTAAAGGTAATTCAAATATAACGAAATACATAAACGAAGAAGCCAAAAATATCCAACATCTACTATCTCCGACCATAACAAGTTGTTCATTTAAGCTCATTTCATATCCTATCATACAATGTACAAAAACAACAACAATGTAATCCCATAACTGCGGTAGAGTCCGATATACATGAACTTTAGCCTAATGTCATGCAGAGAGGTTGTTCAAGTAGAACCTCAGCTCAAAAGAAGTGTAAGCAAGATAATCTTAACAACAACCACATCATACTACATACACATAAAAATATGTTTTTGACATAATATATGCTTTTTGACAAAGGGGATTCAGATTAACCCCTGGCTCAACCTAGAGATGGCAACTAGGGCACAGCACGACACTTGCACAGAAAAGTAGTACTCCATTAAACTGTTACCTGTTTAGTGCTACACTCATAAGTGCCAAAAGGTAGATCACCAACAAGAAGAGGTCTTTTAGCACCTCTAGCCACAGCTCTACAATGAACAAGCATCTCATCAATGGTAATAGGCAAAGTAGTATCATGTCCATGAACCACCATAGATGCAGAATCACCCACAAGACATATATCAATTCCAGCCATATCTATATGAACACCAGATGGGTAATCATAACCCGTCACCATTGTTATCGCTTCACCCTTCTTGTACTTTTGCCTCAACGTCATTAGGGTTACTCTTTGATTTGGGTTTTGGGGTTTTGGTCCACCATACACTGTGTTCTCAGGAATATTGCTCAAGAACCTCAATTTTCTGTAATGGGTATACCTACTTTTGCTCAATGAAGATGAAATTCCTCTTGAAATTGAACCAAAAAACACCATTTTCGCTAATGGGTATGTTTCAGATAAGCAATGAATCGATATATATACCCAAAAAACAGTGAAAGCCGCCCTCTTTGCGCCAACCAAAGATGACTTGAAATCTATCAAACACCAACTAAGAATTGTTGTTTATAGAAATGGAGTTTGAGTATACCTACTATTTTTTCTTTGTTCGAATTTCGAGAATCAAATCGTTTTTTTTTCACTCGGTGCGCGGACTACATGGCCCATTCGGGATGACACTTCCAACGTCATTTTCTCCATATTCAGAACTCGAACTCGAGACCTTCCACACGTGCATAATTTGAATTGTATTATTTTAACGAATATAGTGATTGAATAAATTGTATCGTTCTTCTTCGTCATTACGTAATGTCACACACCCTATAATTTGAATGATAAACCTATTAAAAAATGTTGACTTATGGACTAAGAGATTAGAGTTACTATAGGATAAAAAATGAAATATGATTATAAAAGGTCATACGACGGAGCCAGAATTTTCATTAAAGAGAATCAAAATATGAAGACTTAAACGTACAAAAAAGCAAAAGGGAGTTCAATATCTACTATATATACATCAAAATAATTTCAACCATAGAGTAAGCTTTCGTCGAAAATGGTTCGGACAGATCCCTTGCCCTATCACGCAGAGACAACATTACCGTTGCTCCAAGACTCGTATCCCCTATCCACAATCAGCTATACACACACACTCACTAAGCAAACTGAGGCAAAAACATTCTCATTTAAAGAAACAACTAATGGAAGTGAATGCAGATGCACTCTTTCTTGCAGATAAAGCTGATCAAGAACGAAAATTGAACGCGTCTAAATCACTATATAGGCTACATGGTATTCCAATTCTTGTGAAGGACAACATTGCAACCAAAGATAAGCATAACACAACAGCAGGATCATTAGCATTTGTCGGATCGATTGTGCCACAAGATGCTAGTGTTGTCGAGAAGTTGAGGAATGTTGGTGCTATCATACTTGTCGAGGCAACTATGACTGAATAGGCTGCTTTTCGAGCTACAAACTTGTCTAATGGATGGAATGGTAGACTTGGACAAGCTCTGGCGGAGGAATGGTGAAGTCTTGGCCTGACGTATAGGTCATGCATTCGAGCCATGGAATCGATCACTATGTCAGGGCAGGCTACCAATGTTACACTCCCTTGGCATGCAACGAGAAATTTAAAGTATAGAATTGTGTCATTCTTCTTGGAACGGACTAATAAACATAGGTTACGTGATTAGAGATGCAAATATGCAAAGGATATGGTAACAAACATCAACATAGAAAATGTTTATACAATTTATTTGGCATAGAACAGGCCAATCTGCAGGACAGTAACTGATGCTGTTGAGGTTCTTGATGTCATCGTTGGCTTTGATCGAGATGATTTTGCAGCACTTACATTCCACATGGTGGATACCGGCAATTTCTTAACGCTGATGGGCTCAGAGATAAAAAACTAGGAATTTCAAAGGACTTGTTTGGTTCCAACGATATCAAACAAAACTTACCAACAGCATTTTAACACCTTAAGGTAACCTTTTCGGTATTTAACCTGTATTTCTGTATGTCATAATACACAGATAGTCACTCAAAATTGGTCTCAACTGACAAGTAATTAAACACTCAAATTTTGGGAGTGCACATCGAGACACCTCAACTCGTCCCCGGTGTGTCTCGTGGACACCAGACGCTGACATGGCACATAAATATCTAGATGATCACTTTGTAAGTTGGCAGTGTTCAACTGACACAATGGATCGACGAGTTGATGTGTCTAGATGTGCATCCTCTAAGTTAGAAGTATCTAGTTACCAGTTGAGGCCAAATTAACGCTTCTACTGATGTATTATGCATTTCTACAGTTTAGTTTTACTTGATTTCTTAAGCAAAATGTTGACAGACAAAAATAGTCATATAATACTGTCAATGAGCTTTTTATATCTTATTTTTACTTGAGATAACGGTAAAAAAAACACCTAACTTATAACTTTTTCACGAGTTTCAAACCTCAACTATCACTCGTTCCATTTTCCTACTCTAACTATCACCATCTATGTATTAAAACGAACCTCAACAATCAGTTGTTCCCTTTTTCTACCTTAACGATAGTGATAGTTCAGATAGGAACAGGGAACTGATAGTTGTGTTATGAAACTCGTGAAAAATCAATAGCTCATGTGTGCTGTTGACCATTAACCCTCCTTGTTAATAATAAGCACACATCAAACATATATCAGAAAACCATAGTATAAATCATATCACACTGTATTTTTATTCGATACAAATTTTTGAAACGAACGTTTCATGTATACAATTCAGCAATGCAATAAGAAAAAGGAGCAATAGTCTGTGAGTTTTCTTCATATACACTCACATGAGCTGGGAGAAATGCAAATATCCCAACTTAGTTTTGGTTATTATACGAAACACGAGTATTTAATTGTTGGATTTCAGCTTATTGCTGATATATAGCCCAATTCCAAGAACCAAAAGAGCAATCAGAGTCATGTTCATCAGTTTCCTTGGCATATTCAGCTTCTCAGCTAGAACATCTGCAGTTCTAGTATATGCATCTTTATCAAGTTTACACGCCGGTTTATTTTCATTATCCATAGTGTTACTTGCACCAGTATCCTCAGCAGGTGTTTCTGTTGTGTTTTGTTCTTCCATTTCAGGCTTTTCAGCATTAGTAGCCTGATGTTTAGGCAATTCTTCTGTTTGTGTTTTTTCGTCTTGTGTTTGTTGTTCGTCTTTCTTCTGAGACGTTGGTTGTGGCTCGTCGTTGGGCTGTTGAGGATCAGATGTTGGACGTTCTTCATCTTTTTTCTCAGATGAAGTTGTTATAAGTTTTGGTTGTTTGACATAAAGTATGCCATTTTCAAACTTTGCACTGATTTTCGTCCTGTCGCAATTTTGTGAAACAGGAAAATCCTTCTGAAATCTAAGCCATTTGTTCTCAGCAACTGGTCTTTGTCCACTAATCTTCACAACTCCTGTTCTAGTCAGTTGAACCCTCACTTGTTCCTTTCTGAAACCTGCACAATTTCACGGAACGTTATGTTATGTTATGTTACTCTGACTCTTCAAATATCTCTCAGCAATACTTTTGGATGGTCCAAGCAACAAATGTAACATTTAGTTTGAGGGTTTCCCATGAAAATAACGACATTGTGTTGCTTGTACTCTTCAAAAATCAAAATATCGTCAGGTGTGTGCAGGGGCGGCTGGCAAGGTATAAAAAAAAAGTCCCTTGCCTTAGGCCCCCAATTTTAGGGGGCCCCATTTTTAAAAAATAATTAGGTAAATTTAAAAAATCACAAAAATCCAAACGGTAAAAAAAAATTAGTGGAAACATAAATGATTTGATTTTTCAACTTTTCAAAAAGTTTTGTACTCTTCTTTATTCCAATTTTTTATTTTTTTTAATTTTGTTTTATATATTTTACCATCCTCTCTTCTATTTCTTCTCATTTTCTCTTTTCTAATTTGATATCTCTCTTCTTCAAATCAAATTTCAAAACTTAAGAACTTACTTACACTATTGATAGTTTATATTTTAATTTTGAAGAAAAATAATTGCAGCAGCTCAATTAAATTTTGGAAATCAAATTTTATAGCTTTTGAATCCGGTAATATCATTCTAATTTCTAATATTATTTTTGTTTTGTGTCTTGTGCTTATTATATTTTTTATTTGATATTTTAAATAGTGTTTAAAATATTTGTTACATTTTAATATGTCAACTAGAAAATATGAATCCGGTTATTCAAAACTTAAAAAAAAAAAAAAAGTCGATAACTTGATAAAATCTCAAAAAGGTGCTCTTGATAAATTTTTGGAAAGTAATGTTAAAATTAGATCAAAAAATGTAGGGGAATGCTCTTTAGAAGAACAAGTTACTAACTTTGTTGAAGTTGAGTTAGATAATGATATAAATAAAAAAGAAGAAGGAGAAGAAATTACTGAAAAGTCGGATATAGATTCCCAAGAAAATCAAGAACTCATAAATGAATTAAATAATCATAATCCTAAAAATATCTATGATCCTAGTCAATGGAATATTATTGATACAAAGTTAAGAGATTTATTAGTAGAAAATGGACCGATTAGAATTATCGACACATGTTTTCCAAAGGATAAATTTTTAAGGCACTTTTCTACTACATATTATTTTCAAAAGTTGGCAAATGGAGAAAGACATGAAAGAAGATGGTTAATTTATTCCAAAGATTTGAATAAGGTATTTTGTTTTTGTTGTAAGTTATTTAATACGACTTTTAATACAAAGAATAATAAGTTAGCTAATGAAGGTAGTAGAGATTGGAAAAATCTTACTACTAAGCTTAGAACTCATGAAACAACTAACCAACATATTATTAATATGAGTTCATGGATTGATTTAGAATTTAGATTGCGTAATAATAAAACAATCGATGAAAACATTCAAGACCAAATTGATAGAGATAGAATAATGTTAACAATTCCCGTAACAGTCGCCTCAGCAGAAAGAAGTTTTTCAAAATTAAAAATAATAAAATCTTATTTAAGATCGACAATGTCTCAAGAAAGATTAAGTGGTTTAGCTATATTATCTATTGAAAAAGAATTATTAGAAGAGATTGACTACACAAAAATTATTAACAACTTTGCATCTCAAAAAGCTAGAAAAATAGATTTAAAATAAATCATTTATAATTTTTTTAAGGCCTCTAATTTGATTTTGGCCTTAGGCCACCAACGGGTTTGAGCCGCCCCTGGGTGTGTGTCGGATTACAGGTTTATTTTTAGGATCCCCACATGCAACAACTATTTTGGAATTTTGGAGAGTCCTGTGCAACATAGCTTAAGACAACATGAAAATATAAGGAAATGAGTTTTTGAGTCTGACTCAACCACAAAAGCCAACATACGAGGCAAATATTACTCGAGACCCTTGGCGGAGCTAGAAATTTCTTAAAGGGTATCCAGAAATAGCAACTTGTAATGTTAAGGGTGTCCAAAATAGGTTATTTAATCATTTCGTATATCATTTTACTAGTATATATACTAACTTTTTTCTGACGAAGGGTGTCCAATTAGAATGTGGTTACGCCACTGCTCGAGACACAATATAAGGAGACGACAACTCATTTCATCGATCGAAAAAAAATAGTAAAAGAAGATCACCTGTGAGATCAAGGAGAAGAGTATCAGAGTCTTGTTCTTGCACCAACTCTGTAGTTGGCACAAAATCTTCATAAACTTGATTTGGTGCAGCTCCCTTTGAATCCATTTTATTTGTTTTTTTGCTAATATATGAAATTTGTAATTTTTTGTTGTTGTTGGTATAAAAAATATTGAAACAATTGTGTTATATATATATATATTATTTATACAATTTTGTTAAACTTTTTTGTGAGATGCTTAAGGCTGTTTTCTTTCAATTTAGATATTCCTTAACTTATTTTCATGCTTTAGTCTATAGATTTCTTGCTTTTTAGTTAGCTTGGAGTTTTCTTCTTGAATAGGTAACCAAATATTTGAGAAATTAATTTTAAAAAGACTTGAAATTAACCATTTGGCATAATTATTTAATTATTTTTTTTGAAAATTGCATTTTTATTTCCTTAGTTATTAGTGAGGAAAGACTCAAAATAGTCCCTCACCTTTAGGTTAAGGCTCAAAGTGATCCTTGAGTTTTCACATGGAGCACTAATAGTCTCTCATGTTTGCAATATTGGTGCACTTTTGATCCTCCCGTAAATTTTGCATATTTTTAAGCATTAATTTTGTTCAAAATTTTATATAACGAATGTCCAATCGTCTTTCTATATATATTATAGAAATAATAATTCTATCTGAGAGAAGGTGATAAGAAAAACACCTTATTTTGTTCACTAGAAATATTATTGCAGCTTAAATAAAAACATATGACTTCGCAGGAAAAGTAAAAATTGTACTATTGCACGTGAAATTATCATGATAAACCTCTCGACTTTACCTGTAATACCATTTCTACTAAACAAAACAAAGTGTTTTTCTTCTCACATTCTTTCATATGGAGTTGTTATTTCTACTAAATATATAAAATGACGATGGAACATCTAATACATAGGTTATGAATAAAATCAATGCTAAAAAATAGGTAAATTTTAGAGGAGGACCAAAAATGTACCAATATTACAAACATGAGGGACTATTAGTACTCCATGTGAAAACTCAAGGATCACTTTGATCTTATAAGTATTTATGTAAACATATTTAACCTTCAGTTAATTAAATTTGTGTTTTTTGATCCTTTTATATATAATATATGATATGTTTAGAATAATTATATTACTGTTAATATGAAGTAACTTAACATAATACATAGGTGATTAATTGACGAAAGTAACTAAAAGAAAATTTGACATGTCAAAAATATTTAATAAAGTAAAATCATGTAAATATATACGTAGATGATTAATTGACGAAAGTAACTAAAATAAGATTTGAAATTAACCTACCATGTCAAAATATTTAATAAGTAAAATTATGTAAATAAATATATAATTTTTTGGTTGATTTTACTTATGATTCTTTGATTATAAGCAATTTATTATTTATGTCCTTGTAATATTTTGGTAATCTAATATTCATTTAAAACTAACATATGTGTGCTTTAGACTATTTTTGAATTATATTACTTTAAAATAAAATATGGAGTCAAAGCTATACACTAAAAAATTAAATATGTCTAACCAAATATCATAACTCATAAGAATCACAATTAGAATTTATCAATACTTGAGGGGTTAAAAATGCTAATTTTCTTTTTTTTTCTTAAAATAATATGCATTTGTAGTTTTAAGGAATTCTTTTGTCATGCAATTGAATATTTGTGTTATGATTAATGATATTAAGTTATCAAAGCTAATGATTATATATGGCTAAATTAGCTTCAATTTTCTTAATTGTGTTTTTTTCCTTATTCCTTGTAAAATAGTCAATACACAAAATATATTACGTGCTGAAAGTTATAAAGTACAAATAAATGTGTTAAGTCGCGTATTATAATAACTTAGAAATTGAAAGTATTATTATTCCTTAAATTTAATTTATATTTTTATTTATATTTTAGAGAAGCTTTAGTTAGAGAGAGAAACTTTTTTCTACGTATAGAAGTAGGTATTCTTTCTTCAAGAAATTGTATGGAATATATTCTTTGGTATGTGAAGTTTAGAATAATTTTCAATGTGGACTTTCATTATTTTTCTAATTTTTTTTTTATAAGTATATTATTCTCTTTTTTCTCCATAAAATAATATAAAATCTTGTAAAGTTGATTCCTCTTGGTTCTAAATTAGCCAGCTAATGAGGTTTAAATAATTAAATTAATGAAAAAGAATAGTTTCTTAATGATTTTCCACTTTTGGCATATAATTAGATCGAATCGATGATTTACTTTTTAATGGTAATTTAGATTTACATATTTTATTTTTCATTCGATGTTTGATATGATTGATTAATTTTGATTCACGTTGAGAAGTATGACTCAATATTTTTACTTTTTTAGTGATAGTTTGGACTTTTTCTAATGTTACGCATTTGGTGTCACATATTTGTTTTGATGTTTGATTAATGTGAATTCGCGTTGAGAAGTCCATATTTATTTTGTTCCTAATTAATTTTGATTTGCATCGAGAAGTCCTATTTGAAGTATTTACTTTTTAGTGACAATTGTAACTTATTATTTCGTTTCATATTCGGTGCTTAATATCCGATTTGAAACCTGAGATATGAATTATTATTATTTTTGCCTAAATCTATTTCCAATTGGCTATAAAAAAAAATGCTTTCTTTAATTGCGTATGAATTGAAGTTATGTTCACTAAAAATGTAACAAATTTTTATATCATTATTGTAAATAGAGTTGTTAAAATGGATTTGTCCACTGACCGGCCCGATTCAACCCGTTATTAGGATATGATTGTAATAGGATTTTTAAGCCCATTGTAAGTTCGACCCATATAAGCTTTTGGCCTTAAGACTTGATTAGGGCTGGGCCGAGGTCGGTCCATGAGCCAAAATTATTTATTAAACAAAAAATGGTATTTGTTCATGTTGCCGGCCAAACTCAACTTGTTATTGAGATAGAGTTGTAATAGGATTTTTTTAAGTCCATTTAAAACTGGGGCTTATAAGTCCGTTCCATATAAGCCCTTGGCGGCTGGCCCTTGAGACTTGATAGGGGATGGACGGGGTCGGCCTATGGGCCAAAATTATATATTTAAGGAAAATTGTATGAAATAACAAATTATTAATTCAAAATACATGCTATAAACACATTTTCATTAATTCTAATTCGTAGCAAATACTTTGCCATTCGTCTCTCTCCCCATAAATCTCGCTCGCCACTCTCCATCATCTCTCTCACTTTATACAAACACAAATGTATAAATTGTGTTTATATTTGTATAAAACGAGAAAAAATTGTATATATAAATATAAATACATATATTTTCGGCTTATACATTTATAGTTATATAAATATATTACCAGTTCTCTTTTTCGCTTTATACAAACATAAATTATACAATTATAATATATAATTTGTGTTGTATAAAGCGAGAGGAATTTAAAAATAAAATTAAAAAGTAAAAAAAGAAGAAAAAGATTTACTTTATAATTTTAGTCTATCCATACTATCACTATTTATTATTTTAATTTGTCAATTTTTTATTTTTATTTTTGTAATTATTTAAATAAAAGGATCACATGACATTTATTGATTACTGTATCATGTGGTTTGATACTATATGATAAGATTTTAAAATGAATTAGCATGATATAACTAGTCATTTAATCCACGTAGACATGGTTGGCTAATACAAACTCAATATCAATAAATTGAAAAAAATGTGACAAAATAATAGAATGAGGCTCGTAAAATGAGGTATCTAAAATGAATAAAATATAATAAGTTATTTAAGTAAAAGTTGATGGCTAACTTTAAATGGCTATCGATATTATCCTACGAAAAATATATTAAAATTTAATCGATTTTCCTACCGACTTAAAAAAATAATTAAGTTTATCGTTTGAATCAAATTATAAGAAATAACTAATTCCGAAATAAATTTAGAATGAATTTATCTCATGTTTGATTAAAAATAAAATCACTAATAGCTTATTTCAAATTCATAATATTATTTTTCATTTCACGATAAAAATAAGATAACAATTTTAATATAACTAATCTGGAATAACTTATTTTCAAACTAAACAAATCCGTAACTTTGTCACTGCTCTGCTCGCACACCACTAATAATAAAAGGCTCCCAAAATTCTTTTTCATCAAATTCACATTTGCGGGTCGTCTTCAATTGCAGAGAAAATCAACATCAATGGCTGCTCTGTAAGTCTAAATTTGCTTCATCTTGTGTTTAATTTGTTCAAAATAGTTCGTAATTTAAGAGATTGAGTTAAGTTTGAGGTATGAGATAAGTGAAGCAATAGATAGTGGGTAGCATATATTGCATGTCATATGAAATTGAGCTGTGAGTGATTTGGGAATGAATGATCTTTTGGGTTTTTTTTGAGCTAGGTTCAAAGTTCATTTCTTTAAATATTAGGTACCTTTTATATGAAAAGAAGAAGATGAAGTGTTACCTGGTACTTGTTGTTGTTTGCTAGTGGTAGGTATCCCGTGGAACTAGTAGAGATTGCCCGAAGATGAAGGGGATGTGGGGGTTACAAGACCATTGATTTGAAATTTTGGATTAAGTAATGGTTGAATATGCATGTTTTATGACCCTTCCGGGTGGTCTCAAGTTCGAAACCCCTTGCCAGCGAAAGCTAGGGGTTTGCATAGTGCGGGTTACCTCTCCTATGTGGTCTGCGAGTTATTGCGTATGAGTGGGTTTTACCTGTGCGCACCCAAAGGGTAGCGGCTGCGGGTTTCATTGATCAAAAAAAATATGCATGTTTTATGTAAGTTGATTTTTTAAGTTTGCTTTTGATATGAATGTTGATGGGGGTTATTCTTTTATTTGTACAGAAGTGTACAAGAAGTTCTACCACCATCTCTTGATTCTACTTCCGAACCTCCGTCTCTCTTTGATGGAACTACCAGGTTTAATCACCTTTTACTTTTACTTACTTTCTTGTTTGCCTTAAGAAAAGTGTGTTCTTGGTCATCATTACGGAGTTATTTATGTAAGTGAAGGTTGTGATGTGAGTCTATTGTGTTGTCTGAAGGTTGTATATCAATTATCAATGCCCCTATGCTCAGCGTGTGTGGATTACCAGGAATGTTAAGGTTCGCCTTTTTACTGCTCCTTTCCATTCTATATTATCTCGCTTTTCTCTTTGCAGTCTGTTAAAGCTGGACAACTTTCTATATTTGGAGACTCTTCAACTTTGAACTAACCGTTTTACTCGTAATTACATATCTTTATTGCTATAAAAATGGCATGTCATATGTAAGATTGAAAGTTGAAACATACTTTTGATATGTGTTTTTTAATCCTTTTTCTTTTTCAAATTTCATGTCTAGTCAAATACCGCCACGTAAAATGTAAAGAAGGGCGTAGTCATTAATTTGGATGAGCATGGTTATATTAGATTTCAGTCTCTGTAAATTTAGTATGCTGTTTCATTCTGTGATGCTGTCTAGCCTGGATATTGGAAATGTGCATGAAGTGTTATATATCCAGCTAGTGCAGGACCGTTGGGATAAAATGGTGTACATATATGGTATGCAGTCTGCACTTGCATTTCTTTGAAGAGGCTTCACGCCTCTAAACCGGTGACTTCAAATGACAGTAAAGAAATAACTCTACTTTTTGTGTCAAGGCTCACTCTCCATGCTATCACACTGAAAGTAGTTTTGACTTCCCGACTTTTGACTTCCACGATTCAAACTTGATGGGTCCAGCATATTCGGTTAGGATGAACGGGTTGTTCAAAAGTTCTATCCACCTCCGAAAGGAAGTGCTACTTAGAATTATTGACTTTATTGATGCCTTTTGTAAACTTCCGCTTGGAAGTAATTTCTATCCTACTTGAAATTAGTCAGTCCGTGTGTTCTTATACCAGGGAATGGTCTTGTTTACCTCGATAGATTTTTTAACATTTTGAATTGCAGGGCTTGCAAGACAAGATCAACTTAGTTCCGATTGATCTTCAGAACAGGCCTGATTGGTACAAGGAAAAAGTTTATCCCCCAAATAAGGTAATTTTCCACTAAACCAACATTCATTTTCATTTGCCCAATTCACTTGTATTCACACGAAGTGAAAATCTTGAGCTAAGATTTTGACATTGACGTTTGGCCTTGTTGTAAATTGTTCGAGAACTCCTTGAAGTAAATGTCCATGAATTTTTGAGAAAAGGATTTTTCTTCCTCTTCGAATTCAATGATTATTGACTGAGTCAGTGCATAAAATGTTCTAGTCTTTATCTATCATCCAATTGGCACATACGCTTTTATATAAGGACTTTGAAGGAAGTGAATGTTTAAATCTTCGGAGAGCAGCATCTCATTTTACGTTTTCTGTTATTTATATTTTTAACTCCTCACAGGTGCCATCCCTGGAGCACAATAACAAAGTGATAGGAGAGAGTTTGGATCTGGTTAAATATGTTGATAGCAACTTCGAGGGACCATCACTTTTGCCGGATGTAAGCTGCAAAAGTTCATTCTTGTCCTGTCTGTTTAGGAAAATTTTAAGTTGTAAATTGATTTTAAAATATTATTGGCAAATTGATGCAGGACCCTGAAAAGCGGAAATTTGCTGAAGAATTGATAGCTTATAGTGATACATTTGTCCCGGAAGTATACAGATCGTTCTTCAGAGATGCACAGACACTGGCTGGTGAGATTTGAGCGTATTCTTTGTTAAATGTCTCTCATGTAAGTTAATGGTATTCACACTTGTACCAGGTGCACAATTCGATTACCTAGAGAAAGCTCTTGACAAATTTGATGATGGACCTTTCTTCCTCGGTCAATTCAGTCAGGTCATTACTTTATTTCATTTTGTTTTCCTTTCCGATGATGTGCCTGTGAGATGGAATCTCTGCCCAAAAACATACTCGACAACTAGTAAGAGTAGTGTGAATGTACTTTTCTCCTAAAATTTCAAACTTCATAGATATGACGAACACTCTGTGCTGACATGAAAACTCTGTTGTGCTAGGTTGACATAGCATATGTTCCATTTATCGAAAGGTTCCAAATTTTCATGGAAAAGGGGATTAACTACGACATCACATCCGGGAGGCCTAAACTAGCCAAATGGATCGAGGTATGACTAATATTAGACTACCTACATTACACTCCTTCAGTGTGTGAACGTGAGATGCTTTTTTGATTGTGCTTTAATCATCTCGTAGGAAATGGACAAGCTTGACGGTTACAAGCAAACAAAAGTCTTGGAACCAGAGAAACTGGTTGAATACTACAAGAACCGCTTTCTGGTACTCGTTTTTCAAACGATAGATAACTTTCTTTTCCTTTTTTTTTTTTTGGTTTGAGAATTGTATATATAACTACATTTTTGTATTTTTTTTTTTACAGAAGGCTTGAAACTTCAAAAATGCATTTGATTTTTACATGGGCTAGTACTTTGGTATCAAATATGTTTGTGGAGTTTCTATAATATTATGCATCAATAAATTGGCTCTGTATCTTTGTGATTGTATGTTCCTTCTAAGTGCTTAGAGAGACTTGTATTTTTATTTTATATCATCATAGATGTAACAGTCATGTAGTGGATATTTTTCGATTTTACCTTTCGTTATTTTATGGTATAAAAAATGTCCTTATCGTCTAAATATTAGACTACTTCTACCCTTATTTGAATACATTTCGTTAAATCGGGTGATATGAAGATACGCGATCAAAAAACTTATTTTTTTTTATTTGTATCTTAAAATATCTGACTTAATTTTTTTAATTAAAATTCATAAACTTCAAATCGAATGTACTTTTATATACAAACAAGTGACATAAAGTTCACATGTGCTCACTTGAAAAGGACAAGATAAAAAATTGTACAAATTGTCACATCAAAATAAATGACATATTATTCATATGATAAAAACTATTCAACTACCAACCTTGTTGGCCCTCCAAGTTCCATCTCCACCTATAGATGTCAAAAACTTTGAATTCCAATATTACGTGTGGAAGTCTAAACGAAATATTAGTTTTTTGTAAGTTTTATACTTGAATTATTAATTATTTACGTTTTTTATTTGAATTATTATCAATTACGAGTACATATTGATGCCGTTTTCGATAAATATTCACTTCTATACCAAATGTGAGGAAAAATCTAAGCTTTGAGCGAAACATACATATTTCATACACAAAGATTTGAGCAAAAAATTTAAGTCATTAGTGATATATACACAAAATTTTAACATCCAAAAATTCATGAAACGAAACGCACATAATAAGCACATGACCTTATTTCTCTAACTTTATCGTAAAACTCTCGACCTTCTAAAAAAACAACTTATATTTCAACCTCGATATATATATTTTTCACAGAAAAAAACAGAGCGAAACTGAAGCAGAAGATTAAGGAGAAACTGTTGAATGGGATATGGAAATTTAGCCCTTCGATCATCCGAAAAACCCTAGATTCCTATTTGATCCAAAGCTCCTCCACAAATGACGGTTAAAAATTCTCATTTTTTCCCCAATTTTGAGCCCAAAAGGTACATTTTCTTACACTATTTTCCCCTTATTTCAGTATAAAATAAGCTCGAATTATTAATATTTAGGAATTTTGATGTATTGGGTCGTAACCAAACACGTAAAAATCTGTATGAGTTAATGGGTTTTTGTTATTTTTTATTGTAGAAGTGTGTTTTGTACGTTTAGTTTTTGAGCTATACAGGTAGAATTAAACCCGAAATAGAAGGAATGTGTATGCATGGGAAATTTACACCTGGGTATTTGAATTTAGGGAAAAAGAAACAATTTTGAGTTTTTTTTTTTTTTTTTTTTTGATGAATGGGTGGTGAGTTAACTCATTTTTTTTATTGATGATGATGACTCATTAGTTGGTTAACCATTGATACATCAGAATTTAGGGAAAAGAATCAATTTTGAGGTTTTTTTCTGATGAAATGATAGCGAGTTAACGCATCGATTGATCAGTTATTGCTAAATCATTGCTATCTGTAAATGTTTCTTTTAGTTGTGAGTTGAGGGATAGAGATAGATTCAAGATTTTTTTGCTGATTTGTTGGATCTTTCTAGGTTTTGTTTCTATTTCATGAGAAGTCATTTTAGGTTTTAGAGGCATCTGATTATATTTATTAGAATTGGGGGTGAACCTTCTCAGCACCAAAAACTTGGTGGGAGGAGGTAATGAGTTGGTGAGAAGAATGCTCTTCATGTCAATTGGTGTATGTGTTTTTGATTGACTTTACGTGAGGAGCAAAGAACGACATGGGCTGTAGGGTCAGAGACTTTAATGAAGTATGTTGTTATCCTTCTTGAGTAAGCGTTCATTGGATGTTGATGCCAGGTAAAAGTGGTTTGGTTCTTCACAAATTAATTTGGGTAAATTGCTCGATAGAAGTGCATGTTTGTACATTTCAGCAGCATTTGACTGTTGTGTATATTTTGCGTGTGCCTCTTCTTTTTTTTTTTGTATACTACTTTCATGCTACTTTTCACCCAAAGAACAGTTGGTTTTCTGTACTTGGTGATTAAACCTTTTTTTTTTAATTTTTATATCAAACTCTTTTGTTGTTTTGGCAGGGATGCATATGGATTTACTGTGAGACCACAACATCTTCAAAGATACCAAGAGTACGCAACTATATATAGGGTAATTGCTAGGTGTTTGGCCTGCTTCCATTAGTCACTTGCTATTGGTATTTATCGAATGATTGCAAACTTTATAGTAATTCATTGCGAACCCTTGTTTTCTTAACATTAGATATGATATAATGTTAAGCAAAAGGAAATTTAATGGAGAAAATGAGAATATTTGAAGAGATATTATAATCCTTCTGTTTTTTATCCGTTTTTATTATAATTGTTATGTTGCTTCATTTAAGGAGAAGCTCAATTGTATATCCGTAGATATTAAGCTTCGTTCCCGACTCGCTTAGACCATGTATCTTTGACATTCTTCTGCACTTAGGATTTTCTAACTAAATTAAAATAACTGTTTTTGTTTGGCTTGCAAAGATATACAGAAATGTCATGCGCACCTTAAAGTTTTCACTAGGCTACTTTGCCTTGTTTTTTAACATTTTACGGTGGACCCTTGGGTTCTTCATTGTAACTCAATTGGAAGTGAAATTAGTAGAAGAAATTCAAAAGCATCAAGAATTTCTCGTCTGAAGAACTTCTAAATAGTGGTTACAGTTAGAGTATAGGTTCTACAGAAATATGTACTCCTCCTAAGTATATTTCTATAAAAACAAAACACTATAGGAATTAATGATAGCTATGCTTATGCCGTCAGAAGCAAGGAATACAGAAAAGAGCAGATGAAATACCACATTACCATTTCTAAAGGATCTTAAAGAACTGAACAACTGTTCTCTTTTTAATTATGGACCCGCGACGTCAACTTAAGTTTGGGGCTTTACTAAAATAAAATACTTTATTGAACTGAAGTATATTTGAGGGCTTTACGAGGTGCCATAGTAGGGGAGGTTACATTTGGAGCTTCTGCAGTTTCTGCCCTTTATGAACAAGGGTAGAATTGTTTGTTAGTTTTGGTGTACACCTGAAGCTATTTCTGTATAGAAGATTGGGTGACATTTGGAGAGAAATGTTATTGTGTAGGTTCTCTATGTTTTGGCATACGGCTTGTAAATAGAGGTTTTCTCATATTAATAAAATGATTTACCTTATTAAAAAAAGGAAAAAAAGAAAAAGAAATGAAAAGAACAAAGGTAGAAAACAGTAGTAGTCTGGCAGAAATGCACACAGTCTGTTCAATCACTAGAGTATTCCTAACATACTTTAATATGTACATTTTAGGAAGAGGAAGAAGAAAGATCAGAGAAGTGGAAGGGCTTTCTTGATAACCAAGAAAAATCAAGTCAGCCACATGCTTCAGAGCAGTTGGACATCCGGACTGTGGATTTAGAAGTTAAAAAACAGCAGCAAACGGTTCCTGTTCAAGCATCTCAAGGAGAAGGCGATGATCCAGTGGGAGAGAATCCAGTTTCAGACATTAAAAGGGAAAGTGATCTTAAAAGGGAGTTGCCAGCTTATCCACCAGAAAAATCCTGTCATGCTTATACGTGGTCTGAAATTAGAGCATCGTTGAGTCTCATTGATCATCTGATGAGCTTTCGTGTGAAGAAGACACCAAAGACGAAAGTTAAATTGTCAACTGATGTTCACAATCATCTTGCAACTATTAAAGAGCAAGAGGAGTCGGAAGAAGAAAATGGAGAAGAACATTCTGTCAATGAAGATTTGGGTGATGGTATCAATACCTCTGCAGAACTAGGTAGTGCCGACAGTGGAGTTCCTCCAGAACTTTCCTTTCCTTGGAAAGAGCTAGAGTTCCTTGTTCGTGGAGGAGTTCCAAGGGATCTTAGGGGAGAGGTATTGCCTGACATCTCTACCAGTTTAATGGTTTACTGAAACTCAATATCATAAACAATCTTGTAGCTAAACGCAATTGATTTTGCAGGTATGGCAAGCTTTTGTTGGAGTCAGAGCACGTCGACTGAAAATATATTACTTGGATTTGCTTGATCCAGAAAGTGATACTGGTGATGGTCAGGAGCATGATGGATCATCATTGGCTGAAGAGAACAAGAGACCGAGTAAAGAAAGCATTCATGTGCCAGAGAAATTGAGAAAGCAGATTGAGAAGGTCGTTAGATGCATGGGCCCTGGACTTTATCGTTCAGTCTTTTCAATTTGTAGGTGCTACTTCTTTTTAGGGTCCATTCTGGTTGGTCATTCAACAATTTTGTAACAGATACTTCTGATATAATCTTCATCATCTTCAACCTTTTTTGAGTTGCCCTTTTCCACTTGTCCATAATCAAATCTTACCAAGTTTATCTCATTTTGAGCATCCTCCCCACTAATACATTTCCAGCTTCCAATGGATGTTCATCCTCTTTGACTCAAGTGTAGAATATCTACTTTTATCCTTTTTATTCTTCTCTCTGCCTTTTCTTTTTATTTCTTCTCTCTTTACTGACAGAAAACTGGGCACACATATCTGCATGTACATTATTACTTCCATTTCATGTTTGCTCACGTTACTCTTTAGGCTAATGCATCGGGTATTTTCAGGATCTTCCGCGAACCTTTCCTGGACATCCTGCACTAGATGAGAGAGGTCGAAATTCCTTAAGGCGTCTACTTATAGCATATGCTCGACACAATCCAGATGTGGGGTATTGCCAGGTATGGTGTGGCATTTTTGCAGAAGTATTCCTTTATCATTTCTTTCGTTTCCTCGATATTGTTTGGTTTCAAATCATGATATTAGTATGATGAAGGAAGCTATAAATTGTGCCAAGCTGACATGCTAGATGAAGATATCTTCCAAAAGTATTAGTGCTTATGTAACACTTGAAAAATTGGTATAAAATGGAGAGAACATGTTGACAAATGTGGAAACCGTGAGTTGTGGAGATAAAGCTGTTGGTTGAATACATCTAAATACATGGGTATTAATGTTTGGATATCTCGTTCCCACTAAATGATTTTTCCTGTTATTGTGTTTCGATATGTTTGGCCCATTTTTGTAAACAACAATCAATATCCTTGGGCCTTTTTCTTTACTAGCTTAATTTTTCCATATTTAAAAGAATTCCAGCGTATAATGATTTAATATTTCTTATTATGGTCTTAAATGTGTGATCTCCTTTCTGTTTTTCCCCCTGTGCTATGTGGTCTTGATTTGACCTCTTTCCAATAGGCTATCTCACTTTTTATGCACTTCAATTTGTTTGAATACATGGAGGACTAGTTTGTTGGTAACAACCTAGGACTCAACTCTCATTTGATTCAATTCATAATGTTGTAGTCTTTATGCTGACGGGTTCATTTTAGATGGAGGGAGTACTTGTTACGCTAAGTAAAAAAGTATTACACATGCCATATTACGGTTGAAGGTTGTGGTCATGATTAAGAAAAAGGTTTAAGATTGTGGGACTTGTTTGCAATCAAGGCAGAAGGAGAACATTTGGCAGTGTTCTACACTGCCATCATGTGGGGTCGAATAAGGGAATAGGGAAAATTAAGACTGGTGTAGGTTCATTTGCCTATGGTAAGGGTAATGTTAAGTAGGGCTGACAAAATTAGTCCATGAAATATGACCCTTCCAACCTGCCCGAGTTCGGGTCGATCATTGACTCGTGCATTTATTAGCTCAGTAAAAAATGGAAAAATATGTGATCAATATTGACCTTATCAAAATTTGTCTAAAAAGATATATTTTTTATTTGATAATTTATATAGAGCCATAATGAAGGGTTGGTTTATGACCCAGTTTTTAGTCAATTTCAGTCTAACCCATTCCAACACGAGTAACTTTGGGCGAGTAAATAACCTGTCCATTTTATTAACTCAGATCATTTTGACCCGTCCAAGTCCAGCCCAACCCGCCCATTGACACCCCTAATGTTAAGCTAGATGAGGTTGCTTGTTCCATATGGAGTTGTAGGCCTGGAAACCATTTCAGCCATAGCGTAGACTCAGTTGACAGAAATTAATGTTCAACAAGGTATAGGAGAATCTCCATATAACTTAGAGAATCTTTATGTCATGTTATCAAAGTTGTTATTATCCTTGCTTTCTTTAATCACAGATAGTAAACTTGTTGATAGATTAGGACTGCTCTTTAATCTCCATCAGATCCATATATTGTATGTCCAGTTAATCAGCTCACCTGATTTAGGTATTCTGATTTCACCAAGCCCAAGAACAAGAAGCCTGTGAGAATTATGCATCAAACTCAAAAGCTTAAGGCTATAGGTGCAGTAGATCAAGATCTTTATTGTTGCAGACCTGATAAACAAATAAAATGTCCTCAGAGTTCCTAAGATCAAGTGCCATAGCCACCCATTAACAAAAATCTTTCTTGTGCTTGGTCTGTACCCACACAAAAGAATCATGCCATGCATGAGGGGTTGTTCGTGCTGCAGACACGAAGGTTTTGGGATTTTAGCAAATTAAGTTTCTCCTCGGTAATCAAATGACACTTAAAGTTAAAAGAACCTGGTGGCTTTTTGTGAATACACTTGTGCCTTCAATTTTTCATAAAAAATGAGATGGAAGCGAATACCTTGAAATTCCATTGTTAGAAAGGGAAGAAACTGAGATGGGATGCACTCATTATTATGGCTATGAGTTTTAAGAATACGGGGGTGCATTGTCTAAACCTGATTTATTTTTCCTTAACAGCCTACAAGATCAGATGGAAGTAGTTACCTTTGTGGTGGTACTTATTCTTTTCGTTTCATTGGCGTGCATGAAGTTTAATTGTCTGTTTTATCCTCCTGCATTCTAAGTTGGATGTCCATAACTGTAGAGTTGAAAACTTGATCACTTGTCCAAGCTATCCGTTTCCATAGTAAGTTCATCTGTTCTGTTAATTTCTTGCAGGCAATGAACTTTTTTGCTGGTATCTTGCTTCTAATGATGCCAGAAGAAAATGCATTCTGGTAAGTTCCCAGTGAAACTTCTTTTATCTTCTTTTCACATGGAATGTCTGTGTATACCCTGGCCCCTGGGAGCAAATGAAGTTCTTTAATTCCATGCCAAAAGTCTTATGCAAGTCCAAAGTTTGTAAAGATTACACAGGATTTTGAGAAAGTATTCTATTCAAATATTTGCTTAATTTTTCACTAGAAATGGTGCATCTATTATGTGAGTTGGAGAGTAGGGTGAATAACCCTACCAACAAGTTTAAGGAAGTCCAGTTCTCATGATTTCTTGTGTATGATATTTGGTTCCATCTGATGAATGATCAAAAGCTAGTCAAACTAACCGTTAACTTGCAATAACTCTGGTGCAAGCTCACAAATTCGTAGCAGAACATTAAGGAGACCAATTAGTAGCATATACTTATCTAATAACAATTGTTAGAATATCAAGTGAATATTTGTCTAGATTCATATATGTCTAGATTAATTGTATTTGGCTAAGGTAAATCTTATAGAATATTCTTCATTTTAGAAAAAGGAAGAACTTGGGAAATTTTCTATAGATGCTTTCTTTGAAATGTTAACTGTAGGATATTTGATTACCTTATTAGCGGATTAATTACCTATTTTATGGTGTATAACATAACACACTAATATAGGGAGCACCTCTGGACATTGTTAAACAAGTCAATGAGAAGCTTTTCTATTTCCACATGACATCTCATCTAAAAGATCAACTTTCTTCAGCATGGTCTCAACACATCTACGATCTTGTTAGAGACTCAAACAACTTTTGCTACCGTCAGGCATGCTGCCAAAGTGTGTTCATGTGACCAATGTTATCTTCTACTTTTTCATTTTTTCAAAGGAATACTAAAATTAATTGTGTGAAAATAGAAAAGCTTCTCATTGACTTGAATTAAATAATGTTAAAGAGGTGTTCCTTATATAGGAATCTTAGACTATGTATGATATGATAGGTTGATAATGTAAAAAAGGTGCTCCATATATAGGAATTTTAGACTATGTATAATATGTTAGGTAATGAATCCCTAGGCTATAAAGTAAGGTCCCAACTAGATAGAGTGTCAACAGTCTTGCTTGGCATTGTCCATTGTATGCCTCTTGAGATTTATGGAAGTCTTCCATAGCTGGTCAGTGATTCTGCAATGCAAAAACAAATGTCCCACTGTCTCAGCTGCTTCACCACATAAACAACAGTGTGTGACCATAATAATGTCTTGTGTCAAGATAGCTTCTTTTGCTAGCAACCATGAGAAACATGCCACCTTCAAAGGTGCTTGGTTCTCCAGATTTGTTTCCATGGCCATATTGAGTTCTGTGCCACTGTCAAGTTCAGAAGAACTAGAATTTGTAGGGTGATTAACAGGTGATATACCTGTTTCCGCCCAACACCCTTCAAAAGAAAGAGCAAAGGAAACAGAATTTTGTGAAACCCCCCTTCTCTACCTCTCTTTTATGCATTCATATATGTGTTGTAGCTCTTGGGTGGTATTCTATGATTGCTTTTGGATTTTTTAGCTCATTCTTTTGAACCTATTACAACCTGATTAATCAGTATACTATAGCCTTCTTAGCTTTTGCATATCACCATTGCCTTGCATAATTTTTAAAGAATGATTTGTACTGCTTCGACTAGTCCTACCCTGTCTTATTAGGACACACAATGTGCTTCTGAGTAGTAATAATATCACTTAGTACGCAACTAACTTTGTTTTCAGAGATCGCTAAGATTCCTCTTCTTCACACCTCACTCTATTGACAGAAAATTCAATTCAATTATCAGATCCTATAAGGTTGTATTGTACCATTTCTATCTTGTGCTTTTTATTCAATGCATTATTTTCTTGAGACTGGTACAATGTTATTCAATGTGTTATACTGGTCACTTGTTTAAGTAGTCTTGCTCTTTATCAACTTTGTTGCTTGAGGAATTCTTTCAATTTGGTGTTGTTAAGTTTGTCAAAACTGCAACTAGAAGACTGGCGCTGATATTATGATGGAATATCATAAGCTACTTGGGTCTGTGCAAGGGACTATCTAGAATATGCGCTTTCTTCCACGTGACCTGTTAAAATACATGTATATTTGTTTGTGTACAGAAGTGGTTGTTACCGAAGTATTTTATATATTTCTTGAGATTGATATGGAAACCTTTATTTATTTAATTTTAGTAACTATAAAACGCTATTTAATTATATTCATATGGAACTAAACTTATAGGCTGGTTTGTTTCGAATCTCCAGGGCATTGGTGGGTCTTATTGATGAATACTTTGACGGCTGTTACTCACAAGAGATGATAGAATCCCAGGTTTGCATAACCTACACCTAATTCTGGCTATGCTGGATGATCATAACTCATGCAAATGATCCTTTTTTTCCCATTAGGTGGATCAATTGGTGTTTGAGGAGTTGGTGCGTGAAAGGTTTCCGAAACTTGGTCTGTCCATGGCTTATATCTGTTTTATCTTGGTTGTCTTCTTTCCTCATCAAAACAATCCAATCGCTGTTTCTTATTAGATGATCCTTTTGCTGTAGTCAATCATCTTGATTACTTGGGAATGCAAGTGGCATGGATTTCTGGACCTTGGTTTCTTTCAATTTTTGTAAATGTGCTTCCCTGGGAAAGTGGTAAGGTTCTTGTTCTGTGCAGTAAACTTTAGCTATACTAAAACAGTTCATGTTCTTGTTGAAGATTGTTTAATTACTTTTCACCCCCGATGGATTGTTTTACATCCAGTTCTCCGAGTTTGGGATGTGCTTCTCTTTGAGGGAAATCGTGTCATGATCTTTCGAACAGCACTTGCTTTGATGGAGTTGTATGGTACTACATTTCATAATGAATAATGTTTTTGCATGCCAAACTCATTTAGATGGGAGCAGCTGAGGCTATCTTAGACAACTATTAAGATCATAGCAAAATCTTGCAGGTCCTGCTGTAGTTACAACTAAGGATGCTGGGGACGCAATCACCTTATTTCAATCCCTTACGGGCTCAACTTTTGATAGTAGCCAACTTGTGTTGACAGCTTGTATGGGTTTCTTAAATGTTACTGAAGATAGGTTGCTAGCACTGAGAGAAAAACATCGGCCAGCGGTGCTTGCAGTTACTCAGGAGAGATCAAAGGGAGGGCCTGTTAAGAAAGATCCGAAAGGTCTTGCCTCCAAGCTGTATAGTTTTAAGCATGATCCTGATTCTTTTATGAAAGAAACGAAGCCAGAGGAATGCTCAGGTGATAAGAAAACAGACAATAAAATATCAGACTCAAATTCCAACTCCGCAAGTATGGATGAATTTCTCAACAGCCTAAACATAGATTCACATGTGGATTCCCTTCCAGGTCTTGAAGAACAGGTTACTTGTCCAGTCCTCTTAGCATATCCAATGAAGAAGTCACTTCTGGGCTTCTTCACCTTATTTTGCTTAGCTTTCAGCTGAGACTGACAATTTGATTTGTGTACTTCCAGTGTTAACACTTTGCAAAAAATAATGTTTATGAACTTGATATTTCTTCCTGGTATTAGAAAACCAAAGAAAGGGGGATATGTGATTTGGATGTCAAATGGCTCAAAATAATCTTAGTATGTAACCTTTGGTCTTTTAGTTCTTTTTGGCTTTGACCTATCTTATAGTTTAAGGAACTACATGCGGATTCAGTCTTTTGTTTATCTTATTTGTATGGGAAAAAATGCTGAGAGGGAATTTCTTTATCATCTTGTAAATACGTATCTGAATCTCCGAGTTCTCCTTGAACGTTTGGGAGGGGCTTCCATGCCCAACCAAATTTTAATGAAAGTTGAATTTGATGTAGCATCTTTTCATGGGCCAGTCTTATTACTGTCTTCATCTTATTACACGTGTTTTGTGCATGAAGAAAAATTTGGCAAATTGGGTAGAATTATTGAAATCTATTCCCCCCATGTGTTTTGGTCCAATGGTAAAGGAAGTACACCACATGATGTGTCGTAGGTGCGTGTCACGAGTCCCAACCTTGCTTAGGACTAAACTCTGGCATCTAAGTTGGAGGAAGGTTTAGAGCCGGGTCCATAGTCCATACTCCAAAGTTCTGAACCTGTGTGCTAATTGGGGCTGGGCCAGCTAATTAACAGGATTTCTTGGTTATTGCAATCTGTTCCAATTAAGTGGATGCATTTGGTTCATATTCCAACAAATTGAAAACCCTTGATTTCCTTTGAGACTGCCAGTTGTTTCTCTTTGTTTGATACACTTTATGTATTAATGAAAATTTTATATTGGTGTAGAATCTGTCCTCTTACCAGCAAACTTCAGTGGCAATTGTTAGTGTTCTGTGATTAAGAAAAATACTTGTCTGTTTTATTAACTAGAGTAGTTGACCACTATCCCTTTTTAGTGCAATTATTAACAGCTGCTATGCAGGTTGTTTGGTTGAAGGTTGAGCTCTGCAGGACCCTGGAAGACAAGAGAGCAGCTACCCTGAGGTTTTGCATTTTTATTTCAAAAGTCCAATTTCGATTTCATTTTTTATGCGGAATCTCCTGTAGTACTTTTTGTTCCTGTGATTCAATCATGACGATTGCGTCCACTAATATATTTATTGACAATGCTAAAACACGAAAAGGAAAGTTTAAACCTAAAACAGATAAGTTGTAATTTTCTTTTCCAGAGCTGAAGAGTTGGAGACGGCGCTTATGGAGATGGTCAAAGAAGATAACCGACGACAATTAAGTGCTAGGGTATATATATTTACTTATGTTCAATTATTTTAGTACTCATGTTGCTGGTTGAATGTAAGTTATATGCACTTTAAACATGGAAGAAATGGTCGCTTGTAAACAGACTTTTCTAGTAAATATATATTATCTCTATTCATAAAATCTCCGTTTATTCTGGACTTTCTGAAACAAAGAAAATCATGTTGTCAGCACATCTTTCTGAAGTTTTGTCAGCAATCTGCAGGTTGAGCAATTGGAGCAAGAAGTGGCTGACTTGCGACACACCCTTAATGATAAGAAAGAGCAGGAGAAAGCAATGCTTGAGGTAGTTAAACAACATGCTTCGTGTAAATTTGCTTTTAAACCTATATTTACATGCTTAAGATATGACCTGTAGGTTTTGATGCGGGTTGAGCAAGAACAGAAGGTAACAGAAGATGCTAGGATTGCTGCCGAGAAGGATGTGGCTGCTCAAAAGTATGCAGTACACGTTCTTCAGGTTTGATATCCACTACCAGTGACCAATACAGTTTGTTTATTTGAAGCAACTATTACAATTCTTTGATGCATAAGCACACTAACGGAGGTTAGTGCTCAAAACTCTTACTAGCTAATTGCAGCTTGGGAAGGTATCCAGTGGTTCATTGGCTACTTTTTTTATTTGATAAGTAGAACTTTATTTTGTAATTTGCCCTGCACCAAATATATGCTGCGAGTCCATGACTACTTTTCATTATTGTGCCATTTGATGCATTGGTTTTTGAGAAGTAATGAAATAGCTAAGTTTTTTAATTAAAAGCTCTCTTGTGAAGCCAAAAGCAGTGGCATTTAGCTTACAGTCTCAGCTTAGTTAGAAGTTTCATAATGGGATACTTAATTTTCCTGAACAACCTCTTCATGCAGGAAAAGTATGAAAAGGCTATGGCTTCTGTTGCTCAGATGGAGAAGAGAGTTGTCATGGCTGAATCGATGCTTGAAGCTACCTTGCAATATGAATCTGGTCAAGTCAAAGCCCTATCTTCCCCACGGTGTGTGAGAGTTCTGAGTTCATTCTAAATTTTACATCTCTTTTCTTATAAATCTAGTTCTTGTGCATCCAACATATGTGTAGAAAAATGTCATAGTTCCTTTTGAACTTCTGTTGAACTATGTGGACACTAAGTGATCGTTTGGTTTGACAAGTTATGTTGGGATTAATTGTGATGGGATAAGTTATGTTGGGATAAATTATGATGGGATTAGTCATGTTGAGATTATTTTTTTTTATTGTTTGGTTTGTCAAATATGCACGACATAATTTCTAAGAGTAAATTGTGTGTTAACAAAAATACCCTTTAAGAATAAGTTGTTTGTTTATAAAAGAGGGTTTAAGGGGGTAATTTTGTTATTTTACATTTTTCATCTCGGGATTAGTATACCAGCCTCAAGTAGGGATAGCTTATCCCAGTCATAATTATTAATCCTAGGATAAGTTATCCCACACTTTGTAACCAAACAAAGAATTGAGGGGTAAAAAGTTATCCCAGGATTATTTTTCTTTATCCATCACATCAAACGGTACAGTCAAAGAAACTCCAACTGTTAAGAGCCCTTTCAGAAAATGGACCTTGGATGTACTAAAGTGACTTATCTGATATTCGGGGAGACTTGAAAGAGATTTCTTAAAATCCAGTCTGCCTCCTCTAGAAAGATATTGTTTCGTTCAACTGCCAACTTCGATTCACCTCAATAGTTCCATGACTCCACTTTCTTATAATTAGCACGTAAAGGTACACCAATTTATTTACTTCGCATAGAACCAATTAAGTAACCCAGACAGTCTGCTACTCTGCTAAGGGGCTGTTAATTGACCAAGAACCTGCGGGAAAACCACTCTGCTTGGGAGTTTATGTTGTGAGTTTCCCTGACAG
Source organism: Solanum lycopersicoides (assembly GCA_022817965.1). Taxonomy (NCBI): domain Eukaryota; kingdom Viridiplantae; phylum Streptophyta; class Magnoliopsida; order Solanales; family Solanaceae; genus Solanum; species Solanum lycopersicoides. Next base: position 875,185 of record CM040626.1, read on the forward strand.
TGATTCACTCACACTTCCACAATTTATCTTTTATCCAGGATACATCTTGAAAGAGGGGAATAGCCAATTTAATGTAAAAATTTACTCCGACTCTGACTGAGTAAGAACCACAGAACCATCACTGAAACAATACATGTTGATTGTATATTAGGTAAATCTCTATAAGCCAGCTGCATGACCCTGTCACAAGAAAATTAATTGAAGCAAGCATATAAGACAATTCTTAAACCAGGATATTTACATTATGAAGCACACATAGGACTATGATCTGGTCAATGAAGGGTGGAAAACATCAGAAAAAATAGAAATTCAATGACTATGGTGGCTGGCTAGGGAGATGTTACTGGAAAGGTACTATCGTAGTTTAGTAATTCCAAACACAATGTTGATGCAAAAATAGATTCATTTGACAAGCTGCTAACCTAATTTCTGTTACAAGGAAAAAGTTCCTCCACAAGGTGTATTGGTGTAATGTCAATAAATTAATTAAGCGATTATCTAATTATCGTAAGCTGAAAAGATCTAGCCCAAGTGTCAGCAAAAAGTGTATGTTGCTGCTTGTTGCCCAAGTGTAAGAAACAAAAGAATTATAGTTACTTATGATTTTCTTCCCTCAGCCTATTCTTCTTTTTTGGTGATGTGATACTTTCAGCACTTTGGTATTTTAAATTGGGTAGATGATTTAAAGTGACTATGTATTTGTCAGGGCGACAAAACCAGATTCTCCGCAAGCAAAAAGGACAGGTCTACTATCCTTCGGCCTTGGTTGGCGTGATCGGAACAAGGTATTGTTGACACTCCCATCAGTTATAGGGTAATTATTATCTGTTATTAATACAAATGATAAATGATAGCATCTCTTCTTGGCAAGTAAAAGTATAAGCATAATATTTTTTAGGAGGCGTAACTGGTGAAGATTCCTAATTAGTGGTGTGAAATCACACATTCTGAAAATTGATCATCATTGTCTAAGTGGTGTTTTTCAAGTCAAAAACCACAATTATCGTGGGGTCTAGGCCATGGCTCATGCCTGTAGATTGTATCCAATACGAAAATATACGAAGGAGGACCAGACATGCCTAATCCTGTATAAAAGGTGACAACATTACCACTATGAAATAGAAGTGTCACAAAGATGAGACTTCACATTTTGCATGAGAGGACTCATTTCTTTCACTAATCATGATTGTGTTAAATGGTTATTATTTCCCTTTTGGCCTTCCCTAACAGGTCTTAACTTCCGGTATCAACATAGACCTAAGAACAAAATAAAAACATGAGAACTTAGACCTAGGAATGCTCAATGATGCATTTTGCTCATTTGACAGGCGAAACCAAGCAATCTGAACGAAATGAAATCTGCGGATGAAGGACCAGAAATGAGCAGTACGGCTACTGAAGCTAACGGACAGCAAGAATAGTAAACTTGCTGCTGCTTATTGAAGGTGTATACTGAAAGTTATGATTATAAGAGGTGGTGATTACACCCTCAATTGGTTGCATGTGTAGTTAGGTCTTTTCGACGTCCTGTTGAAGTGTAACTTGTACCTCCCAGCTCAATTTTGTTTCAACAGTTATTTGATTCTTCTGTACAGTTAAACTTACCTGTAAAGAAATTTGGCATCTACTTGTAGCAGTTATGGAATGTGAGCTTCGATTTTGCTTAATTGTGAATGAGTTTTAAGTTATATGTATGAATTCTCTGTATTCATCCGTTTCATTTCAATACTCAATTATATTTCTGAGTTAGAAGATTATAAATACTCTTAAAATATCTCATTTTTTGAGTGTCGTAACTGAACTATCATCAAATATTTATTGAAACACACCTTAACTATTAGTTGTTTGCTTTTCCTTCCTGAACGATGGTGATTCAGGTAGAAAAAGTGATCAATTGATAGTTGAATTGTGTTTTGATAAACAGTTTACGATAAACTCAAAAGAAAGATACTTTAAATGTGTTTTTGACTGTTCACTTAAATGTTTCTTAATCACAAAGATATGGCTAAAAAAGTATATAATTAAATACAATCATTGAGTCTGTCATTATACATCATAATTTGCCTTTTCACAATACAATACTTTGCACACGGAAATGGTTAGGCAAGCCCACTTTGTACAACAAAAAATACTTTTCCAAGCTATGCAGGGCTTACCAGGAAGTGAGCAAAACCATAAGCTGCACTAACACGAAACAACTACGCACTCTCACATACTCGATATAAGGAAGATAAGCATAACTCGTCTGACTTCCGAGTACAAAATTTTGGTGGTCAATGACTATACAAGTTCCATTTGGCTGAACTTGTACTTGAGGTGCATTTGATTGTCGTTTGTACTGTGATCTATAGCTTCAACTAGCTGTAATCCAAGAGGTCACTCGTCTTGATGTTATGTACTTTGTTCATAGAGCAACTTGTTAGTCTTCCTATCACCATCTAGGTTCATAGTTGCCACCCTTTTGTCGCTTATCAGCATCACGTCTCGTTCTAGGTGGAGTAGCAGGTGTCCAGCGTGGGTTTTGAACTCCTTCAGTATCACTGTCAAATTTCTGTGCAGCAAGGTAAGATAAGGCTGTGACAACGTCTGCTATGACTGGACGCATGTTAGGTTGCTCCTGAACACACATTGCTGCAACTGCTAAAGCTTGGTACAAGCCTCTTTCTGGATATTGTCCTTGAAGCATTGGATCAGCCATCTGTGAGAATTTTCTCCGATCTCTGAACAGCGGTTTTGCCTGGAAAGGAAAGCATGAGTTAAAGTATTTGAACTTGGTTCTATAAATTGGTTTTCTAATAGCCAAACTAATATTGTTTTTCGTTCATATTAGTAGTCATAATATTGCATCTGTAGTTTCTTGTCCTTCGATTTTGTTAATATCTATTGTCCTTGGTACCATGATTATCGAATTTGTTTTGATGTGGTTTGTGTTCTATTACTATCTGTTTTCTTGTTATTATATATTGTTTATTGTACTTCCATTACTTCTTGTTCGGGACTGCTTTGGATTGTTTTTCTTTGAGCCAGGGGTCTATCGGAAACTTCTCTACCTCTGAGGTAGGAGTAAGGTTTGCAGACACTCTACGTCCTCAGGCTCCACTTTGTGTAACTTCCCTTATTAAGTACTCCAAATAGCAGAAAACTGAACCTCACTACAATCTATGTTTCTCAGACTCTCCAAATGTTGCCTCACCTGTGCAGGACCCTCCGAAAATGCACTACTTTAGAGGATCGAACATGCCTCAAGAGGTATTTTCAGGGAGTTCGAGCTACATAGACTGCACGGCTGGATCAGCCTCTAAAGTATCAATCCGGAATTCTAGACAGTAGGGATATTGAAGTTCTATCCAAAAATGATAGTAGCATTTTGTTTCAACGCAAAAAGGAAGTAACTTCTTTTATCTTCCAAAAGGTTCTCAAGAACGGAGAAAACAAGATAAAGGTACTTCCTCCGTTGTTTGTCTGGTTGTGACTTGACATGGAGTTTAAAAAGAAAAGAAAGACAGTTGAATATTGTGGTTCTAATCTAAAGATGCGTAGAATGTACCCAAATATCCTTTAATATTGTTGTACTATATAAAAACCATGTGGAAAGTTAGAATTAAAGAGTTGCAAAAGAGAAGAAGAAAGAGGCTTTCATTTTTTAAACAGCGTCAGACTAAAAAGGAAAGTAAAACGAACAAATTGAAACGGATGGATTATATAATCAGAAAATATCTTACCCATGCAACCAGATTGTGTTCTCCTCCAGTTTTTGAAAATTCAATTGCTTTCCTTCCAGTGATGATCTCCAAGAGGACGACTCCAAAGCTGTAAACATCTGACTTTAACGTCAACTGACCAGTCATGGCGTACTCTGGTGCACAGTACCCATAAGTGCCCATAACTCTAGTAGAGACATGAGTGTTATCTCCTACAGGCCCTAACTTAGCCAATCCAAAGTCAGATAGCTTCGGGTGATACCCCTCACCAAGCAAAATGTTGGAGCATTTCAAATCGCGGTATATTACAGGTGGACTTGCTCTGTCATGTAAATATTCCAAGCCCTTTGCTGCTCCAGCTGCAATTTTCATTCTCGTATTCCAATCAAGCACTTTCTTACCGGGCGTAAGATCTGCAAATACCTTATTTAAATTCATATCTCAACCAAAAATGCATAGAGAATGGAAGAGGCTACCAATGTTAGAGAAATTACCATGAAGATGGTCATCCAGTGATCCTAGTGGCATATATTCATAAACCAGAAGTCTTTGATCTCCATCAGCGCAATAACCAGTTAAATTTACCAGGTTAGGATGGTGTAACAAACTTAGCATCAGCACTTCAACAAGAAATTCCCTGTTCCCTTGCAATCCATTACGATCGAGTTGCTTGATGGCAACAATCTACAGAAAATATATGAGAAGAGGTGTCAAAGCATAGATCCAGCCCATATCTTAGATGTCCAAAGCAATATTATTAAGCACAGTATCCGAAGATAAAATCTATATCTATCTATGTATATCTTTATACAGTATTTATTAAAGCAGGGGCAGAAACCCCACAAACAGCCAAGTGGCATTATCTTTAAATGACACATGGCCATTGTTAAGACAAAACTAACTACCCTCGTCACAGAACAATTTTTAGACAACTCAAATGTCACGGCTTTTAATTATTCAGTTTCCTCACTTCTCTTAATTGGCCACCAGCCCACTACTCACTTTGTAACCTCATAAACAAGCAAGAAGAAAAGAAAAAGTAACCTCCATATTTTACGCTTCCTGAAAACCTATGAAAGCAAGCACAATAACAGGTGATGCGACTGTCGAATGATTTTGTTAAAAGATTTGCCAGAAGAAGTCAAAATCAAAAGATAAAGATCCAAACTTTCTGCAATAGTTTTGAGGTTTCTATTGCAAATCAAAAAGCTCATTTCGTTTTGAGAAAACTACCCCAATTTTTCCAGTAACTCCACTTCATGCACCAAATCCCCCGCCCCACGTCCATTTATACCCCCACCATAGTTGATTGATCTAATCTCCCTCATGAACCCTATGCGACAAAATAGCCAGTTCAACCAAAATCTGGTAGATTGGAGGCATAACCAGGCTGGAGGGACCAAAAAAAGAACTTCATTCCAATATTGAAAAGAAAAAAGTGACAGAAAAAAACCTGACTGGAATTGAGCCGCCCTTTATGTACTCTTTCAAATCCTCTCTCTCCACGAAGGCAATCACCTCGAAAGTGTTAGGTATGTTAATTGCGCTAACAGGTAGGCGACAACAAAATCTGGCAGCAGAGCATTTATATGTAGTATATTATTTATGGTTGTGGCTATTATTTGGAGAGACAGAAATGGATTATGGACTTAAGGTTCAATGTAGCTCACTATTTTGTTGATAAGTCTACAGAGAGGTAGCCCTTCACATAAATATCAGAGGCCAAGATTTACCAGTGGAGGTGAATACTGGACAAACTGCATTGCCTACCACAACAAATGGAGTGTTGCTTTTATATCTTCTGTCTTTTCATGTTTTGTAGGTTGATGTTTATATAAATGAAATATTATAGTGCCTAGCAAGCAGTGTTATCAAAGGCGCGCTTAAGCCCTGAAGCAAGGCTCAAAACGTGTTTAGCACTTCGCCTCACTTATGTGCACTTTAATGTCGTCATCAAGGTTCTTTTTAAACAAACTGGTAATGCTGTATTTTTCAGCATTAAGGATATGCTGGAGAACTTCAAAAGAGGAACAAAAGAAGAGAAATCCACAAGTACTAGTTGCGCACGGTTTGAAACTTGATGGATTATACTAAGTTGTTGTCTATGGCAGGGTTTGAACCTGTGACATGCACCCATATCCCACACATCACAAGTAGCCTCCCTACCAATAGATCATCGTCAGTATCATTATTATAATAAACAAAGGAAGTGATAAACACCAAGGTCATTTCCGTCCTACTCCTTCCATAAAGAAGAGGGTAGACTGGCACACAATTTAAGAAAGAAGAAAGGAAATTTAATAGTGAAAACCATACTAATCTCCCTCATGAACACTATGCGACAAAATAGCGAGTTCAACCAAAATCTGGTGGATTGGGGGCATAACCAGATGGAGACCGAAAAAAGAACTTCATTCCATTATTGAAAAGAAAAAGTGACAGAAAAAGACCTGATTGGAATCGAGCCGCCCTTTATATACTCTTCCAAATCCTCCCTCTCCAAGAAGACAATCACCTCGAAAGTTTCTTGTTGCAACTGCTAATTCACGAAATGTAAAGATCTTGGCTCCAATTTGACCAGACTCGCCATCCTTAACATACTCCTTTGAACCTAACCGAGTCTTTGCCTTCAACTTATCTGAACACGAAAACAAAACAGAAATTACAAAAGGAAAGAAAAATACGGAACTGAAAGTCTGAAACCAAACAACTAGGGTTCAAAAACATCAAATATAGCCAACTGGATGATCAAGAAGCCGAAACAATCTAGATCACTTTTCAATTAGTCCAATCGTGGGAAATGCATGGCTCTTGTTTTCGTTTTAGTGTATCTCACCTTATGAATACCAATAAAAACATTAAAACGGGGAGGGAAGAAGCAAGTTGCTCCTTTGCAGAAAGGAGACAGGAATAATTGACCTCACGACTCCTTTTTAAATAAATATTGTAATCGGACCAACTTGTCACTATTTAACTAATCCATCGAGTACCTACCACTTCCCCCATCAGCATATATACCGGGTAACTTGTCCACCAAAACTTACATAAATGAAAGAAATCATTTAGTGTTTTTTGTCTCTATTGGTATTTGAACCTTGGTTTCTCCTAATCTATTCAAACGGCATTGACTGCTAGCCACACCTTTGGGTGCCAATTGACCTTAAGATTACTGAAAGCTCACCATTTTATCTTTTTATTCGTCATTTCTATGCTTCCGTTTGATCCTAGAAGCACAAATACTCATTGACATAATATATCTGATGAATTTCCCAGTTGACTCAACTCGAGTTCCATGAAACAGACTTTCATGCAACCTTAAGAGACATCTTCACCCTAAAACACAGTTGACATTGTTCTAAGTCACCGGATGGCAAACTTCACCACTTCCATATTGAAGAGCAGTATCCAGCAGCTTAAGCCACAAAACTAGCCCCTAGAACCTTTCATACTACATTCTGATTCATTCTCCGGCACCTCCTAAATCCTTAGTCTCTACTAATTAACTCCATGAAAACAACCCAAAGCAATACGGAAAAATTTAGCAGGTCATTGGGGCTACCCCTAAATATCACCAAAAAAATGACCATAACTACCATTGATTGTCAAAAGGGGTATAGTTCCACGCCACCAAACAGTTGCAACTGTACATCTTGAAGCAATCAACCAGTCAACCAATTGTCCCTCAATCCTTAATTAATTAGGGTGGGCTATATGAATCCTCTGCATCATTTCGTTCAATTTGGGCTCGTTCTATTCAATGTTAACAAATTCCTCATGTTTTAACGGAAACTAGGAGTTCTTAGACACCTCCTAAAATTCCTCTAAATAATGTAAAACTAAAGCAATAATGTAGAACTGAAGCTCCAAATCATCTAAAGATGAGAAAATTGACAAAAATGCAACAAACCCCTTTCATAGAATCATTCAAACTTGAAGCTCCAAATCATCCACAAGAAGAGAAATTCAACAATATTACAACAAATCCATTTCATAGATTCATTAAAAGTTGAAAACTTCAACTCCAAATTCACATAAAGCCGACAAATATACAACAAATCCATTTCACAAAATCATTACAAAAAAAAAAACCTCCAAATCATTAAAGACTGAGAATTTGACAAAAATACAACAATCCCATTTCACAGAATCATCAAAACATGAAGCTCCAAATTATCTGAAGAAGAGAAATTCGACAATAATACAACAAACCAATTTCACAGAATCATTAAAACTTGAAGCTCCAAAATCACATAAAAGACCAATTTCACAATAAAGACTAGAATTTTGACAACAATACAACAACCCCATTTCACATAATCATTAAATTAGTCTTCTTATACGATAAATATGCATTTTTATAGTTACCAGAACCGAGTTGAATCGAATTAGTCGAATCTTTCTTCTTCTTCTTCCTCTTCTTTGAGGTCTGCTTCAATGCTCCAGAACATGGAAACCAACCCATTTCTCTCACCTCCTTCTACTTTCTCTCTCTATACGTAATATAGACTATATATACACACAAGTATTGAAGAGTGGCACCCTACACACAGAGAGGGAAAAAAGAAAAAGCCCTTTCACAGCTGAAATGACAGACAAAAGAGAGACTCACATAGTCATATTAAACCTTTTTTGACCAAAAAAAAAAAAAAACTCTTAACTTTTACTTCGTATTTTTAATCAAAAGTCTCAAGTTTAAGTCTATCATCTTATCGTTAAATTATTTTTCCATAATATCATACCATAGGATGGACGTATGAAAAAATAGTTTAACGATAAGATGGACTCAAACTTAGATGTTTGATTAAGAATAAAAAAATACTTAATATTTCTGAGAGTGTAAAAAATGAGTTCAACTGCAATAACTCGTTGTATTCTCTCAGAATTTTAAGGGTTAGATTCAAGATACTTTGAATTTGGCTCAATCTCGATGCACTTAAGTTTTAACTCATTTTAAGAGAATGCTCAATTGAGCTCAATTTAATCTTCAATTTCAACTCGTTTTAAAACTCTTTATTTGCATTGATTTAATATTTGTTCTTATATTGAGGATTTATCTATTTATTCATAACTTCTTTTCTCGAGTTGAAATTTGCAATTGTGATTATAAAAATTAAATAATAATATGTTAAAATTATTGAGGTTAAGCGGGTCGAATTGGATGAATCGATTCAATTTGATTTTGAGCCTATTTGAATTCGACATGTTTTTACCTTTATTAATATGTGAGTTTCTTTGCCAATCAGATATCATTATAATTTATATTTTATTCTTATCTACTTATCAAATTCCTAAAAGTATAATAAATTATCAAAAAATAATAAATAAAAAATTTAATTCTTATTCAGCTATCAAATAATTCCTTGTTAATTTAGCATTAATTGAAAAAAATAGAAATAAAAAGAAAATGTATTAGTGCGTGGCAAGTAAGTTGATATTTGGTAATATTTTAACACATGACATGTCCTAAGGTATGTGTGTTTAAAGATTTCATTTTTAAATAAATAAATAAATAATTGACCAAACACATAAAATATTTTATTAAATTAAGATACCTCCATTCTTTAACACATAAAAAAAATTAATTTTTTTCTTATTTATACTCTTTTTCAAAATCTACAAACTATATAGTATAAAAATATCTAACATCTCCAACCTAAAAATAATTTTTATTGATAAATTAGTTCTCTAATTACCAATAAAGTCGTCTCATTAACACGTCATTAGATTCTTTAGTTAAATAATATTTACCCTTTTTTTTGGTCAATAACTAAATCACAATATTACATAATATCGAAAACATTTTCATTAACTTTTTTTTAAAAAAAATCTTCATAAGTAGTATACATACATTATATATATGTCGGATATTTTAAATTTAAATGATAGAGTGAACAACTATTTAAGTTAGTTTTTCTTTTTTTTTAAAAATAATTATGCTAATTAAGAAGATCGATAAAAAAGAATTCATAAATTTTAATTATTTCAAGCACATTTCGCGATTTAATAACTAAAGTACACTCCTCTCCTTTTCCTACTCCTAATAACTCGAACAGGACAAATAATTTCAATTTTCACGTGACATTTTTTTATTTATCAAACACGATATTTGATACCTTTATAGCAATTAATGTCTCATTCATAAATTTTCTATTCCTACGTACGATGAAGATGAAAAATGTGTGGCTCAAAACAATATATACTCCAAATTTGTTTGTTTTTTTCCACTTAATTTGGTGATCCAGCGAAAAGGGATAGTTAGTAAAAAAAAAATACTATTTTCGTCTATTTTTAATTTGTGATATTTTTTTAGGGTCATTTATAACATATTTTTTCGTCATATTAATATGCAAAAAAATTAGATTTATAGTACTTTTGTATAGTTTTTGAATATCTAATTTTTGTAAAAAAAATATTGAATCAATGTAACTTAATTTGACTTTGAAAATTGACCAAATTGACTTTCGAAAACCGTACATGACAATTAATAGTAGACAAAGTGAATAATTAATTAAACGATTGAAGAAAAATAATTAAAAGAAGATTATTAATGACTGGTAGCAAATCTTGAGGAACTATCGAAAATAATATCTTTAGTTTCACAAAATAGCTTGCATACATATCATTAGCTTGTAAATTATATCGAGTATGTTGTTGGCGGTGATAATGATTTGTAGAAAATACCAAATGATAAAACTTCAAAAAGATATGTACAAAAGAAAAAAAATACACACACACATATATATATATATATATATATATATCATAAAGGTAGAATTTTTTTAATTTTTCCATATATTTATTTTTTCATATATGAAATTCTCGTGATGAAAATTTTATCTTTTTTATTATTATTGTATTAATTGATTTGAAATAAATATTTGATTTAAATTAGATTTTACATTGGGAAACTGAGATAGATATATGTAAGGTCAAGAAACTAATATTCTTTTGGCTTTTGCTCATCAAATTGCAAAGATTTTATTTTATTATATTTAGGTGGCAAAGTCAAACATATAATTTAATTATTATTAATAAAAAAATTTAATAAAAGTATATATTCCCAGGCACTGACCCAACAAATAAAAGATGTTTCAATAAATATTTTTATCATTTCTCAATATATAGATTTTATGTTTTTTTCCCATGTATTCTTGTATGGGTCATCTCTCCCGACAGGTTGAGCTTCGTTTTCAATCCTTTCAGTTCGTTCAGGCTAAATTATATTCATCCTCTCACTTGAACTAGTGCATTTTCAGGTCGAGCTTCGTTTTCAATACTTTCAGTTCATTCAAGCTAAATTACATCCGTCCTCTCACTTAAACTAGTGCATTTTCAAGTCGAGCTTCGTTTTCAATCCTTTCAATTCGTTTAAGCTAAATTACATCCATCCATCCTCTCATTTGAACTAGTGCATTTTCAGGTCGAGCTTCGTTTTCAATCCTTTCAGTTTGTTCAAGCTAAATTACATCCGTCCTCTCACTTGAACTAGTTAATTTTCTTGATTGTAAATATGAGGAAATTCGAATTTTCTCTGTACATCTAGATACCTCAACTCGTACTTACACTGGCAGTTGAAAACTTCAACTTAAAAAATGTTCATCTGTGTCACATCAGTATGGGGTGTGTACGAGACAATGAGGACAAGTTGAGGTGTCTATGTGTGAATTCTCAAAGTTGGAGCGTTCAGTAAACCGAAGATTAATTTACTAATGCATCAAACAAAACCATATCAGCTGCATATATCAGATCATGTCATTTACCTAAGTATTAAATCAAAATGTATCAATTACTATAAGTTTATTACACAACTGTAAAAAAACAATCATCTTTATAACTCTTAGTTGAAACTATGGTACAACAGACCTCTTCATATGAATTCGAAATTCAACAATGGATGCCACCGTATTTTTACGGCTTCAAAGTACACTCAAAAGGTTTGTTATTCGACTTAAATAGAAGGGAAACCAATGAATATGTTCTTTTTTCTGCAAAATTGTTAAACGCGTGCACACATGCAAAGTAGCGGAAAGAAACTAAGCTGCAGCAGACAGTTTATATTCCTGTTCATCAAGGTTGAGAACTTCCAACAACTTAGGCCATGATTCGGGGATGCCTCCTGGTAAATCAAATTCCAGTAACTTACCTTGGCTACGGTAGAAGTCCTCAACAGGCTGACTCTGCAATCATAAAAAAGAGCGAGATTCATACAGCTGAGTAAAAGCATAGATGCTGAATGACTGTTAAGATGTTAACTTGTGAGGGAAAAAATGTTGCTCTGATAGTAGTTACTCGTGTTGAGGAAAAAACGTTTTATTAGAGTATTAGCGAACTTGAAAATATTGTGGTTAAAATATCAGAACAGTACCTTATCCCAGTATATACTGAGCCTTTCCTTAACAATAGTTTCTGTATCATCTGCTCGAGTGATTAACTTTGATATACACTGTGAGGGAGGATTAAGGGGAGCCATGCTGATTCTAGGAGCCCCATTTTCACCAGCGACATCTATAGATGCCACGTTGAAATTCTTTCCACATTCACTGCAGATTCTTCGGCCAAGGCATTTCTCAACCAATACCCGCTCTGGAAGCTTGAGATTAACCACCAAATCTATGTCTGTCACCTCAGTCAATATTTCCTGATGCAGAAATAGACACGAATGTTATATAACTAGCACAAAACTTTGTCTAACACCTCTGAAATAAAATCAGATTACCCAAATGTACTTGTAGAAGTGACTAGAATAGGAAATAGAATTTTGATATCATTTCCGTCATCTTTTCAAACCCCGCCACAGCCACATACGGGTTTTGAGGGGGGGGGTAGCTTTTCATAGACAAAAAGGTAGCAATCTTCACTTTCTTTCCTAGTTCCTATACCTCTGCTGACAAGACTAAAATCAGAAGTCTTGTCACAATGCTTTTTACCAAAAGTCATATATATATTAGACAAAGACATAGGGTAAACTCGTGAACAGGGCAGAAATTCCCAGGCATTCAGGAAGCTACTTTAATGACAGTGGTAATAAAATCTTATTTTATGAAGTTTTAAGCAACTAATACAACTAATACAACAATACACTATTCCAAGCATCATTCTTGACTCCCAATATTCAGGCTAATGCATTTATTAACATTGACACCTAACTTGAGCAGCATTCCGCCTCCAACTTCTTACTTCTCTTCTTTTTGGTAAGATGGGAATGATTAATTCATACTCACTGTCATAGCCTAGTTATTTTCTCACAGATAACCAGAGCATAACATTTCAATCTCAATATATAAGGTTTTTGGAGATAGTAGCCAAGAGGTAAAGCATAGACAAATTGAGAACGACAGAATTTTGTGCAGGAAAATTAAATGTATACTCACTGCTTGTCTCACAGTTCTAGGGAAACCATCAAGTATAAATCCAGCTTCACCCTTAGCTTCCCCACTCTCAAGCCTTTTAGATAGTAAATTCAGTATAATCTCATCTGAAACCAATTTTCCTTGGTTGACAATCTCTGCAAGCTGAAAGAGGATGAAGCCGATCAGGAAATGAACAAATTACATGAAGTAACACCATAAACTGGAAATGCATATAATAAGAACAACTATGCTTCAATCCCAAACTCAAGCTGGGGTCAGCCATATGAAAGCTCACTTACCATATTGCTCCATTTTAGATTATATCTCAGGCTAACACACAAAAATTAAAACATAAATAAAAACTTCAAGAATGTCTATATTTTGTACTGGTATATGAAAATCAATCGGGACTAAAAGTACCCCAAAAGTATAGGACTAATCTCGTCCTCTGACAACAACATAGCATACTTAATACACGAGTAAGTAAAACTCTAGATAAGGCCTCCTTCCAATTATTAGGCTTCCACCAAACTTATTCCAGACATTACCTGAATGGATCAAATTATCGCGGTCTCTTCTCTGCCAAATTAGATCCAATCTAGTCTACCATCCCTTAATTCCCTATCATAAAGAATCATTTTCCCAATCTTTGGTTCTCCATTTGTGCCTTGGACACCTAATGACCTAAAAACTTCCTCCATTCTCTTCACAAAGATCCAATGCATATAGATCTAACCTTACTAGAACCAGATAAGACTTATCTAAGAGCTAAGTAACTATTGAATCACAAAGTTCACATTTTTACAACCCCACAGCTGGTTTTGAGTTCATTTAATACCATGGACAGATTCAGCAAACAAGCAATTGATATGAGCACCCACTATCTCCAACTCTCAATGTCTCCATACAAAAAAATGAAAACTTTATATATATATATATGCATACACTGTCTTAAATCCCACATCCGCTTTAATCTACACAACACATAGGCGACTCTCGAACATATCAACAACAACAACAACATACCCAGTGTATTAACACAAGCGAGGTCTGGGAAGGTAAGATATACACACACCTTATCCTACCTTTGTGGGGTAGACATACTATTTTCGATCACTCTAGGTGAAATCAACAACAACTACTTCCAGACGCACATCCTACCACTACTATCACTACTTCTGTGGGATAGAGAAACCATTTCTGATTAACTCACCAAGAAATCAATCTAAATTACCAATAAATATTTGACTTTACAGATAAAACCCAAATTTATTGGAAGGAAAAAAGGGACAAGCAGCTCAACATACTTGTTTCGATAAAGGACCTGAAGATTTCAACTCATCACGAACAAGATCTCCGGTAGCAATATGAGGAACGCCTAAAAGGGTTGAAAGACGGCTAGCATATGTACCTTTTCCGACACCGGGACAACCCAAAAACACCCATTGAACAGATTTAGCCTTTGGTTCAACACTTGTAGAATGAGGATTATGAAGGTAAGATTGGGATTTCACTGTCTCAGATGCAGCTGCTGTAGATAAAGATCTACTGATAAGGGATGATGAAGATGATGAAGATGATGAAGATCTGAACAGGCGGATCATGGCCGCCATTGCCGGAAAATTCTCCCGGAGTTATTTTTCTTGGTAAGTGTGAAGAGAAAAAGTGAAAAAGAGAAGAAAAAGTGAGGCAATTTCCTAGTAAATAGGAAAGAGTATTGAAAATTTCTAGGTCTATGTTAACGGGTCAAATGAATCGACCCGGATTTATTGGGTTGGAAGTTGATATCGTGTAGGAGAGGACGGTGTGTACGTAGTCTTTCTATTTGAACATAAAAAAGGTTTATTTTTTAATTTTGATAGACTTTCGAGTTAACGTAAATTAGCATATTAAAATCAAGTATGAAAAAAAAATATAGTAATAAAAAGTCGTGTTAAAAATAAAAAAGAAAGTGATTACAGTAGCAACTACACAAAAATATGGTAATTGAAGCAATGGATCGGAGTGAGACGACTTATGATAATTAAAGTGAAGATTAAGATATATGAGAGTAATGATGTTAATAATAATAATAATAATAATAAACGAAATAATGTTTGATTACATATGAAGCACCTAAGTATCCACCTTTATGAAGTTGTATATGTGTTATATTTTGTTTAATTATTTCTCTTTCGTATTTTTTTAATTTACATTTACCTCTCCTTACATATATATTAGTCAAATCTCACACCTCCTCGTTGGATATTCGTGTGTCTCGTTTTCATACGTCTGAACCATCAACGTCTCACCTTCTTCGGTAGATATCAGTTCCATCTTATCTCGAAAATCATTATTCCTTCATCTATATCACTCCATCTTATCTCGAAAATCATTATTCCTTCATATCTCTCCTAGTACTTTTGTATACTCATCTCAATATCGTTATTTCTGCTATTTCATCTTTTCGATAATATTAATTTTAATCAATTATTAAAGTTATTGATATCAAATTATTTACCATATTTCTCTTTACATATATCTTTTTTATTAAAAAAAAAGTTAATGAAAAGGAGTTTTTGACTATCATTTATGTCTTAAAAAGATCAACCCATAATTTGGAATATGCCATGGTGCAAGAATATTCTATCTTCTTTAATTTTTCACACGTTTTTTTAAAATAAAATTTTAGATAGTTTAATTGTGCTTTTTAAAGATATTTACACTATTTATTAGAATATTATTATAGAAAAAGAAAAATAATTCGATACACTAAACTATTGTAATATATGTAAAGTTTATTTAAAAAAAGATGAAGTTGAACTAACAAGATTGTGATAAGTTAATACAAGACATAATTATATAAAATGACAAACTAATAATATAAAATAAATATAATAGCTATACTTTGATTTATTTGTGTTTCATTGCAAACTGTATATTTTCGTCCTATACACTTATAATTATACAATACAAATGTATTTCCTTGCCTAAGTCTCTTTTGCCTTTCTCGTTTTATACAAATGCAAATTGTATATAATTTCTCGCTTTCTCGTTTTATACAATTCAATTATGTTTTTCTCGCTTTCTCGTTTTATATAATTCAAACTGTATATAATTTCTCTATTTCTCGTTGTATACAATTCGCTTCAATTATATATGTATAACGAATTATACATATATAAGTTTGCTATGGAGCGCAATTACGCAAACTTTGCTATAACATATAAATATGAACTTTATGTTTTCTATATGTGAAATTTGCCGTAATACAATTACCTATTTAAAATTAGAGAATAAAATTAATTTAAATTGAAAATTAGGCTTTTTAAAAGAATTTAATTTCAACAAAAAATTTAATTCATTTTAAGAAGGGGTTATTTAACCACGTGTAAGCTTAGTTTCCACATTTCCAAAAATTTCGGCCCATTCAAGAATCCTCTGTTTTACCCTCTTTACGCCAATGGCGATTTCTCTCAATTCTGGCCTTACTGTTGCAGTTAGCAGAAATATTCGTCAAACCCCACTTCACAATATTAATTTGACAACAAACCCATTTAGTTTTAACTGCAATTTCAGCTTAACCCCCAATTTTTCAGCCATTTCTGCCTCCCACAGGTCCTCCTCTGTTATCTACAGCTCCACAGGTTAGCTTATCTTCTTTGTCTTGTTATAAGTACTACAATTCGTATTCACTGTGTCAGTTGGATACTCAAACTTATGTTACGTCAATGTTCGGTGTCTATGAGATATAGTGGGGACGAGTTGGAGTGTTTAGTTGTTAGTTAACAATAAGTTGAGGTGTGGTAGATGTACACGTTCGAAGTTGGAGTGATTAGTTGCTAGTTAACACTAAGTTAAGGTGTTGTAGATGTACACGTTCAAAGTTGGAGTGTTTAGTTGCTAGTTAACAATAAGTTGAGGTGTTGTAGATGTACACGTTCAAAGTTAGAGTGTTTAGTTGCTAGTTAACACTAAGTTGAGGTGTTGTAGATGCACATGTTCAAAGTTAGAGTGTTTAGTTGCGAGATTAACACTAAGTTGAGGTGTTGTAGATGTACACGTTCAAAGTTGGAGTGTTTAGTTGCTAGTTAACACTGAGTTGAGGTGTTGTAGATGTACACGTTCAAAGTTGGAGTGTTTAGTTGCTAGTTAACACTAAGTTGAGGTGTTGGAGATGTACACGTTCAAAGTTGGAGTGATTACGTGCTAGGTGAGGCCAAGTGGAAGTGTTTATTTATATATTATGTCTAATGATATTATGTGAATTATAGAGGTAGTGTTGGGTGTCCGCTTGACATAGAGCAACTTGTGTCACGTACTCACGTTAGTGTCGGGTGTCCATGAAACACACTGAGGGCGAATTGGAGTGTTTAGTTGGTCGTTGAGACTATAAGTTGAGGTATTCAGACGTGCACGACGTGCACTTCTAAAGTTGGAGTAGTTACTTGTGAAGACAAGAGATTGAGTGTGTGTTTATAAATTAATGACTAATGTTATTATGTGAATGAGAGAAATAGTTCAACTTTATTTATTGTAGTTATTCCACCCCTCTCTAGAAGTGGAGTTAATATTTTTAGTTTATGGGTTTCGAATCACAATTCCTTTCGTATATTGGGTTCTGGATAGATTATTTATACATATTAAATGAATTTTTCGAAACAAATATTGGGTTTGAGCCTAAGCTGCTAGTTATGCCAAACACCTACTAGAGGCGGACCCAGAATTTGAAGGCGACGGGGTTACCAATATCTTTAGTACGTCAATTAAAGTAATGAATCAATCAAACACCATAATAAATACAAATTCTTTTAGCCAAGACTCCAACTCAGGTTGCACATTCGCGCTCAAGGGCCAAAGCGACAGGATAACCAGATGCCCCAATCCAACAGATATGTTTGAGGGGTCCCTTTATAAAATATGATAGTTTTTCAAGGTATATTATACACATATAAGTACAGAGTTTGTCCCTCGAAGCTTGGCAGATGAGAAAAAATCACTTAGTGTTTTAGCCTCCGTTAGAAGTTGAACTCTAGACCTCATGGTTCTAAACACACTTCATTGACTACTAATGATAATTAAGATGTTTAGTTTTGTTAATAAATATAAGAGTATTGGTTGAAATAGGAACTGAGACTCCAGTGGTTAGTGAGGACACCATCAATGTGTTGGACGATGTTCAAGTATTTGATCTGAATGGACAAGGAGTACCTATTTCGGATTTGTGGAAAGATAGGAAGGCAGTTGTCGCCTTTGCTCGTCATTTTGGGTAATATTTCCATGCCCTTATGCTCTATTTCTTCGAAAACTGGTAATAAAAAAGCATGTTATTGGTGAAGTATGTTCTACTTATTCTAGTTCCCGATTGCAGATGCGTCCTTTGTCGCATAAGAGCTGATTATCTTGCAGCTGAGAAGGTAATGCTTCTTCTTGACTACATTTACGAATTTTATCAATTTTTTTTTGCATGTGTTCTGCTGAAACTATCCCAAAGCTGACTAATGTACTTCCAACGCCCAAATGACTAGTCTTAGTATCCTTGTTTGATGTTGGTGAGTTAAGTCGTGGGAATAGCATAAGTTTTGCAGTGTCTACCATAACTTGCATATCATTGTATGCAGACCATATTTCCATCGCAAACATTTCTCTCTACCTCCCAATGTAGAGGCAAAGTCTTCATGCACACTACCCTCCCTAGACCCCACTTGTGGGATTACATTGAGTATGTTGTCGTTTTAATTCAGATTTATGTTATCTTCAGTGCGTTAAACAAGTTATTCTAACCACAAAGATGACTGTGCACATATCCTTAAGTTTCACTATTACTACAGTTTACATCCTTATACCGTTTTCTGTTCACAGGATAAGATGGATGCAGCTGGAGTTGCACTTGTTTTGATTGGACCTGGTAGTGTTGATCAGGTATATAGCAGTGATGCTTCTTGCACTGAGTTGCGTATCCATGGATTGACTTTCTTTATTCTTCCCCCTTCGAGAAATTTTCTAAACGGTTACTTATCAACAACAACAAACAAATCTTAACCAGTTATGACACCTTCCATTTTCCTTGTCCCAAGTAACTCCATCCCACTTTTAGAAGTTGCTTATTAACTCTCATAATCATTTTGGTATAACAAATAAAGGCACAATAGATAAAGAAACGATCAAACTTGGCCTCAGCTGACAAGTAAAAGCACTCAAACTTTGTGCGCGGACATCTAGACACCTCAACTTGGTCATAGCTGACAACTAAACCCTCCAACTTGTCCCAATTGTGTCTCGTGGATACCTGACTCTGATGTGACACATACTTTTTGAGGTGTTTAGATAATCATTTTTTTAAGTTGGAGTGTTCAACTGGAATAGCGGAGATGAGTTATGGTGTCTAGATGTGCATACTCAAAATTGGAGTGTTTACTTACCAATTACGGCGAAGTTTGAGTGTCTTCTTCTTTTTTTAAGCCCATTTCAACTTGTGCTGCAGTGGTTTGCTTCCTTTCTGTTTCTTGCTCTTTTATGATTTCAAGAGCTCACTAAAGCTGGATTGAGTTGTGACTTGTGTCCTCTTCTTTTTCTTTTTTTCCAGGCCAGAAAATTCTACGAGCAAACAAAGTTTAAAGGAGGTAAGTTTTGAATAAAAGACCTTGTGTCCCCGGTAGCTCAGTGTCTGTTACTGGAAGTCCGAATATCCCATGAACTCGGTTCTAGCAATGTCCAATGATATATATGCTCCACAGGACCAGTGACCTCGCTTGAATGCTATTGCACTATAAGTTACAGTTTCCCCTAAAAGAAAATTTTAAGCATTAGTAGAATTAACAATGTCAAGCACTGAGGGATATAAGATATATTCTATCTGATTCGTATACTTCTAAAGCTACGGGAAGGGTTAAAACAGGTAAAAATCACAAAACGGCTAAGAGGGTTGCTGCATCATTCACTACTAAAACGCACATCCGTCTTCGAACGTAAAGAGAAAGAAAGTACCAGGGCCTGATCATGTGATGTTATGTCCTCTTCTAAACAAATTAGAAAGATCCCGAAGACAAAAACCTATCACGACCCAAAAAAAATCGAGAATTCATTTGTAAGACAGCTGCTAGAAGTGTTGGTAGTTTGTTACATTGGCATTCTTATTAAGTTAAAGTATATTCTGGTTTTGTTTCAAAGCTTTCTTTGTCTGCGATTTTTCAAAAAGTTACACCTGACGGAGATTCATTTGTTATTTCAGAGGTTTATGCTGATCCAAGCTATAGGTCTTATGAGGCTCTGAGATTTGTGTCTGGCATTACAACCACATTTACTCCGGGGGTAATGCAAATTAGATCGACACTCGTAACATTTCCAGCTTCTCAATGTATTCTAATAGTGGTCTTGCTCATCTTTTCTTATTTACATAAAATATAGGCAGGTCTGAAAATAATACAAGCATACATGGAAGGCTATAGACAAGATTGGGATCTTTCTTTCGAAAAGGACACCAGGACCCGAGGTGGCTGGTAGGTCATTTTTCCGCAGATACTATTATAATCTACTGATCTGTTTGCCAAGTGTCTTTCGGAAACAGCCTCTCTACCTCCACGAGGTAGGGGTAAGTTTACACCCTCTCGTCCCCAAACTCGAGCTAGTGGGATTACACTGGGTATGTTGTTGAATCTGTTTGCTAATAGGACGAGTACATATCTTGTAATTGGACGACACTTACTATTTCTTGAAGTTGCACAATTTTGACGGTTGACTCCCAATTCCCAAACACCGAATCAGTTTGGTGTAATAAGAAAACAAGGAACAATTATCTTATCCAAGCCGTTGTTGTAAAATCCACGTGAAGTGAATGGGGTTTTAAGCTAACATAAAGAGTTTTATCATTTCCGTTTATTTATAGGTAAACCATAAGCCATAGTTTCACTGTCATTTTAGCTTATAGTTGGTATATGACATTCTTGGTTGTTAGATTCTTTAGAATGTTGCGCAAAACGACATAAATGCAGTAACATGTCTTTCTTGTTATATTATTAGTTACTCTCTACTGGAATAATGTGAAACTAATAAGCTTGTTAAATTATCAGGCGACAAGGAGGAATTATTGTTGCAGGTCCTGGTAAAAATAACATTACATACATACACAAGGTAAATCTCCGTCCCTTCGTCTTCTCAATCTGATACACAAACATACTCCATTAAATAACTCGTCACTGTCTGAGAATAGCTCGAAGCTTCATGCTCTCCGACTAGTTAGTTTTCGACTTTACTTCTCAACAGAGATTTACAAGTTGCAATACATAATGAGAGTTTGAGTTTTATCAGTTTCATTCTGTATCTGTTCGCTTGGAGCTGTATTGACTCCGCTCTGATATAGAGTGAACAAATACAACAGATAGAGTGGATTGATACATTGATACAAAGCGAATTGATGCAATGTATCACGAGTTTTTTTAAAGTAAACTATTGCTGCATGTGGTAATTAGCTAAACTAACAGCTATGATTGGTAATTAAGGTTCAAAGTTCTGCTATTTTTGAAATTTTCTTCATGATTTTATCATATGAAACTTGGATAATTCTTGTTTCATTTTATCTACTTGATTGTGGCAGGACAAAGAAGCAGGTGATGATCCAGATATAAAAGAAATCTTGAATGCTTGTTGTGTACAAGGTTAATTCATATTTGAATAATTTCGCTGGCAGGCCATTTGTATAGATTGTTGTTAGCCTCTCGTTTGTATAAATCGTTTGTATCCAGTTAATTCAAGTTTATGTGTTTATATATCCGCATAAAATTCAAATTTGTATATAATTGAATCGAAATAAAACGTTTGTATATCAAATATCGTTCTTTCTCGCTTCACATAAACATAAATTATAATTTATATTGTATAAAGGGAGAAAGAGAGAAAAACAAGAGAAAACTGAACTGAAAAATATTTGTATGATATAATTATAAGTGTATAGAACGAAGATGCATATATTTGCATGTGTATATATAATTTTGGGAAACTTACATAATTATACTATATTAAAAAAATATTTACCATTTATAGCATAATGTATTTTAAAAAAACATTATACATATATATTGCATACATAATTCACTTTTAATACATATTAAATATTTAACATAGTATTACTATAAATGTTAATAAATAAAAAGTATAATTCATATAATTTTTTCTATATTTTCTCTCGCTTTATACAAACAGAAACACAATACTAGAGTTTAAAGAGAGAGAGAAGTGACTAACAACATGTTTCCTAGTGAACACAATTAAATCAAACTATAGTTATAGCAAATCGTATTCCAAACCCTTGTGAATATAGGAAAGTCTCCCTATTATAAAACGCCTTCAAATTGTCATCCTATTTGCCCTATAATCGTCTTCATCTTCTTCCAATCTACTAAGCTATGGCGGACTGGGCAGTATTGCCCCATGACCTCCTTGTTCTGATTGCAAATCGTGTTAAAGTGATTGAAGATTACATTGCTTTCAATTGTGTTTGTAATTCATGGCGAAAAGCTTCTACCAAGGACAATTTCGATGTACTTTCTCCTCAACTTCCTCTGCTAATGCTGCCTGATGACGATGAAAATACCTATTATCGAGAATTTTACTCTCTTTCCAAAAGTAAAGCTTCGCGGAGATTATACCTCCCTGATCTTAAAGGTCAAGATTGTTTCCCAACTGATAAGATGGGATGGGTTCTAATCCAATCATTAGACGGAGAAGAGGTATATTTGTTCAATCCTTTTTCTGCTACCAAAATTCATCTTCCTAACCAATTCGCATTAAGAGCTCTACAGAGTCCTGACGATTTAATTGAAGAAGCTGAGTTCTATCGCTACATCAAACTGGCAACGCTATCTGCAAATCCATCTGTTACATCTGATTATGTACTCGTAATTTCATATGACACTGATGTTAATTATTTGGCTTATTGGTTACCTGGACGGACGACCGCCCGTAGGGGGTTTACTGCACAAGGCCCCTGCAGAGGAAAGGCTTTATCCCAGCGAATAGAAGATACTCAGCTCCGCACAACATAGGGATTAGCACACTTTCGGGAAGAACATAGAATAGTAGAAGATCCAGCATGCAGAACACGGCGATCATTATAAATTCACGAATTAGAAATGCTGTAATATACTCTTTCCCATAACTTCTCATACCAGACCAACCCACTAAAATGCAAATAGGGATCAGAAATGTGGTCAATATCACGAAGAATAAAGAGATACCGTCTATACCCAAATAAAAATTGATGTTTTCATAAGGAAGCCATCGAAGGCTTTCCACAAATTGAGATTTGGCCGTAGAAGGATCGAATTGTATCCGAAGAACAGGGGGATACAAAAAAGTGATATCAATTGGACTTTATTTGACATGGATGAAAGACATGGTGGAGTCTGTAATATGACTTACTACAATGGCAAATTTTATCTTCTTACTTGGGGAGCTGAAATATTCGTTGTTG
Source organism: Solanum lycopersicoides (assembly GCA_022817965.1). Classification (NCBI taxonomy): domain Eukaryota; kingdom Viridiplantae; phylum Streptophyta; class Magnoliopsida; order Solanales; family Solanaceae; genus Solanum; species Solanum lycopersicoides. Next base: position 898,683 of record CM040626.1, read on the forward strand.
ATGTCCAAAGTCACAATAGACGCGTAGAGTCGCGATTGATTTATCTTAACGATAACAAAGACTTGTTTCGACATTCAATTCAGTACTATCTAGTTGGAGTAAACGATGCACTATTGTTTGTTGCCAAATTTGGTAGAAATCGCTCAGATGATGATAGTTCAGTAGACACTTATAAATGTGAAGTATATGAAGTAGATGAAATGAAGTGTAGACTGAAACGGATTGACAACTTGGGAGATTCAACCATTTTTTTGGGTCTTAATGGAGCAATTTCCATCGACTCCACTAAATTTAGAGGAGTGATTAAGCGTAATCACATATATTTTACCGATGATTGGGATGAGCAGAACTTATCGTTGGAATGTGGTGGTGGAAAAGATATGGGATGTTACAATCTTGAAGATGGAAATATTGAATCTTTTTATCCTGAATTATCACTAAGTCGTATTTGTCCGCCAACTTGGGTTATACCATCATTGTAATGCCAAGGTTGTATGAGGAGCTATTGTGCTATATGCTATATGTTTAGTAATTTACTATCCAGATATAAAAGAAATCTGGTACTAAATCAAACCGTTTTAAGAAAAGAAGTTGCTTGAGTTAGCTGAATTCGTATTCAATGACACAATATATTTATTTTTTTGTAAATATATAATACCATTTATATTTTATTTTTAATTGTGTGTAATGTCACTATAATGAAGTAAATTGATAAGAAGCGACTCTTAATTTTAAATAAAGAATAACACGCTATGTCTGTCTGTTAGAGTGAATTGGATGATAGGGCTAAGAGTTACCCCTACCAACCAAACTTGAAAGATGAAATGAATGATTTGATCAATGAATATTTGATTCTTTCTTCAATGTAGAATCGATTCACACTTAAAGCATAGAAACAGATGTCCTTGTCAGAGAATCAATCCACTTGAACCAAGCGAGATTAGTGGAATACAACATCTTGACAAACGAGCTTTAAATTGAATTTCGAAAAAAGTATACAAAGCACACAAACTTAACTCAATAAAGGTGACTGTCAGCACCTTGCGAAGAAAAAGACAAATACATCCTCTAGTTGTCCTTATCTTATCATGCCACACATCAAAACATCTCAACTAGATAAACTGGTCAGTAAATATGGAGAGAAACATCTATCGTTTAAATTTGTCATCACATCCTGGGAGTGAAGAATGAGCAACTTTTATATAATTTGGTGATTAATATATGCATCATTTTCTCTACCCCTTTAATGGTTAATGTGTATACACACGCACTATACAGTCTCAATAATTTGTGGACTTATACTGAATATGTTATTATTATTGTTTTTCTCCCAATATAAAAAAGGATAGTTCGATGCACGATAATATTTGTTAAATTTAACGACCTAAATTATTCGAGAATATATTTAAGAGACTATTTTGAACATATACCGAACATTAGGGACCATTTTTTGCCATTTTCTTTACTTTAACCAAAGCCCTCACTACAGTATCTATCCTCACATTTATTGTCATTTCCCGCCTCACCTAATCCCCGTCGCCGATGGCCGACAAGAAGAAACGCCGGCGAGAAGCTCATGACTCCGATTCCGACTCCGAAAGCCGGCCTTTCCAATCCAAGCTCAAACCCGACTCCGTCATCCTCCAAACCCTAAAAGCACTCAAATCCTCCTGTTCCACCACTTCCAAAACCCTATCCCTCTCCGACGTCGGCCTCTCCTCCACCTGCCGTGAAGTCGCCGACCTCCCAATCGATGAGGTTCAGTCCGAAATTGAATCGTTAGCGTTTACTATAGCTAAATCCATACTCTCCGGTGAAGGTTTCTCTTTCTCCGTCCCTTCCCGCGCCGCCGCTAACCAACTCTATGTCTCCGAGCTCGACCGGATTGTTCTCAAAGACAAATCATCGGCTCGCAACTTCGGTAATGTATCTACTGTTCGTAAAGCAACAATTACTCTTAGAATCCTTCAGCTTGTTCATCAGCTTTGCACCAGTAACATTCATGTCACAAAGCGTGATCTTTTCTATACCGACGTTAAGTTGTTTCAGGATCAGACGCAATCTGATGCTGTATTAGATGATGTTTCGTGTATAGTTGGATGTACTAGGTCTAGTCTGAATGTGGTTGCAGCTGAGAAAGGAGTTGTAGTTGGAAGGTTGATTTTTAGTGATAATGGCGATATGATTGATTGTACGAAAATGGGAATGGGAGGGAAAGCTATACCTCCGAATATCGATAGAGTTGGTGATATGCAGAGTGATGCATTGTACATATTGTTAGTCGAAAAGGATGCTGCGTTTATGAGATTGTCTGAAGATCGGTTTTACAATAGATTTCCTTGTATAATCGTGACTGCAAAGGGTCAACCGGATGTGGCAACTAGGTTGTTTCTGAGGAAGATGAAGATGGAGCTGAATTTGCCGGTTTTGGCATTGGTGGATAGTGATCCTTATGGGTTGAAGATTTTGTCAGTGTACGGGTGTGGATCGAAGAATATGTCGTATGATAGTGCGAATCTGACTACACCGGATATCAAGTGGTTGGGTATTAGGCCGAGTGATTTGGACAAGTATAAGATACCGGAGCAATGTAGGTTGCCAATGACTGAACAGGATATTAAGACTGGGAAAGATTTGTTGGAGGAGGACTTTGTGAAGAAGAATCCCGCGTGGGTTGAGGAGTTGAATTTGATGGTGAAGACTAAGCAAAAGGCTGAGATTCAGGCGTTGAGTTCGTTTGGATTTCAGTATCTGTCTGAAGTATATTTGCCATTGAAGCTACAAGAACAAGATTGGCTATGAAAAATCAAATCTTGTTGTTTAACTACTTCAATCTTATCGTGTTAATTTATGCCTAAAGTTAAACGCGTATCTTTTATCTCGTTTACTGTATTTTTATGGGGAGTGTCTTGTTGTGTTAACGTATCTTCGTTCTTATGATTTTGAGTGGATTGGTTTGATTGCACTTTTTTGAGTCGACCTCTCTACCCCACAAAGGTAACGATAACTTTTGAGTACGTCCTATATCTCTAGGCCCTACTTGTGACTTGTGGGATTACAACGGATATGTTGTTACATGATGCTTTACCGAAACAACCTCTCTACCCCACAAAGGTAGTGATAACTTTTGAGTACGTCCTATCTCTCTAGACCCTACATGTGACTTGTGGGATTACAGTGAAGTTTTGTTATAGGATGCTTTCCCGAAACAACCTCTCTCTACCCCACAAAGGTGGGGATAACTTTTGAGTACGTCCTATCTCTCTAGACCCTACTTGTGATGACTTGTGGGATTATGATGGATATGTTGCTACAGGATGCTTTCCGAAAACAACCTCTCTACCCCACAAAGGTAAGGTTAAGATTTGCACATATCATGTATTTTCCGTTGTGTAGTTGTGATAGGATGCTTTCTTTGATCCACGATGATGCAAGAATATTGGAATGCTATGAAACAGCTACATATATTGTGCGAGAATAAGAACACATCATTTTCTTTTGTTACTTTTGTTTACATTTGATGGTAAAATGTGGAGTTTTTAGCATGTAGTATCGTTGAATATACAGTGTTTATTCGGCTGTTAAAGGGATGAAAGAACTCTACGAAAAGAAAGAGTTCGTATAGATCTATACATATCATGTTTCGTATATCATTGCACTACAGAAGCATCTAACCTTCTTGTTAGCCAGGATTGCAGTGACTCCTTAGTTATCCTCATTTTTTGCAAAACCACTGGTTTCCTTGTTGGAGAGTGCACGCTTGCTCGTAAAATAACTCTTTCTGCATTTTCTTCCATGTTTGAATGCTTGTTGTCTGGATGGTTTATCCCATTTCCAATTCTTGATGCTGCTGAAATTACCTCAAGTCCCAAATCATGTTGCAATAGTTGTATTATTGCTTCCTTAACGACACTTTCTTGTTTGACAGCACGTATACCTACTTCTTTGACTCCTAGAAAGATTTGCACATCATCTTTGATTGAATCTCCTGCAACGATAACCACAATGTATTTAAATTGATTGTAATGTAATGCATGTTTGTACTATATGGATCGTTGATCACGATCACTAGTATGTTGAAATGCACCATTCCCCCAATCAAATCATAGTAAAAGGCATAGTCCTTTTATAAGTTCAACCATTTTCGCACCTGCAGTGTACTTCTCTCTGATCATTCTCAAAACCGCAAGAACCACAATCCTAGCTTCAACCTGTCAGTATGCAAAAAAATTGATCATCAGATGGTGGTTTACGAGAGAATGTGAATATCTAGCTCGGTACGATCTTTACCTTAGTAAGCCCTCGGAGATTAATGGAGATGCTGTTTGCACTGTCCTTCTGCAAGTGTTCTGCAACTTTCTCCAGAATCATACTTTGAGGCCCTAAATCAGTTCTATTACGAGTGCTGAAGTTGTATTTCCTCTGATTGGCATTCTGGATTACGCCTTCACACCACTGCTCAATTAATTGCTTGAGATAGTAATCGTTGGGTTTATACCTGCAATGTTTATGAAGAGCAAATCGAGATTCAATAGCTATAGAGTATGGTACCCAAACACACACACAAAATAAATTACAAGAAAAATCTACTTACATCCTGATATAAACTGGAAATTTCCTTGATGTCTTAATAAAACAAAAAAGAAAATGAGTAAACGAAAACGTCCCAACAGGGAAGTGTTGTCTCAAAATCCTTCACTACACCTCCCAAAGCATGGTTTTCACATACTTACCTCTGATTCATGTCTCTTTTATCCCAAGACCCCCTTGAAATCGCACATTCACAAATCAACACTCCACATGCACCCAAAATGGAAATTAATGAACTGAATTCCAAAGTTAAAAGCTCCACAGACACCCAGCCCCTTCATAATGCTTTTCAAGTCAACTTGATGGGAAAAGTATAGTCATAGACGACCTAAGCGTTGAAGATACTTTTGGGAACTATGTTGTGGTTCAATAAGCCACATTGGATTTCCGTAGCGTGATCAGGATGAACTCTCTTGATACTACTACACAGGAGTGAGTCTGCACTAGAAAACGGCCTATGAAGATGATCATTACTGCTTCAAGATGAACAGCTTTTCTTTCCTTTCTTTACTTCCTCAAATTCTTACGACTTCCACCGTCTTAGTGCATGTTCTTTTTGCTTTGTACGGAACAGGCTCTGTTGCCCATTTAACCCGTCACAAAGGGAAAGAAGACCACAGTTAATTTTAAATTACACAAGCATTCCTCTCAAAATTGTTCAGGCTTATTCAGCCAATACATCTTATTTTCTTTAATTATTTGTTTTTGTAATGGATAAAAGGAAGGGTAGGCAAAAGATTGAAATGAAGTTGATTGAGTCCAAGGAAACACACACTTTTACTTTCTCAAATAGAAAAAAAAGGCTTGTTCAAGAAAGCGGATGAGTATTCAACTCTGACCAGAGCAGACGTTGGTGTTTTACTCTTTTCACCAAGTGGAAAACCATATTCTTGTGGCTATACAAGTATAGAAAACATAGCTGATAAATTTCTTGAATTGAAACTAGACAATCGCCAAGGTAATCACGCTGATGTGGGAAAATCAAATGTCTTTGAGGCATTTGAAGATCTTCGTAAAGAAAGAAGGACAAGCATTGGAGAAAGAAATAGAACGCCCTCGCTCAGCTATACAAACAAACACATGTTGGAGCAGTACATGGTATTCAAGTCACGGTTGGACAAAGTTAAAAGGAAAGAAAAGGTAAATATGTCCCTGAGCCAGAACAGGAGGAGAGTTCTTTAACTCATAATTATCAATGAGGTGGTTAATTAGAATTCTTGAATTTGGAGTTTTGTTTGGAGGAAGCTATCGAGTCTTTAATATACTTGAGTCTTGTCTTTGTTATTAAGTTATTTGTTGTAAGTATTCAGTCGTCCAGTTATCTAAAGCTTTAGACGACAAAAAAGAAGGTTATGGAGTTCTTGTGTTATTAAGTCAGTGTGAAGTGATGGATCAAAGAAAACCCTGGTGCACTCATTAGTGTTCTTTTATGATTCCATTCTCCAGAGAGATTGATGCATTTACTTTTTACACCACGACTAGCTCTCTGTGAGATCGTGGGAATCTATTTATCTAATATCTATTGACGTTATTGACATATTCAAGAGTTCAAGAGCGATATCAGATCTGCTCCACATATGTAACGGAATAGAGTACCTTATTTCTTTATATCGGGAGCAAATATAAGAAGAGGAGCATTATGCCTAAAAGATTTCAAGTTACATACCCTGCTTTCCGCATATCTTGATATATAGCTAAGCATTGTTGTACCTCCTGCAAAGATCCATATCGGCTACGAGCTCTAAGAAGTGTATTATATGTGACCTACAAAATGTTAAAGAGGTTATAACTCTGATCCAAGTGACATGTAAGCACCTACGGACCAAATCACACTTATTCTATTAAAAATGTCATTTCGATGCAAAGGGTGTGAATACAAAAAACATTCAAATAATTAATGAGGAAATTTTATCGATGACATTTTAAGTGCAAGCTTAACTAATTAACTCACCATATTTGGTTTTATCTGATATCTCTTCATTGCTGCAAATAATGAAAATGCACTCTTGAAATCTTTATTTTCCACGCAAACCTGTAAAGTGAAGAGGAATAAACATTATATGAATCAACCACATTTGACTATGCATCATCTAAAGTGTTCACGAATTAATATGCCAATAAAAAGGAAGAAATCTTACAACCTTGATAATTGTTGTATAGGTTACCACATCAGGTTGAATACCAGCCTCTCGCATGACTCTCAAAATCTGCATTTCCATGAAATAGTTATAATTCAGATTGCAAGAAAAACCTTTTCCTATGAAAAACTGCATTTTTCATACCAAGTTTTTATGAGACCACACATTTTCTATCTATTCTTTATAAGTTGTGCACATAACAAAAACTCAAAAAAGAAAAATTGAGGAAAGAAGTTTTGCACTTTCCGCATGACCATTCTGTTTAGTATTTCCACAGATCATCTTCATTGTTTACATATTTCTGCTCTTTTTTTTTCGATAACTGAGAAATCCCTAGGGTCAGTGGTGAACATCAAGTAATCCTCTTACTGCAGTATTAATAGTTTATAGTACTTTATACAGAAGAACTTGTTTTGTTTTTTAATGTAATGTGTATGATCTCAAATTAAGTAGACAACATTACCTGCAGAGCACCCTCTACATTTCCTGAGCCTCCACAGATGTCAATCAAAATAGTCCAGGTTATATGGTTAGGAGAAAGACCTACTTCCTTCATCTCTTCCATCAAAGCTTTCGCTCGGTAGTAATCACTCCCACAGGCCTTCATCAGAATATTATAGGTAGAAGTAGTAGGGATAAATGGAACCCTCGTAGAGAAATGTCTGTGAGAGGAAGCAGAAGTGCGGGTGGGTATACTAGCAGAAACCACAAGTGTGGGGGAGAGATCAATATTATTGTCCGTCTTGCCACCAAAATCTTCACACTTGTCCTTCTGCAGTGCATTTTCCTTCCAGGACCTGAATAGCCGAAAGGCCCTATCATATTGGCAGGCTTCAACACACGCATGAAGAAGAATGTTGTAACATTGTGAATTAGGTTCGCAACCAGCCTGAAGCATCTCTTCAAATAACTGAATAGCTTGGTCTACCACGCCTGCATTGGCACAGGCGCTGATCAATGAAGACCAAGTGACAATGTTGGGAGTGACACCAGCCGATAGCATATCTTTTTTTATTTCAAGTGCCATCTGCCACATTTTTGCATCTGCAAATACCTATATAATCAAGACGGGACATGAATATGTACTTTTTTGGGGGGATAAGCCAAGAAGTACCATTAATTAACACCAAGTCGGTGTCAAAAAAATGTGCAAGATATGTGTGGCACTGCTTAAATCATACATTGCCTTCCACCAAGTTAGACCAACCATCAATACGACATGATGCTTTCTCCTCACACCAAAAATACAATTGAAAGTAAAAATATCTTAGTGTTCTCTACATCATATTCACTATGAAATGATGTTGGATATAGAGGATGTGACTATGTAATCACAAAGTATCACATGACAGCATTACCTGGATGTGAGAAATAATTCGAAGATAGTTAAACCAGTAAATGTGTAATCTAATTTCCGTATTCATGTACAAAAAATATATTTTCTTTACTATTATTCAACATAAGCCCTTTACCTCTATTACCATATAGTGAAGTGTAAAATTCAGTCAGAGATGCCCTATGACATATCAAGTTTTATACTGCAGAAAGAATAAATTGAGAATTCACAGCTTTTTGTCGTAGATGTGGGAGACATCATGCATAAATTCCATCACAAGTTTTTAGATGGTCAACATGATTCTTTGTTAAACTTGAAGACCCAAGTTATACCTTAATTAAAGTGCTGTACGTGAAGACATCCAATTTCAATGCTCCTGCCATTTCTAAATGCTTTAGCTCCCCATAAATTTCTTTGGCCAGATCAACTCTTGTAGCAAGACAACATGACTTCAGAAGGATATTGTAAGATGTCAAGTCAGCCGGAACACCTAGTTTCTGAATAAAAATGCTCATCATCAGTATTTTCGGGCTAACAAGATTACAATTCTACATAAATGGTGAAAAAGAAACAAGATCCAATGCCCAACTACAAATCACAAAAGAGAGCGGAAATGGGAAAATAAATAACTGGAAGACTACATTTAGATTTCTTTAGTACAAGATTCACACTGTGCCAGCAGAAAACTAACTTCAGATCATACATGGGATTTTGTTTGGAATGAAAAGGGAAAGGAATTGGAGGATAAAATGAGTTATTGTCCTTATTAAACAAAAGAGTGCTATGCGGCAGTCCATCTCAGCTTTCCAAACCCTATGGAATTTAATGGAAGAAGAAGTAAGACAGACTTCCTTTTTGGTTGTGCGAACAGCTAGAGGACAACTGGCTGTTAATGATGGAAACTTCACCAAATGAAAGAACAACAAAAACTTCCCCTAATGGAACTAAACCAGAGGTAAAGTCTAAAAAGCATCCATCCCTCACCTACTGTTTTTTCTGTGCGCGGGTGACACTAGTCAATGCTGTGCATGTGTGCTTTGTGGTGTGGAAGGAAGAGGGTAAGAGAAAGCTTACTTGCATTTGCTTGTATATGTCCAAGGTGTAACTCAAGTCACATGCATTTACATTCATGAGGCTGTTGAAGACATAAATGTTTGGTGTAAACTTGCTAGCTATTAACCCCTGCACTGAAATTTAACGTTATAGACAGAGAGACCAAGAATAAAGCCAAAAAACAACCAAAAAAAGGTTAAGATCATTCTACTTGTTCTTTTATAAGTTTGTTGCACAATGACCTCCACCTATTCTGTAAGATATTGTCAAAGAGGAGAGCTGCTTGTTTATCTAATTAGGTGTTCAGTAATCTGTAATCCAGCATATGGGAAAGCTAATTTTTTTGTATGGTATCACAGGTAGCAGTGAGACTCAGACTTGAAAGTTGAGACCACTATCCAGTTGGACTCTGTTCTGAATGGCATGCTCCAACATTTATTTTTTTGAAACTGGTAACATTAATTACATGCTCCAACTTCTATAGAAGCTTAACTTATTAAAGAAGGGGGAACTAGTTAGTTAGTTATTCAACAAATTCAAAAAGCAAACACAAATAAGGAATAAGAACAGAAGTGTTTCATTCTGTAATTGAACCAAAAATGAAGTCAACGATATTGTGACTTCTCTTACTATGTTGGATGCACCATTCTTATGCCACCAGACAACTATATTATTTCCAACTCCCTTCTAACTCATGAAAGAAACTGATTCCGCAAAACAGACTTTCCAACAAGATCTTTGGGAAATGACAAGGTTTTCTTTCTCCTAGAATTGGATCACATGTAATCTTCCTTCTTCTTTATTGTAATAAGTAAAGTGTAATTTATTGATTGCAAGCATTAAGTCTTGAATCGCCTTAACAGGAAATCTGATTTATTTTGCAGATGCACAAGTTTATCTAAGATACACAAGGTGTGCAATATACCTCATATATGGACCTGGACTTCAAGTAGTCACCACAAAGACCACAAACATCTATTGCTGTGCGGTAAATATACAAATTCGGGGTGTCCTGGTTCTGCTTGGATGCTTCAAAGACACTTAGAGCAGACGCCAAATCGCCTTTCTTCCCAAATTCAAGAATTATGGTACAGAACATAATGTCCACATGTGGAAAGATATGTGCATACCTGCAGAGAGTCATGATTGAACTTGCACAGTAAGGACATGGCAGGTAATCAACGGTTTTCTCTATGATAGCAGTATTTTAAAAGCATTTCACAGTCTGTTACAAAACCAAGAGAATTGAATTTCCAAGCACAAAAGAAAACAAACCACAAATTGGATAATAAATGAAGGAAATTGACAAGTAGATGGAGCAAACAAAGTTCGAGACCGGGGCGAGAAAGTAAACCAACCAACTAAACATAACATATCTCGAGCTTCTACTGAAGTGAACAGCTTTGGTCAAGAATATCATTCTTATTGTGAACTTTTGTTGCATATCTGCTGCAGCTTCTCAATTCAGTCACAAGCAACAAAGAGTAGATGAAAAGAGTTTCTTACCCATTCTTTGATTATTGAAAGAAAAAGGAGATTCTAACCCATTCCAAGAAATACTAAGAAAGAGGGTCCATAAATAGGACTAACAACTATCTCAGTTTTATTGACACGTTACTTATGTTCAACTGAAGAGGCTTTAGCTACCCACAGAAACGAATGAACAGAACAGAAAAAGTCACTAGCCTAACTCCTTTCCTGGAACTTGTCTCAAAGAGTATATGAGATGAATATCAATCACTTATGTCTCGTCCAAATACCTAGGGCATCTACATGAATCCTTTGTGTCCATACTATTCGATTCAGGTCATTAGGTCAATTTCATTACAACACTAAAAAGTTGTCATTTAAGGCAAATAGGAGTTCTCTTAAACTAGAAATTCATCAACACAGTCATACAGTTTCCCGATTAAAAAAGACTCAAGAAAAGAACAAGTAGACCTTAGTTCCACCAAGTTGTTGTCACCAAATGAGATGACCTCGATAACCAACAAACTCCTTCTAAATAATGCCAATATATGAAGCGGTAGAAAGGTCCTAGTTATCCTATTTCCTTATTTACATGTTGGAAAAAAAAAGAATCTTAGAACCAGAGTCTGGAGCATATGTACTACAGATATCTAAGTAAATGTGCATTTTGGTTGATCCCAATCCTTCCATAAGTACTTGTATGTACTTCAAAGTTTATTAAACTAGGTGTATCGCGTCAACTAGTGTGCATCTCGACTATTCACGAAGTACCTACTACCTAGCACCAATATAGTTACCAGATAACTTTGTCCACCAAGAGTCCAAGACTACTAAATGGGAAAAACCACGCTGCATTTTTTTCTTTCTGTTGGGATCTGAGCCCTGCCTACTAAGACCTTTGCCACTTTATTAACACTATGCTACACCTTTGATTGCACATATCTCGATGTTTTAATGTCCATAGACATATGAAGTATCTTTATTCATGCCACCTTTTAGTCAAACATATTCTAGATGAGCGATGTCTCAATATGACTACAAATGTATATATCTTCCTCACAAGAAATAGTGGGAAGACTAACAAATCTGTACTTCCAATAATCATTCGTAAATGCCAAAAAATGAAATTTCACATAAACTTAAAACTCTTTTAATGGAGTCACCGTTAGAAGACATATCTGAAAAAAATGCACTATTTGAGAGAACAAACAAAATTTAATTGAAAATTTGAACCAAAATCCAACTCTAAGAGGTCTATGTGAAGATCGGAAAGTTAACTAAGCATACCACTGATAGAGCGTGCAAACACAAAAAAAAAAAATAGTTATTCCAAAAAGATAATATGAAAATGCATACATTACATGCTTAGGCACATGGATTTTGTTAAAAGAACTTAAGAGGTGTTCACCACAGAAAAGACAAAGGAAAACTCTTAATGATACTACTTATTTCATACTCATGAAAAAGAGTAATTTATTTACAACTAATTTATGAGAAAACAAAGAAGCAACTTTTGTGAGAAGTCATCTCTAATGGAGTATGGATAACATGTCAAGAACAGTTCAAATTCATGCGAAGTTGGAAAAAACAATTACCTTACTGCTGCATTTGGCTTTCTTTGGCTGACACAAAGTCTTAGAATCTCAGACGGCTTCACTAAATCCTTAATTGGCATACCACACCCTGAAGCAGTAGCATATGTAAAAGTATCAAAGCTGCCGTATTTATCAAATATTTCAAGAGCCCAACAACAACACACACAGTGTAATACCACACAGACCTTACCCCTACCTCATAGAAATAGAGAGGTTGTTCCCGATAGACCCTTGGCTTAAATATAGTATTTCCAAACAATTTGAAAAAGGGGATACAAAAATGAGAGCAATAACAATGAAATAATGCAAAATGGGAAATAATTTGGCTATAACCAATTCAAGAAACCTACAAATTTTAAGCATTTGCACCTTTTAAGATATACTAGAATGTAGTTAACAAAGGTTTGAACTTGAGATACAAACTCAAACGCTGGTCATTTCAGTCCTTGATTTAGATTAACAAATTAACACTTGGAAACATAATATATCTTGTATGTATCCATCCATTAGTAATTGTACCACAACAAAGAGCACCAAATATAACAGAAAGTTTATACCTCTAAGTGTTTCCATCAAGCTCACAACCTCCTCAATTTTGCTGCATTGCATAGTCCGTCTACACTCTCGCGAAAGGGCATTTATCGCATCTTCATCAAGTAGCTTCGAAGGATCAATTCCAAGCTGCTGAGCACCATTCAGAAGCTCAACAACACTCCCTACCTTCCTTTCCTCAAGCAATCGAACAATCCCACCAGATACAAGCTTCACATTCAACAACGCTGTGAATTCCTCCGCATTCACTCCGGAAACCACAACACTCTCCGCGATCATCAACGAATCATCAAACCTCCCATCCTGCGCTAGCTTAGACGCCAACTCAGCATAGTATTTAAGACCATTACAGCTACCTACACACAAGGAGATCCAAAATTTGATGTTTATGAGTTCGGAATTCAGTTACATTAAAGCATCTAGTACACATGATTTGAACCAAAACTACTTACCTGAAGCGGAAGCGGAATCCCATCGCAATGAGGATAGGAGCGGAGATTGAGGAGTAGTGATGGATGAAGTGAAATGAGACGGAGAATGAGTGGACTTTCGTTTGGGCTTGGCGGTGGTGCGGCGGTATTGACGGTGGTGAGGCGGCGGAGTAGGGGAGGAGCTGGGCGGGAGAGTAATCGACGAAGATGGAAGTATCACCAAAGCTTCTCTCATTATTTCTTAGCCAACCGTTTTTTTGTTTTTTGTTTTTTTAATTTTTCTGTTGAATGTGAAGTCCATTTGTAAGATGATTTTATTTTATTTTATTTTTTTGGTGTTAATTGAAAGAAATATTTTGGGTATAGTGGGATTGAATTTGAAAGGCTGAGGAGTTTGTCAAATATAGGGACATTATTGAAAATATCTATTCCATTAGTTACCACTTAAAAAGACTTAAGAAAATATATATTCTTCCTAGAATCATTAATCATAATTAAAGTGGCTTTGTCAAAGTTAGGGACGTTATTGAAAATAGGGCGAACTTTCATAGCAAATAAAAAATTTATATTTGTATGCTATAACAAAGTTTATATAATTGTGCTCCATAGCAAATATATAACTGTATAATTCGCTATACATATACAATTGTATAATTCGCTGGCCTAAATTGTATAATTCGTTGGCCTCGCTATACATGTACAATGGTATGATTCGCTGGTCTAAATTGTATAATTCGCTGGCCTCGCTATACATATATAATTGTATGATTCGCTGGCCTATTTCGCTGCAATTGTATAATTCGCTAGCCTATTTCACTGCAATTGTATAATTCGCTGTCTATTTCGCTGCAATATCTGTATAAAATTTGCTTTGCATACAATTGAATCGAAGTAAAATGTTTGTATATTGTATAATTATAAGTGTATAGGAAGAAGATATATGTTTTTCTCTCGCTTTATACAAAAACAGAAACACAATTTATATACTTCTGTTGTATAAAGCGAGAGAAAATTGTACTTCACTGCAATTGTATAATTTGCAATTGTATGATTCGTTGGCTTTTTTGGCTGCAATATTTGTATAAAATTTGCATTTGTTTACAATTGAATCGAAGTAAAATTTTTGTAAATTATATAATTAAGTGTATAGCGCAAAGATATATGTTTTTTGATGTGTATATACAATTTTCTCTCGCTTTATACAAAACAGAAACGCAATTTATACACTTCTGTGTATAAAGCGAGAGAGGCGAGTAGAGGGAGAGTGGCGAGCGAGAATGGGTGAAGAGAATGAATTTTTTTCTCGAAGGATCAGAAAAAAATGGATCAGGATCTCCTGCGGGAATGATTTGGAAGATCCAAAACCAAAAATAGTGGTATTTGCTAGCAACAACATAATGGAGGCAGTCACTCAATATAGATTGATCCGAAATCTGATTCAAATCCAATATAGTACCTATGGGTACATAAGAAATGTATTGAATCGATTCTTTTTAATGAATAGATCCGATCGCAACTTCGAATATGGAATTCAAAAGGATCAAATAGGAAAGGATACTCTGAATCATAGAACTATAATGAAATATACGATCAACCAATATTTATCGAATTTGAAAAGAGTCAGAACCAGGAGTGGCGAGCAAAATTTTTGGAGAGGCGACTGACAAACTTTGGCAAACGTTTGCTATGGAGCATAATTAAATTAAATCATAGCTACTCCATTTATTTTAGGTTATTAGTTTGTTATTATATTCAATTATCCCTTAAAAATATCTTCTTTTGCCTAGGAAATTGTTAATGACATTAAGAAAACAAATCGAGGTGGTAATGTCATCATTAAACTTGACATGTCTAAAGCATATGATATGATAGATTGTCTTGGTCTTTCCTTTGCTTTATTGTAAGACAATTTTGTTTAGCTGAGACATCCTTTACAGATTTATCACTAATAACCGATACTCTCTTATTGTTCTTTAATTGAACTCTCTCACACATGCTTAATTCTTTGTATAATGAACATTTATAGAACAATAGTTTCTACATGAACATTTATAGCTCCTCATTCACAATGATGGTATTACCCAAGTTGGCGGGCAAATACAACTTAGTGATAATTCAGGATAAAAATATTCAATATTTCCGTATTCAAGGTTGTAAACTCCTGTGTCTTTTCCACCACCACATTCCGACATTAAATTCTGCTCAGTCCAATCATCAGTAAAATATATGTGATTACGCTTAATCACTCCTGGAAATCTAGTGGAGTCTATGGAAGTTGCTCCATTAATACCCAAAAAAATGGTTGAATCTCCCAAGTTGTCAATCCGTTTCAGTCTACACTTCATTTCATCTACTTCATATACTTCACATTTATAAGTGTCTATATCACTCTCATCATCAAAACGTTTTCTACCAAATTTGGCAACAAACAAGAGTGCATCGTTTACTCCAACTAGATAGTACTGCATTGAATGTCGAAACAAGTCTTTGTTATCGTTAAGATAAATCAATCGCGACTCTACGCGTCGATCATGACTTTGGACATCAACAACGAATATTTCAGCTCCCCAAGTAAGAAGATAAAATTTGCCATTGTAGTAAGTCATATTGCAGACTCCACCATATCTTTTATCCATGTCAAATGCAGTCCAGTTGATATCTCCAGGTAACCAATAAGCCAAATAATTAACATCTGTGTTATATGAAATTACGAGTACATAATCAGATGTAACAGATGGATTTGCAGATAGCGTTGCCAGTTTGATGTAGCGATAGAACTCAGGTTCTTCAATTGAGTCGTCGTCGTCGTCAGAACTATGTAAATCTGCTAACGCGAATTGGTTAGGAAGATGAATTTTGGTAGCCGAAAAAGGATTGAACAAATATACCTCTTCTCCGTCTAATGATTGGATTAGAACCCATCCCATCTTATCAGTTGGGAAACAATCTTGACCTTTAGATTCAGGGAGGTACAATCTCCGCGAAACTTTACTTTTGGAAAGAGAGTAAAATTCTCGATAATAGGTATTTTCATCGTCATCAGGCAGCATTAGCAGAGGAAGTTGAGGAGAAAGCACATCGAAATTGTCCTTGGTAGAAGCTATTCGCCATGAATTACAAACACAATTGAAAACAATGTAATCTTCAATCACTTCAACACGCTTAGCAATCAAAACAAGGAGGTCATGGGGCAATCCTGCCCAGTCCGCCATAGCTTAGTAGATTGGAAGAAGATGAAGAGGGTTTCAGGCTAGGGCAAATACAAGGATGGTAAAAATTGCAACAATGTGAGGGCGTTTTATAATAGGGAGGAACAAACCAGGACTTTCCTATATTCACAAGGATTTTGAATAGCTATGGCCCAATATGTTTTGGACTTGGTTTACATTGTTATTTTGAAAACGGGAAACTTTCACATATTGTAAAAAAAAAATAGCTATAGTTTGATAATTACGTAGCTACATGTTATAGGGAGGAGAGAGGCGAGCGAGAGTAGGAGAGAGGTGAATTGTATATGTATATTGGTTAAATTATTGTATATTATACATATGCATTTGTATAAAAAGCAAGCGAGATTGAGAGAGGGAGGAGAGATATGAGCGCGAGAGGAAGGAGAGTGGGAAAGAGGTGAATTGTGTATGTATATTGATTAAATAATTGTATATTATACATATGTATTTGTATATTCTGGCAAATTATTCATATACAATGTAGTCAATTATACAAACTCAAAGTCAACCCACATAATTAATCTATAATGTTAATCGTGAGTGATAATTATAACAATTATAGTTATGATGAGTAATTATGTAGTATAAGTTTGTTTAATGCGTAATTTTTCTATAATTATACATTACAAATCTTCTTTTGCCTAGTTCTCTTTTACCTTATTTCTTTCTCGTTTTATACAAACACAAAATATACAAAAATACAATATATAATTTGTATTGATATAAAGCAAGAGAGAAATTTGATATACAAATACAACTATTTTAATTCGATTCAATTGTATATGAATTCAAATTTTATGCAGATATACAAACACAAAGAACATACACATGACACAAACACAATTTTCATAGACATAGACGCCCGATTTATATAAATCGTTGTGATTTAACAAATCAAATGCTTGCGATTTTATACAAATAAGAGTTGCCTGTGATTTTTATACATATCTGAGGCTTCATAGCAAACATAAAATTTGTTATGGGGCACAATTATGCAAACTATAGCTATAACATACAAAAATAGTTTTATGTTTGCTAATTCTAAAATTTACTCATAATTATAAGTGTATAAGATGAAGAGATATGTATTTGTATTTGTATATACGATTTTCTTTCGCTTTATACAAACACAATTTATATATTTGTGTTTGTATAAAGTGAGAAAGACGAGCGAGATCAAAGAGAGTGACGATCGAAATATCACAAGAGAGAGGTCAATGACAAACTGTTTGCTACGAAATAGAATTAAATGTAACAGTGATTATAACATTTAATTTTAATTAATAATTTGCTATTTAATACAGTTTCTCCTAATTTTTACTGCGATTGTTGCCTAATTTAAAAAAAAAAGAAAAGGAGAAAACATATTTTTGTTAGTGACCATATTGTACATCCCAAAACAAATTAGTACCCCATAGCGTCATTTACAAAACTTCAAATTTTTTTGATATTTTACCCTTCTAACCCATTATTAGCAAATTCCGTAAAACACCTTCTCACACAAAGAACCCAATCTCCGCCTCCGGCCACACTCTTAATTTATCGTCCTAGGGTTTTCAGTCGCCGGAAAAAAAAATTCGATTTTCCGACGAATCTATCGAGGTGATTGAGGATTTGGATGAGAATACAAGATGCCTCCAAAGCAATCTAAAGCCGATATTGCAAAGAAGCAGAAGGTAGTTGAAGACAAGACATTCGGTCTTAAGAATAAGAACAAGTCGAAGAATGTTCAGAAATATGTTCAGTCTTTACAGCAAAATGTTGTGCCTAAAGCTGATCCTAAGAAACTTGACGCCAAGGTACCTGCTAATCTCTTTTTTTTTGGTCTTCTTTTGGTTTTATGTTTTTTTTTTTTGGTGAATATTTAGAAATTGAATTGAGTGGAGAGGATTCATGTAGCTGACTCTAATTAGCCTTTTTGATTTGAATGTAGTTGTGTTATTACTTTTATGTGATTTTTCCCGATAGATATGAAGGAAGAGGCAATGATATAACTATTCGAACTTAAATAGAGTACCGAGGATTCATGTGGTTGAAAGCAATTAGATTTTTTGTTTGAGTATAATTGCGATATTATTTTTGTGTGATTTTTTTCGAGAGATATACAGGAGGCATATAGCTTTTTGAGCTCAAATAGAATACTGAGGATTCATGTTGCTGAAGACAGTTAGCCTTTTGAGTTGAGTGTAGTCGTGTTATTAATTTTGTGTGTTTTCTATACAGGTTCAATTAGCTTTTTGATTCGAGTATAGTTGTGTTATTATTTTTGTGTAATTTTCCCGATAGATATACAGGAGGCATGTAGCTATTCGATCTCAAATAGAGTTTCGAGAATTTATGTAGCTGAAAGCAATTAACTTTTTGATTTGAGTATAATTGTGTTATTATTTTTATTTTTTTCCGATAGTTATGCAGGTTGAGGCATATAGCTGTTTGAGATCAAATAGAGCATCAAGGATTCATGTAACTGAAAGCAATTAGCTTTTTGATTTGAGTGTAGTTGTTTTATTATTTGTGTGATTTTTCTGATAGATATACAAGAGGCATATAGCTGACCTCAACTAGCTTGAGTTTGAGGTGTAATTATTGTTCATTCTCGCGTGTGTTATTATGTATATAACTGATAGAGAGGACTGATGTAGTCATGTAGCCGAGCGACTAGTTTGGATTGACACATATTTGTGTTTTGTTCTTTTTGTGTAATAGTTCTCCAACTGAAATAGGGCAGGTCGTTTCATTGTATATCCTATTCTAGTTAGATTGTGTTTGAGACATAGTTGTTTTTGTACAATACATACATTCCTATGTTTTTAAGCCCAAACCGTGCAGGATGAATAAAGACAAGTGGCATGTGTGACTATTTCACGCCCGAGTGGATGAAATGAATATAGAAGATTATATAGTTAGTCCTGTTGTTGTATTATTTTTCTATGTTTTTTTGCGTATACATATATTGACATTTAAGCTTAATTTTGTCACAGAAAAAGAAGGAAGAAGAGAAAGCTAGAGAGAAAGAGCTTAGCGAATTGTTCAAAGTCGCTATTAGCCAACCTAAAGTGCCTCTAGGTATTCTTCTTCTTTTGACTGATTTCTGTGTTGTCTTATTTCTGTGTGTTAATATTTTTTTAGTATGAAGTAGCGTCAATGTTAAAAAGTCACTGTAGCTTGTTGGATTGAAACAATTGGGAATATAGTGTAGGAAGACTTCGGGGCAATTATCTGCTTTCTTTTATATCAAACTGGGTCTATGGAAGAATTACAAACTGGACCTTAAATCTTTTGCCAGTTTTTGTAAAACTGATAAACTTTGATATTTTATTATGGAAAATCAAAATATATCTTAATAGTAGCTTGTTAATTTATTTCAAGAGATCCTTTTTATTGTTCATAGTTCATTATCATCCCCTTATCAGTAGTGCACCAAGGGTGTGGCCTAGTGGTCAATGAAGTATGAATCATGAGGTCTTAGACAGAAACACTAGGTGATTTTCTTCCATGTGTCCTAGCCTCTTAGGCTTGGTGGTTAGAGGAGGTATCCCGTCTTTCGCCTTTCCAGAAATTCATTGCATTATTTTCTATTCTTCATTGATGAATTATTCATTAGATCAGTCATTAGAAATGTGGAACTGGTTGAGGTAGGCGCAAACTGCCCCGGCCACCATGGTTATTAAAAAAATACTCTCTTATAGGTGGTAGTTTGTTTTATTTCACTTACTACAAACTCTCTTTTGCATTAAAGGTTTGGTGTTATTTCGATCTTCATACAAAATGGTGCTGCAAAATTTATTATATATTTATGAATGCTGGGAATTTGTGTTCAGGTGTTGATCCAAAATCTATCTTGTGTGAGTTCTTTAAGGCGGGGCAATGTGTTAAGGGTTTTAAGTGCAAGTTCTCTCACGATCTGAATGTTCAGCGAAAAGGAGAGAAGATTGATATTTTCAGCGATAAGCGTGATGAAGGTGGTTAAGCAACATTCACATTTGATATTTTGCATAAACTTTTCTTTCCCATGTGATAATATTTTACAATGGTTTTAGTGTTTATTGACTGGCATTTCTTGTCTAAATCAAGATGGAAAGGAAACAATGGACGATTGGGATCAAGAGACACTGGAGAAGGTTGTGGCGTCAAAAAGTCAAGAGTATAACAAGAACAAACCAACTGACATTGTAAGCGTTATCCTTTTCCATAATATACCAACACTACATACTCCACAATATTTTCTTATTGCTAGAGTTCAGTAGAAGTACCCTCTTTTCACAAAAAGATAGATCCCGGGGATTTTGTTCAATGGTAGAACTTCAGCACAGTTCAATGTGTGTATTGTGAGCGTACATATAGTTTCAAAGCTTGCTAGACAAGTGCATATCATAATTTTGAACCTTGCCAGACATGATGAAACCCAAGTGGGAGAACGGGAGAGGGACAGGTCCATTCTCCCCGCAGTCTCGAACAGGTTAAAATAGGACGACCTTGAATCTTGGTTGTGCAGAATGCATACAATATTGTTTTACATATTTGTGGACATTGAGAATTGGGAAAAATATTTCCGAGCGAGCCCTCCATTTAAGTGTACTTATTATTTTGATTTGCCATTGCATGGAGCATGGTATAATGATATGCATTTCATTGGTTGGACATTGTAACCATGACCATATTCCCTCATTTTGAGGTGTATTAATCTACTTCCATTTTAGTCTAAATTCATCACTTGAAAATTTGTATATTGTTGCAACAAATTACTACTCTATCCCAGTTTATTTGGCCTTCTTTCCTTTTCTGTCCTTCCCAATAAAAAAGTTGCACCTTTCATCCCCAGAAACTATTGACTCATTACAACATTCATTTTCTGCTACTGTTGCCTCCACTGGATAGGAAACCAGGGTACTTTTAGCGTTTTATGCATATTTAGTGTATGTGTCTATAGTCTTAATTTCCCCCCTTAAAACTCCTCCAGTCAAATATTGCCAAACTTGAATGGAGTGCTCGTTTCAGAAAACAAGCTTATGATTTGGTTTATATGCAGGTATGTAAATTCTTTTTGGATGCTGTGGAGAAAAAGCAGTACGGTTGGTTCTGGGCCTGTCCAAATGGTAAAGAATGTCATTACAGGCATGCACTTCCTCCTGGATATATTCTCAAGTCACAAATGAAAGCCTTGTTACAAGAGGAAGCTGACAAGATGCCTATTGAAGAAGAGATTGATGAACAGGTGACCACACTATCTGAGTTTTCATATTGCCAACTATTGATAGCCACTAAGCTTTTCTAAATATGCTCATTAGTTGAACGACTTTACATGTTTTCTGTTCTGCCTGCAGCGTGCAAAATTGACTGCTTCAACTCCCTTGACCACAGAATTATTCATGGAATGGAAAAAGAAGAAGACGGAAGAAAGAGAGGCCAGTTTGGCCAAGCAGAGGGCAGATAGAGCTAAGAATGATCGCATGAGGTATCATTCTTTGCACTCCTTTTTTCTCTATAACCAATAATATGTGCTCATCAGTTGGGAAAAGCTCTTTTGGTGGACACATATACTTATTGGTGGGAATCTTATGCTCACTTTCTCGCAGTGGTCGTGAGCTGTTCATGTCGGACGCGAGTTGGTTTGTGGATGATGTGGGGGCCTATGACAAGTATGATAGGGAAGAAGAGTCTGCTGAACTCCCAAAGGTGAATATGTTATGATCAATTTTCTATGCTTTTCTATATCCTTTGTTGGATTGTTTTGAGCATTCAAGATTCTTCACTGTCCATTGGTCACTGTCATAGATCTACAGTACTGCATAACCTAGGATAGGCACAATGCCCGGGACTGAGCAAATATGCTGTGTGTGTGAGAGAGCAAAGAGTAAGAGCACAAAAGACAACATTACATAATGCTCTGTTATCTTTTAGAAATTCCCATGTGAGATGTTTGTAGATAGTTTTCATCATGAATTTCTTCATTGATTTCTCATCTATCTCGGGAGGAAGTCTTAGTTAGATTCACTTTCTAGTACTGTTTCTTCACAAGTTCTTTTAAAAGGCACTTGTGATTTGCTTCCTTTCGGGATTTGAATGTAAAAGGTTGATGCAGTACATGGCTTCACCCTTTTGCTGAACTTTTTACAATTATGTTGTATAAAAACTGCATAAGATTTTCAGAGTAAAATATTTTGAGTTAAGTGATGGGTTGCACTAGGCAAAGATTGGGTCTTGCATCACAAAAATTGTTCCATTCAAACAGTATGCAGATTAGATAGACTTCTAATATGCTGAATGGAGCACAAAATGGAAGACTAAAGCATCTACTTAAAAACGTTTACTTAACAACATATCTTATTGATCATAGAAGAGTTAAATTTTGCTTGCTAGGGCGGTGGTTGGTCTACGACAGTGTAAACATTATTAGAAAGAGAATTGATAATCTCTAGTTTATGTCCTTACGGGTAGTTTCAGTGGTTTTCCGTTGTGAGTCAAAACTAAAGAAGCTATGCCAAGTAACCGATGATCCCCTCGTTTGCACATTTGACAAAGCATGATATTGATGTCATGTTTGTGCTTGCTTAAAAAAAAGCGAAGTGACTATTGCCATGTTCATTTGTTGTGCAGTGCTGTTAGTTACGCACAAAAGGGCCTGTATATTATTTTATAAGTAAATTACATTTCCTTTACAGGAGAATAAGGATTCTGCTAGAGAAGAGGCAAGCTCCTCGACGTCAGCCCAGAAGAATATTCATGATGGTGGTGAGGCTTCACATAAAGACCAAATGGATGACATTTATGACGACGATGACGATGACGATGACTTTGATGTGGATGAGTTAAATGAACTGGAAGCTAGCCTTTCAAAAACATCATTACAAATCAATGAACCTGGTAATCGCGCTTGATCCTTTGGCCCAAAATCTATGCACATGATATACACTTATCAGTGCATGCACTTTCATGTCTACGTGATGCAACATCATGTTGGCGTGCTGCAGCAGATAGAATGGGATGAAATGTAAGCATATCCGTGTCGTGATGCCTTAATAATTGATCCTCTATTTTATTAGGTTTTACCCTTATTTCTGATGAGTTGTGACTTCTCTCTTTCCAGAATTTTTGATGAATTTAACTTGTCTGGTTGTTTTGCTGTCACATAAGAGAGCTATCCTTTGTATTTTACTACTACTACTATGCTTTGAAGCATGTGTTACCTTCTCACTTCCCCCTTATAATGATTCTACTACTATAGGTGTCGTAAAAAACTTTGATCGATGCCTTTGCTTTTCCACCTCGATATAATTCTAAGTGTATGTATATTTCCGTTACGTCTTCCATGAATTGGGGTGTTGGCCTGTCGAGGTAGGCATCAGTAGAAGCATTTGTTCTTCTTTCACCTAGTATCGTTTTTGTCGATATCCAGTATTGTGCTATAACTATTTTCTTGCCCTATAAGTGGTGTTTGAGTTTACTACTAGTTAGTAGTTACAACTTACAACCCTTTGGGCTGCTAATATGCTTTGTCATGTGAGTGTGATGGTTCTGCTCACATTCATTCTAGTCATGAAACAATTTGGTATACATACACTAAATGTCTACAAATTTTGAGTGTCCATCGTCTATTTCACTAGGTACCTGCTATCTAAATTTAGTGTTAAAAGGGGTCGTTTGGCACGAGGGATGGAATAACCAAAGTTTAGTTATCCCTTCATATATATGGGATAATTTATCCATCTCTATTGTATAAATAATTACCAAGCACAATCTAATCGTAAAATTATTGTTGGGATGAGATGGAGATCCTCGTTATGAAACAAGGAAATGGGTGAACATGATTTAAATTCGAAAAACGGTTTGAAATTACCAGAACTATGCGAAATAGGCTACTTATATCTTCCACTATATTTTGGGACAAAAAATACTCTGACCAAAAATACTCTTAGAGAGTTACTTACCCAAATTTGGGGTGCTAACTCTTGAGGGTATCTGCTGTCTCTTAGGATAACAGTGGAGGTATTTTTAAATGTAGCAAAGGGTATAAATAGTCTATTTCACATAGTTTAGGGACAATTTTGACATTTCCGTTCTTTAAAATTTAAATAGAAAAAAATATATTTTTAAATCTTTCGTGTGTAAAAATTAAAAAATATATATATAATTTATATTTAGTTTTGGGTAAATAATGGAAGTTAGTGATGAGTAGTCTTTGGTCTTCATTTTTTGTTCAATAACTTGTTCTATCACACTTTTGTTTCGATTTGATTTTTCAAATAATCACATAATCTTAAAAGGTTTTTAAAATTTATATGTTTCTTTTTTTCTTTTTCAATGATAATTTGAATTTTCCTCATAAGCCATTAAAATAAAATAAATAGAATCAGAAGATAATTATACGATAAAATATTTTCTAACAAAGACGAGACTCTATTGAAAACATTTATTTGGCTAATACTCATTTTCTCTTCCAGTTCCTCCAATATATATATATATATATATATATATATATATATATATATATATATATATTCTGTTTTCACTAACTTTTTCATTAATCTTTAACATAAGAATCTTTAGCATTAAATAATATATATCAATAAGTTCACAATTCAATGAAATTTAAACATAAAATCTTATTGATTAATTAGTGGTTATTGCTTCTGAAATTATGGAGACATAACTAATTCTTGTTTCTTGTTTTCTTTTTCTCATAATTATTAATTTGATGTAAATGGAAAACTCAAGTTATACTTGTTGTACCAATAAATGGTCTATGATTTAAATTTCAATGAGTAAGTATTCTTTATCTTTAATCAGAATATCATAAACTTGAATCAACAATGCAAATATCCAACTAGTGAATTTTATATATTACATGATTAACGAAAAGTAACTTCAAACATACCTGAATTGTGTCTCGCCGAGTGAGAGAGAGATGCACTAATCTCTAGAAGCTTATAGAATGTTCGAGTTATATATATAACCTCAATGACAACATTATATAATACATTCTTTAACTAAACAAATAACCACTAAGATACAATATCAAAAAGATAAAAATGAACGTGTAATAAAATACGTACAAATAATTATACAAGCGGATCAGAAGAAGCAAAGCTTAGATTTATCTTCTAAATAAAATATTCTCTATAAACTTCACAAAACACTTGACTATCTCAACCTTAATTTTCCCTCTCTTTGGTGGAAATCTTTCTTTTTTTCCCCTCACAACAATTCCATTCATGGCTACTTGATAACTCATAAATTCTAAAAAAAATGAGAAAATCTCAACCTAATATGAAAAATATATATATTTTTTCTTTCTTTCACATATTTAGAACTAGAAGATGTCAAGTTATTTATAGAAAAAAAACTAACCATAATTTGAATAATTACAAGGAAAGAAAAAGTTTCTTCAAGTCAATACATGACATGCACACGGCCTTGGGACTTTTAACTTTATCCATTTTACTCCAATATTAAGGGATCGTTAGGTTCGAAGAGAAGTTATATCAGAATTAGTTTTATATATATATATATAGAGAGATTTATAATATATTAAAATTACTTCATATTGATTGCTTAATTTGTCCTATAATTAAAGATGATTCAGATGACTTTAAGGGTATTTTTGTCATTTTCATTGTTTTATTCAGAAATAACTAATCTCGATTTACTATTATTTTACCCTTTGATAGGAATATCTTACCCCGATGCTAATTTACTAATTTCAGTACGGTATAAATTATCCCGAGATTAGTAATTAAATAAGACTTATTTGTGTAACGATCTGAAGTTAATATTACTACTAAAATATTATTCACGATTCAGTGTGTAGCGAATCTTTTAGTAAGTAAAATTGTAAATGACCACAGATTTCTTATTCAAATCACTTACGTGCGAAAATGAAAATGTTTTGTAAATACAAGACATAATAAAATTAAAACATAAATTTATAAAGAACTACAAAACGAATCGGCCAACCTAAAATCCACATCACCAGACAATTAAATCTTATAGAACTCCAAAAATTCCATGTCCTCCATTAACAAATAAAGATGTTTCTCTTTGTGATAACAATGAAAGCTCTACTTGAGGAGAAAAGCAGACAAGGTCAAAGTAAAAAGTTTGAAGTCAATAAGAAAAGACCAATAATTTGTTAAAATTTCATATTTGTTATGTGAAATTCAATGTATCTTTTTCTTTCTGAGAAGTTATAAATAGACATCATGTCTAATCTATCCACGTGGAATATTGATTAACTCAGTCTCCCTAAACCTTGTTTATAAAACTATAATGTAGAAAATAGTATTTAAAAAGAGATAGATTTTCTCGATCACCAGACACGAAAAAAAAGGAGGTCGAGGATTAGAATAGACAATCATTCTTAGTCCTAGTGGTAGAACATGGTTTTAGTTTGGAGCACATTTTTGTTCCATTTATCTTACTTTTTTTTATTTCATTACTACTGTTGTTTCTTTTACTTCGATTGTTCTACTCCCTACGTTTCAAAAAGAATTTCCCTATTTCCTTTTTAGTTTGTTTAAAAAAGAATGACCATTTTTCTTTTTTGGCAACACTTTAACTTTAACTTTAATTTTAACTTTCCACGTGACATGTTTAAGACCACAAAATTTAAAGACATTTTGGTACATTTGACATAACTTTAATTTAGAACCACAAGATTAAAAGGTCTTCTTTCTTTTATTAAACTTCATTCCAAGTCAAACTAGATCATTCTTTTTGAAACGGAGGGAGTAATATTTTTACCAGCAATACTTTCCACTTTCCACTTGTCCCTATTTTCATCATAGCTTTCTACTCTGACATTCTTTTTCAAATTATTCTGTAAAATGTTTTTTTTTAACTAAGGGTCTATCGAAAATAATATTTCTATCCCACAAATGTAGGATAACGTTTGCGTGTATATCCACCTTCCACCGACCCCACTTGTGAAATTATGTATTCATCTGTTCAAGACTTCTATCAATCATACAGTAAGCAGTTCAGTTGAAATAAATAAAATGTCACAGAAATTGTAGCATTTCCCCCCTCTTTTAGCAGCTAGAGGTGATTCAAGTTAAACCAGATATTATTCACAAAACACAACAAGCATAACAGGAAAACAATTAACATTTTCTTCATTGATACAACTTTACATACTTTATACAATTTTAAAACGAATCGATCATAGTATTTTTTTTCCACTTATACACGTAGCTGCATCGATCTAAAATTAATCTATGTTTTACATTTCGAAAAGCTCATTTTGTTATAGCAAGAATGGAATAGACCAAAAGAAATGTGACTATAACAATTGCTCCAACAAGAGTGAATTGTGGACTTGTCCATAGCATAAGGTTTGATTTCTCTGCTCTCTTAATAGGATCAACCTCTTCAGATAACGGATATTCAGAACGCTTAGGATTCCATGTTACGTACTTGTTTGGAGAGAATTGCGAAAAGATGTTTGAGAAGATGTTCTTCCTGCTTCGCTTCCTGAAGCTTGACCAGGCTTTGTCCCAATCAGTCGAAGATTTATCACCTACAAAAGGAAAATAATTTTAATTCATACTGAATTACCAAGTACGTAAGGTGCATGAAAGTGCAAGTGGTACACGTTGAGGATAAAATGAGAAAAGGTCGCTTAAGATGGTTTGGTGATATGTAAAGTCGTCCTAGAGATAGCGATTCATAAGTGTGGAAACTATGGTGACGGAAGGTGTTACGAGGTAGACCTAAATCACGTGGAATGAAGTTCCTTGAAAGACCTACAATGTCTTGGCATTACCCTAGAATATTCTAACAAGTGCAAACTTTGTTAAAATGACAACGACGACATACCTAGTGTAGTCTCACATGCGGGGGTCTAGGAAGGGTAGAGTGTGCGCAGACCTTACCCGTACCTTGGGAGGCGGAGAAGTTATTTCCAATAGACCGTCGGCTCAAGAAAAGACATTTCAAAGCAGGTCAAACAAACTTAGCTAAAATGAAGGGAAGATATCCTTGTAGGTGATTTTTCACTTCTATTTTAATTATTAGTTATGATGATGACACGAGTTGAGCTTACAAGTAACAATGAGGTTTCGTATAGCCGACTTCACATTGTATGGGACTGAAGCATACTTCTTGTTGTTGTTTAACTAAGATCTAAGTCCATAAGTAGAAAGAACCACTTCCTAATAGAACACAAGGTATTGATTGCATTCAACTCTGTAACAACATGTCACCGCAGGCGCATATAGACAGCGAATACCTCCACTTTATATAATTCTTAAGTAAATAAAACCTAGAGTTAATTGTAAAATACACACCTAAACTATCACTTCTTTCGCAAGTTTCATACCTCAACTATCTGTTGTTTATCCTTATTGACAAGGATTCTCCACAACAAAATCTTGTGTCCTAGTTTCTCTTATTTTATTTTTGTTGATTACCTCAGAATGGTTCCCATTTTTATTCCTTTATTGTGAAAATTATTTATGGGTGCTATTTTCTCCCAATAACACACTCTAATTGCATTTCTGGTTCTTTTGTCCATCGCATGATCTCTTTCGATCCAACTATGGTGTTCTACTTAGTCTCATCTTGTAACGAATGGAGCCCCAGTCAGATTTGCCGCAGAAGCCAAACTGCAGTGAGACCAGTTCAAAACCAGGAACCATATATCTCATTATGAGAAGGAAACACTAGTATTTCAATATACTCCTTTGGGGGATGTCTGTGTGCATCTCTACAGTCTTACCGGGTAGTTCCCAATGTTTGGCACTTCTCGTACATCATAGGTGCAACATCAACAAATTCGCTTATGATCAAGTTACAACGTAAAATCTATGACCATATTACGTTAACTGTTCTCCATTATTATCTTATTTACTTTGATTCTGATAAACTAACTACTTTTTTTTGCTACACACACAAATAGCTCAAGTCATCTCACCAAAATCGGTTTAGAAGTAAGAGGGTCTCTCAACCTCTTTCAAGTTTATGTGCTTCCGACACATAGGGCTAACATTCCATGAACCAATAGAACAGATTTACTACCGGTAATCAACATATAAGAGCCATTTGTCCTAATAAACATCCTTATAGAGAAAAAATTTAATAGGCAACACGCAACAATATAGTAGGTGTCTCTTTGAGGTTGGTCAATATACATGCTGTCGAAGATTATACCACCGAGCTGTTACTAAGGACTCCGACTGACCGAAGACTGAAGAGTCCAAGGTACGGTAAACTAATGTCTATGATCGAGTAGGGCGTTCTCAAACAGCTGGTAGTAAATAATGATTATGATCAGAGAAACAGGATACTCAAAACAGAGGAAGCATCAATAGTATATGGATGAAACATATTTTCTTTTTCAATTTGGAACTTTTAGAGTAGAAGCAATGAAATTAAGGACACATGAGAGGTTAATGGACCAGAGTTGGAGAAAAGATGATCTCACGGTCTGAGTGGTGCCAAGGCCGATAGAAACAGATAAGATATGGTGGAAAGCGAAAAAGGACAGCAGATTTACAGTTTAACTCTTGCTATAAATTGTTGAACAGCGAAGGGACAATGAGAAAAAGTGTCCACTGAAGATGACCTGAAGTGGCCAGCTAGCTCACACAGGACAATTTGCTAGGAGTGGTTGTAATTTGTGCAACAGACGTTACATATGTGAAAGCACCCTCCAACACCATCTTGCATTTCAGGGAAGTCTGGCAGTCTAGTGCATGTTGCTCAACTTGTTTGGTGTACACTGGGTTAAGCCTAGGACCTTGAAGGAGGCAGTGCAAAGCTAAGAAGGACAAAATATCGAGACACAGATGAAGCCTTTTTTTTGGACAATTGGAGGCTAGAAAGGATCAACAGATGTTAGAAGGAAAGAACAAGAAGATTTTATTTACAAAATTGATGCTTAAAGTAGTTCAAACTTTTGGTGTAGAATGAACAATATACACCATTTTGATATATAGTATTTCGGAGGTTCAGGATTCTATGCATTACAGGCAGAAGCCTTGAGTCTGTTCCTTTTAGGTGCTCGAGTAGGCTATTCAACTGATTCAAATAATTTGTGAGTATGCAGCAGCATATTCTTTATTCTAGAGAGTTGCTTTAGTAATAGTTGTCTCAACAATGAGGTAGAAAGTATGTGTCCATCTATTTGTTCGACAAAAAAAATGTGTCCATCTATTTGAGGAGGTGGATAAGAACTCATCACACCCTGCTAGGATACGTGGAACTATAACTTGGACTTGTGCGGTTTGTGTAAAGATGCAGTCTGAGAATACAAGACATTAAGGTTGATATTTTCCAAGTTCCAACTTCCAGTATATATGAAACAGTTGCTTGAGCTTCCAAGAATTTCATGAACCATGTTCCAACTATCTGGAATGTAGATGGTGCACCCAGGGATGGATATAGAGCGGAAGAAGGGGGTTCATCTAAACCTTATTAAGGTTTACATTTTTTCATCTATACATGAAAATCTTGTCTCCGCCACTAAGGTGCACCCACTGACTTTAAATATTGGATTGGCCTCTATAACCATGACCTGCAAGAATGCACTCTAATCCATGTAGTAAAGGCCTGAATGGTAAAGCTTGCATCTTTCAAAGCATCCTAACTACCTAAGCCATACATAAAGCTTTCTATAGCAGCTCATCACCACCATCCGCTGCTTTAACTAAAGAGTTAATTTAACTTATCAGTTTTTAACTACAGAAAGTAAAAAAAAAAAATTGGCAACAGCCTCAACAATAGAATTAATAAGAGTCAAGCAAAAATCAAAAAAGGGTCTAAAGCAACTGTATTGCGACTGAAACACTATAATTTTTCAGCAGTTTTAACCATAACAAAGATAAGGGTTGAGCTATATATCAATGAATGGTTAAAAAGAGATACTGAATTGCAACTAAAAGACTAGAACTTTGCACACAATAACAAGAAAAGGTCCAAAAGGGTTGAACCAGTTACTAGTGTGTGGTCGAAAGCTACTCATGTGCAACAACTTGGCAATAATTTCAACACCACAAAGAAAAGGGTCAAACCATATATCAATGAATGGTCAAAATTTTTGATACTGAAGTGAAATACCCAACCTGAGTGTTGCTGTTGGAATCACCATTTTGCTGTATAAAGCTATAGAATATTGCAACTAAAAGACTAGAACTTTGCAGCAGTTTTCACTATAACAAGAAAAGGATCGATCCAGTTACTCATGAAAATGGTCTAAAGCTACTGATATGCAACTAAAGAACCACAATTTCAACAAAATCAAGGAAAGGGTCCAAGCCAAATACCGAATTGTCAATTTTTCTTGATACAGAAGTAAATACCCAACCTCATTTACTGTTTTTATAATTGGAATCACCATTTTGCTGTCTAAAGCTATTGAAAATTGTAACTAAAAGACTAGAACATTGCAGCAGCTTTCACTATGACAAGAAAATGGTCAAACCATCTACTGATCAATATGTTCTAAAACTACTGATATGGAACAACAATTTCAACAACATCAAGAAAAGGGTCCAAGCCAAATACCAATGAATGGTCAAATTTTTTGATACAAAAGTAAATACCCAACCTCATTTCCTGTTTTTATACTTGGAATCACAATGCTTCTGTCTAAAGCTACTGACTTGCAACTAAAAGACTCTAACTTTGAGACAGATTACACTCAAACAAGAAAAGGGTCAACCCAGCTACAAGTCAAAATGGTCTAAAACTACTGATATGCAACTAAAGAACAAAAATTTCAACAAAATCAAGAAAAGGGTCAAGGTATATATCAATGAATGTTCAAAAAAATTGACAATGAAGTGAAATACCCAACCTGAATTGCTGTTGGAATCACCATTTTGCTGAGAATTTTTTCCTGAACAACAAGGTTTGAGACCCTTTTGAGTTGTTGGACAAGACCATAAACCGTGAGAAGAAATGTTTCTGTATGATAATCGAATATCCATTGATATATCTATGCTTTGATTTCAAGAATTTTGTTTACAACCAGAGGAAGAGTAACAACTGAGAAAAAGATATACGTGGTGCATAATGCATATAGAGGGGTCAAATATTTGACACTTTTCACTAACACTTTCAATGAACAAAAAAGAAATGATGTTAGTCTTTGATGAAATTTTTCGGATATCGAGATTCAAATAATTTTATTTTTTATCGTAAATTTTATATATTTTTTAATTATTTTAAATTGTTAATTATTGTGATTTATAATATTTTTACGTGGTTTATAAAAATTTCAGTTATTTATTTTTTTTAAAATTCCACGCGAAAATTTCTTATTAAATTTAAATTATTCGACTCTCAAAAAATAAAAAATGTCATATAATTGAAACAGAAGGAATATATTTTTTGATTGGTAAAAGAAGATAGATAATAACAATATGATTTATAGGCAAAAGATGAGTTTGAGAATGGCTTAGATGGTAAGCATTTTCAATTCCGAACTTAAAGATTGTAGATTTATAAAGAGACAAAAGCATTTTGAAATTTTATAAAGTTAAACGTCGAATTTATACAAACATAAATATATGAACTTTAAACAATTTTACAAATTATATTTTATAAAAGTTATACAAATTTCGAAAACTACACGTTTACACAAACTTTAAAAAGTTATACATTTTGCTTTTGAAGTATCTAATGATCAAACTGAAAAAATCAAAGGAAATCACTGTCATATACAAATACAAATTAATCAAAGAATCGTTAGTGACTAATTATACAAACTCGAACTGCAAACCATGTAATTCACTCTAAATGTCAATGGCGACTTGCAAATTAGCTAAAGTATAACTATATTAACTGATTAACTAGTATATATTTGCTTATTCGCGTAATTTCCCCTCGATCGATTGAATTGGGTCGGGTATCCATGTATACTAACAAGAGTTATGGGCTTGAGCCCAACATCTCATTGGGGTTTGGCCCATTTACTATATCTCTTCTTCTCTAAATGCTATATATTCATATTTCAGATCGAAACCCTAATTTTCTCTTTAAGGTTTCAATTCTACCGAAAAACCCTAGCAGCCCCCCCCCCCACTCCCCCTGCAATGGCCACCGCTGCCGCCATCCCTACCACCACCGTGCAAAGGCTGGAAAATGATATGGCCACTGACAGCGCCGCCGTTCCCCTTCCCGCCGTCATGAAGGCTCCGATCCGTCCAGATGTAGTCACCTATGTCCACTCCAACATTTCGAAAAACGCCCGGCAACCGTATGCAGTGTCGAGGAAAGCTGGTCATCAGACATCTGCTGAGTCATGGGGTACCGGACGTGCTGTATCACGTATCCCTCGTGTTCCTGGTGGTGGTACTCATCGTGCCGGACAGGGAGCTTTCGGTAACATGTGTCGTGGTGGACGGATGTTCGCTCCGACTCAGACCTGGCGCCGATGGCATAGGAAGATCCCTGTTAACCAGAAAAGGTATGCTATTGCTTCAGCTATTGCTGCATCTTCCGTTCCTTCATTGGTTCTCGCTCGTGGTCACCGTATTGAATCGGTCCCTGAGTTACCTCTCGTTGTTTCTGATTCATTTGAGGGTATTGAGAAGACTAGCATTGCTATTAAAACTTTGAAGGAAATTGGTGCTTACCCAGATGTTGAGAAGGCTAAGGATAGCCATGCTATTCGTCCTGGAAAGGGTAAAATGCGTAACCGTAGGTACATTTCACGAAAAGGTCCATTGATTGTGTATGGAACTGAAGGAGCTAAGCTTGTGAAGGCATTCAGGAACATTCCTGGTGTTGAAATCTGCCATGTTGGTCGTTTGAATCTGCTCAAGCTTGCTCCAGGTGGTCACCTTGGTAGGTTTATCATCTGGACCAAATGTGCTTATGAGAAATTGGATGCCATTTATGGTACATTCGATAAGCCATCATTGGAGAAGAAGGGATATTTGTTGCCAAGGCCAAAGATGGCGAATGCTGACCTTGCCAGGATTATCAATTCTGATGAAGTGCAGTCTGTTGTTAGACCAATCAAGAAGGATGTTAACAAGAGGGCAACTTTGAAGAAGAATCCATTGAAGAACTTGAACGTATTGCTGAAGCTCAATCCTTATGCAAAGACTGCCAGGAGGATGTCCCTTTTGGCCGAGGCACAGCGTGTCAAGGCCAAGAAGGAGAAGCTCGACAAGAAGAGACATCAAATTACAAAGGTATAATCTTTAGAACTTTTGCCTAATCTTATCATAGTTAAATAATTAATTGCAACTATTTGTTCATAGGGTCATGTTAAACTAGGTAAGAAGTGAATGATTAAAGAAAGATAAATCAAATATTTGCCAATAGAGTTGTGTTTAGTATTGAAGTAGGTAATAGAGGAGTACTCAATAATGGTATGATTAGTAACTAATTGTGGTTTTGTTTATCAATAATGATTCGGCTTTTGTGCTATTTATTGCTTGTGAATAGAGTTTCTGAATCTATTGGCTGAGATACCCAATTGTAAGAAATATACCACTGTTTTTGTACATAGCGAACCTTAATTATTAATTTGATTGTTTAGTTAGTTGATGATATTTCATTTGGTTCAGTTGTACTCTGCTCCTGACAGTATGTCGCTTAACTGTGCTAAGATGATCCTTATTACTAGGTAGTGATACAAGTATAGGGACTGGTTTGATCATGTTATGCTTATGTCTCGTGAAGGTGCTAAGAAGATACTTATTACTATTGTAGTGATATAAGTATAGGCATTGGTTCAGCTGTGTTCTGGTCCTTATATTATGTCACTTGAAGGTGCTAAAAACATGCTTATTACTATTGTAGTGATACAAGTTGGGGATTGGTTTAGTTGTGGTCTGGTCCTTGTATTATGTCACTTAAAGGTGCTAAGAAGATGCTTATTACTATTGTAGTGATATAAGTATAGGGAAGTTATCTTTTTTGGGGGCTTTTAGCTAAGATCAAGTGTTGTGTGCAGTAAAAGCTTCAATCTAAGCTGTATGGAACTGTGTTTGGCAATTATGTGTATTTGGTGAAGTGTGCATAAGTTTCTTAGATGCTTGGGAGATTAGAAATGGTATTTTAGAAATAGTAATACATATGTTGCGTTACTGTTTATATTCTTGTACAAGCATGCTTCATCATAAGATTACACTTGCATACCTCTTTGTACTAAATAACATCTTATAGGTGTCTCCCATTTTGTGTCCTCTATAAAGAAGATTAGTGAAACTGTTTATAAAATTTCTGAGCTGTATCATGCTACAACTTCTGCTGTTTTCTTGATTCCATATTTTTGTTGCAGGAGGAGGCATCAGCTATCAAGGGTGCAAGTCATTCATGGTACAAGACTATGATCTCAGATTCTGATTATGCAGAGTTCGACAACTTCACAAAGTGGCTCGGAGTTTCTCAGTAAAGGGACTTTTCTTTTATGAACTCATGTTAGAAAGTTTTTTGTTTAGTCTGTTGTTTTGTTCCCAAGACATGAAAGATATTGAGTGGGTGGAAAACTACAGCCTCGTTGCCTGGCTTTTCGTTGCCTACATTTTGAGATTTCATTTTAGCTTCGAGTATTACTTCATATGGTATGGTATTAAGGATTTTTATGGAATAGTTTGTTATTTGATGGTTTGTTTTCTAATATTGCATGTGTGATATCATATCTTTCTTTTGCTACATTCCATCGATTCTTGATATCGATGGTATTAATAGTGCTCAAAGAAACATAGAATGATTTGCTACATTCCATCGCTTCTTGATATCGATGGTATTAATAGTGCTCAAAGAAACATAGAATGATTTGCTACATTCCATCGATTCTTGGTATTGATGGTATTAATAGTGCTCAAAGAAACATAGAATGATCAATTGTTGTTCTGATTCTTGTTAGAGTCCAAAAGGGCCTAATTAGGCTTGGCCCTAATATCAGAAACATAGAGCTAGCCTAGTGAGCTATTTCGTTTTCTTCAAAGGATGACTAATTATTATAGTTCCACTTTCTAGTTCTCTGTGTTCTTGACATATGTGATCCTTTGAAATGTAACTTGACGATGCATACAGGTTCATATCGTTGTTTATGACTCATTAGAAATCGGAATCATGACCAAAGTAGTGATAGTTGGTAGGCGATGAATGTAAACGAGAAGATTGACATGACTATTTCTATATGTAAAACAATGTATGAAGTTGGCTCCATGAATAGAAGGTTGAGTAAGTGTTTAGGTAGTAGCTAAGGTTGTTTTCCATATTATACTCTCAACTCCAATTGTATCCGCGATATATGTCTTCTCCGATAGATACTGCATCAAGAACTTCTATTGCATCAACGGTGAAAATGAGAGTATGCCTCAAAATTGTAATATAAGATATGCATAGCTGTATATTCTATTATTTTCAAACTCTACTTATGAGATTACGAGAAATAAGTTTGTATTCTAATATTGAGATTTCAACTTTTACTTATGCTTGTCTAGTTTCTTTTTCATCTCTTTTCATGTCAAAGAGAAATGAAATGATGAAGAAACACAATTATTAAATATTTTCGAGTCATACAATAGTAAATTTCAAGGTGAATAATACAACTTTATTTGATGAGGAAAAATATATTTAATACATCACTTATTATTAATTAAAATTAAAAAATTAATAAAATTGAAATAATCCATTTTGTGCCCAACTATTATATTCTACATTTGTAACCTCAAGCAATTTGAGTGAGCCTTTTTATTTTAAATTTTTATTCATATTTTCTAGGTCCAGTCAAAGCTTATGCGGTAATATGAAAAAACGATATTTTCAATGTCGTCTAAATGAAATATTTTAATCACGATAGGACTTTAGTGTGAATAGATCGACGATGGACTCTCTCTTTACTTTTAATCAGATATTTAGAATTCAAACCTCAAACATTTTTCACTTAAATTCGTCGTATTCGACGTAAATCTAAATTAATCCAATCTGTTACAAATACTACCAAAAAATTACTTTAAAAATATTATTCCTTTAAAAAAAACTCGTAATAAAACTCAATCATATTATATATTCCATGGCTACTTACCTAATTTGGAAGATACATATATAGCCGAATGGATGTGATGGGAATGGAGTACTGCTTTTAATCACAAATTTCGAGTTCAAAATATAATGTGAATTTGTATTAGGCACGTTAGTGCATTACAAATTCTAAAAAATAAAAAATCTTACAAACCTATCTTTTTTATATAATTATTTTTTTAAAAAAATTTATCTTATACTCTATAATAAGAAATATTATGGGACAGATGAAATTCCTCCATTATCAAATTCAAACTGCGAGCATTTTCAATTTAAATGAGTTTTGTACGACGTTAATCTATATCGATCGGGTGCATTAATTATACAAAAAAAATCGTATATCTTTTTTTAATTTATATATTATGCAAACAACCTTAACTAGGTTTTAAGGAATAAACCTCATCATAATTATTCCATGAATTAGTCAATTTAAAGAAGAAAAAAAACAAATATTAAATGACAATCTTATACGGCAATTGATTATATTTTCCTTAACAAGAAAGTTCAATCTTGTTTAGTACATTATTATTTAAATTAACAAAGCCTTAAAAGCAAACATAATCATTTTACACTAATTAATAATTAATTAATGACTTGATGTGATTAATGACTTCTTAAAAATGTTTTCTCCAAGTAGAATACCATTAGGAAGATATATTTGACGTCAACAATATATTCAGTATAATCATATATACAGAATTTGAAAAGAATAACATATGTACAGATTTTATTCCTATTTTATAAAAATATACTTTTCCAATGTTTTATTTATTTATTATTAATATGAAAATTATTTAACTAATTTTTTCTCCTTTTTAAATGAATATTTAATGAATGCATGTCTTCTTAGAATAAAATAATAAAGTTGAGAATTTTTAAAAGTGACATATTTTTGACCAAACAATGATTGTCTATCTTTTGAAACTTTGACGGCAATTTTGAACTTATCTTTATTAGTATCCTATGAAGTTGTTAATTTGAAGAAAAAGAAAAGATTATCGAAACGATAAACAATTATCTGTATCAAGTATTTATGTTAAATTGATAAATGCATATATACGTGAATTTAGAGCCTATTGTAGTTTGTAAGTGAATTTACGTAAATATTTTATGTTTATGTTAAAAAAAAAATTATGTATATATAATAGATGTTGAACGTAATTGATTTTTTTGCGGGTTAATTATATATATCCTGAAATTCTTAGTGAAAATTTTGAATCGCCGCTATCTCCTAACCTCTACCTCCACCTCCACCTCCACCACCCACAGAGGCGAACACAGATGGAGTCCATCGGGTGCGTGAACACCATTTATCTCATCTCGAAATATATATATATATATGTAAAAATTAAAAGTTATTTGTATAAAATTAATATATAGAACCCAATGAACTATTGATTTGATTGGTTTGTTAACTCTTGGGTCGGTGCTTAACCGTTCTTTAGTGTTGTTAAGCTTGAGTTCGAATCTCATATTTAACATGTCTTTTCATATTTTTGGCTCCGCCGCTTTCAAAGCACCCACAACCTCACGTTGAACCTGATTGATTTCCTGTTTTAACCCTAATACCGATCCACCACCATCTCGTTAGCCTCTACCTCCACCGATCCATACACTCCGACATCTTATTCTCTCATCTTCATAGCGTTTGTCTAGATTTTACATAAATATATTTGATATATCATTTTATTTGTATATTATCTCAAAATAATAATTTTTTAAATTATTTTAATTTCTAAAAAAATAAAAAAGTGGTAACAAGAAAATAACCACCGGTTAGTTAAATT
Organism: Solanum lycopersicoides; assembly: GCA_022817965.1. Taxonomy (NCBI): domain Eukaryota; kingdom Viridiplantae; phylum Streptophyta; class Magnoliopsida; order Solanales; family Solanaceae; genus Solanum; species Solanum lycopersicoides. Next base: position 937,850 of record CM040626.1, read on the forward strand.
TGTTACCCAAGGCGCCACATTACTAACATGTGAACCTCTCAGTAAATCGTTGGTTAATATATGGTAATTAACGCGCCATAAATAGGAGCGTGTACACGCGCTATCTCCAAAGGGCATAATAGTATTTTCCTTTTATTTTTATTTTTATTTTGTCTGGTCATTTATTTCCTTTTTTATATTTTTTCCTATTTCAGTATAAAATCATTATTGTCTTGTCACTTCACCTATGTTGTACAACCCTATCATCCACAAAATATATTTTTTTCAACTTTTAGGATAATACGAAATTTCTATAATTTTTGTCACGATATTTGAATTTCGGGTAAATATTTATACATTATATGTAAACTATACCAGAATAGCTTTGTGCGACATACTCGACTAAAAAGGCATTAAAAGAAAGCGACCTTAGACTAACCTACAAACCAATTGAGTCATCTCGAAAGATAACTATAATTAATAATTAATAATATTACTTTTTCGTTTAATCTATCTGTAATGGTTTGACTTGACACAAAATTTTCGAGCAAAAACGATTTTTGAAATTTATGGTATAATATATGGTATAGACGTGTGTGTTCTGTGTGACATTTGTTTTTATTAGTAGGGACGGACTCTATGTCCTACGTCACGTTCATCTAACCTCAATATTTTCAATTCAGAACTTACTTTCATGTGTAAAAATTTAGTAATATTATAACAAGTAATAGATATGAATTCATAACTTTTAAAATATAATGACTTGAATACTAAAAACCATAATATAAAGCATATGATTTAAATATAAGTATACTACAAATTTTGTTTGTTTATGATTAACATTTTCACCATCGACTAGTAGATTGAGAGTTCGAGTTATGTTAAAAGGTAAATATAAACACTATTGATTCACCGAGGGTGTACTCAACTAAATTAAATAAGCAAGGAAAGACCACTAAAGGATGTGATGTAGCGGATGAGATTGCTCATTTTTAACTAGAAATCTCGACTTTAAATCCTGAATATAGAAATATTCTTGATAGAAAACGTCATCTCCGAATAATCCCTATATTGCAGAAAAACTAAATTAATCGAATTTCTATACGAATATCAAATACTGAATAATTTTTTTTTAAAAAAATAAGTGAGTATATAGCACGCGCCACCAATAAGCAGTGTTAAAGCAAAACTAATTGCAAAAGAGAATCAAAGAAACAGAAAAGAGAAAAGTTTATTGTTGTTTTTTCTGCCAGCAATAATATTATTTTTAATTAGAATTGAAAATACATTTGATTAATTTTAAAAGTAATTCAAATACTTCAAATTTTTTAATTTACATATTTGTCACATTATATATATTTTAAAAAATGATATCAACTTTAAAAAAAAAAACTTGAATATGTAGATCTACACTAAAAATTACAACTTAATATTGTTGATTTACATTTACTAAAATTTATCCTTATATATTGTAAAGTCTAAACTCTTTATATTCATTTCGAGACGTTTCACTCATTAAATCATGTGATTCAAATTTGAATTTAGTATTTAGGAGTGTGACCTAGCGAACAATAACGTAATTGAAAATCACGAGGTCGTTGGTGGTGAGGTGAGGTGATTGATATTCCTTGATATTAGTCGTAAAAAGTGAAAACGGATACAGACACCAGGGTTGTCAAATAAAAAGTTAATGAACGAGGTCATTATTGGTGGTCGGAGGTGATGAATATTTCGTAAAAAATATTCGAGATGCGTGAAAACTGACACGGAATGTGAGGTGATTGATATTTTGTGATATTAGTCGTGAAAACTGATACAAACACTAGGATTGTCAAATAAAAAAGTGAATGCACGAGGTCATTATTGGTGGTCGGAGGTGATGGATATTTCGTAAAAAATAGTCGAGATGCGTGAAAACTGACACGAAATGTGAGGTGATTGATATTTTGTGATATTAGTCGTGAGAACTGATACAAACACTAGGATTGTCAAATAAAAAGTTAATGCACGAGGTCATTATTGGTGGTCGAAGGTGACGGATATTTCATAAAATATAATTGAGATACGTGAAAATTGAGCCGGAACGTGACTACTTAGTATTTCCTTTAATATAAATTTGGACACCTCCACGCACAAAACGTTTCTCCATTGTCACTCTCAAGCTCAAACTTCTTCTTCTTCTTCTCTCTATATAAATCCATGGCCGGCCAAAGCTCTATTTGATTCCATTTTCCCATTTCTTCTTCTACTTTGCCCCCCAACCCACCCACCCGACGAACCCATATCGTCATTTTCAGCATCTATAAATGCCGATGTATGCAGCGACCCCTTAATGTGAAACCCTTTTTTTCTTGATTCTTCTTCGTATTTGAGCTGATTGTTGTTGTTTTCTGCTTTTTTGCTGAAGTTGAAACGAGGGTATACGGTAATTTCGAGATGTTTGACCTTAATCTTTGTTTTGAGGAAGATGCTATGGAAACTGTTACGACGTCAGGGAAGCTGAAGGAACTGTCATTTGGGCAAATTGAGAATTCCGGTACATCGAATTCATCTATTGTGAACGTGGAAACGTCTAGTACTGCCGGCGATGATGAGTTCATTTCGTGTTCCGATCAGTGTACTGATGGGTACGCATTTGAGATTCTAAGAGCTGATTATGAAGTGAATGGGTTTGTTACTAAGGAGTTGTTTCCGTTAACCGGTGGTGAATCGGCAGCTACGCCGTTGCAGCAGCAGCAGTGGTTGGATCTCTCGGGTAATTACGGTGGTGTCCCGATGGAGCAGAGGATCGTTGTTGCTCCACCACAGCTGAGACAACAGGTGAAGAAGAGTCGAAGAGGACCTAGGTCCCGGAGTTCCCAATACCGTGGTGTCACATTCTATCGGAGAACTGGACGATGGGAATCTCACATCTGGTCAGTTTACTTGTTGCAAATTACTTTTCACCATAACTGTCGTGTTCGGGCTAGCCCAGTTTGCGTTCACCTCGACTAATACGCAAGAAACTATGCAGGGATTGTGGGAAACAAGTTTATTTAGGTAAGCAAAAATGTGTTTATTATATACTTTGTTCATGAATTGTTGCTAACTGGTAAAGCTTAATTTGGACATTTTTGTTATAGGGGGATTTGACACTGCACATGCTGCTGCTAGGTAAGACATAGTAGTTTATGTTGCTCGGACTCTTCAAAACTGTCGATGGGTGCGTGTCGGATTCTCCAAAAGTGGTGTATTTTTGGAAATCCAACACGGGTGTGACATCGAAAGTGAAGAGTCTGCGTAACTTAGATAATAGTTAGATTGAGTTTTATTGTTCATCGAAAGTGAAGAGTTCACACCATTGTTAAATTTTCCTATTAATTTTAGGGCATATGATCGTGCTGCGATTAAATTTAGAGGACTTGATGCAGATATCAATTTCAATGTCAGTGATTATCATGATGATTTAAAGCAGGTATGTGGGATAGCTAGCTAGCTAATGAATGAACCACCCCTAGTCTGAAATTCTTGAGTTAGGAAACTGATTTTGGTTGACTGTTTATGTTTTGTGAATGGTGTATAGATGGGGAACTTTTCAAAGGAAGAGTTTGTGCACATACTTCGACGACAGAGCACTGGTTTCTCTAGAGGAAGTTCGAAATACAGGGGAGTTACGTTGCATAAATGTGGACGATGGGAAGCTCGAATGGGGCAGTTTCTTGGAAAGAAGTGAGTAACCACTTGTCTGTTATTATCGTATCGGTGATATAGCTGTTTAAACGTGTTCTATGTCATTATACTGATTGTATTAAGTAGAGGGAATATTGTCTCATTGGATATATGCCTGCAGGTATATCTATCTTGGACTGTTTGACAGCGAGATAGAAGCTGCAAGGTCCAACGATCAAAACTTGACTCGCCTCTCCCTTTTATGTTATAACGTTTACGCTTTCAACATTGACTAGACTTGGTCTTTTGCTGTTGTTCAGGGCGTATGATAAGGCTGCAATAAAATGCAACGGAAGGGAAGCAGTCACCAATTTTGAGCTAAGCACATATGAAGGTGAATTAAGTACTGAGGCTGAAAATGGAGGTAGTATGTTTAGGCTTTTCCGCATATTTGAACTCCGTTGTGATTGTTGTGTTTTTTAGTCTCGTATTTATCATGTTGAACGGCATATTTTTCAATCCGTATGCAGGTGCAGACCATAATCTTGATCTGAACTTGGGAATAGCCCCCTCTGTATTAGCTGATGACCAGGGTGGCAACACCTGCCAAATGGGAAACTATGTAGTCCAGTGTGCCTCAAATGGTTTGCCTGGATATACAGGAGCTATGGTAATTTCGACTCGATGATTTTCGTTCACATTCTTTCGAGTGATTTACATATGAGATGTCTGACAAAGGAAGATTGGGGTTATTTACTTAGTTATACATCTTTTTGCAGAACATTCCTACTACCACAATGGGAGGTAAACTGCTTCACGGCCATCTACTGCTGACTGATCGCCCTCTGCTCTGGAATGGAGTGAACACCAGTATCTTTCCCACATTGAAGGTATATACTTTGTCAAACTTAGTTGAACCATTTCGACTTATTATCTAGTCGTAGTTGTAGCATCCATTGCCGAGTAGAAGTCCTAGTTACCTGGTGCTTATTATGGTTTGATAGGAAACCGGAAAAACTGTTCCTAGGAAGCTAGTTGTATCCTTATCTCACCTTGTTTCTATATCAACGTAAACCACATCATCTTCAGCAATCATTCATAACTTTTATTAGGATTTTCTCCAGCATATATGAATGCAGATTCAGTTTTCTTAGACAAATTTGTTGCTGTCGTATGTAACTACTGTTTCTTACTAGCTGAATATGTAAGAAGTGCGAGAATTTGATCTTAAGACGATAAATGATCGTGCAGGGAACAGCACTAGGGAAGGGTATAGAAGTTGAATCTTCACCAAATTGGACGCGGCAAGACCAACATCCTTATGGCGGGAGTCCTTCAGTGCCACTCTTCTCTACTGCAGCATCATCAGGATTCGCTAATTCAACTACAGCTGCTGCTCAGCTACCCCGCTTTTCCACTGGAAAATTACCTTACCAGCATTCACCATCACTTGCCAATATGAACTTTGCGCATTATTACTGCAAGAGCTGAAGCATAGTTAGCTATTAGATCAAAATTACCTACGCGATATCTTTTCTGGATATTGAATTCTAGTTTCCTTCCTTAGGAATTAGCCAGTATGAAACTTGATAAATTTGCTGTACAAAAAGTTTCAGAACAGCATTTTTTTACATTGTTTCATCAACTCTGACTATTATGGAGAATATTCATTTGGAGCTTCTTGCTCAATCATGTCCTTTCATATTCTACTAGTAATGGAGGCATTGATTCTATTCATGGTATTTGCAAAGATTGAGGAATTTGAATCTCCACTATTTTGCTGAAGCATATAGATATATATCAGTTGTACCGAGAATTTATCGGAAATAGTCTTTTTACCACCTCCGAAGAAGAAGTACGATTTGAGTACACTCTATTCTCCTAGAACCAACTCTGTGGGAATACATTAGATATATCGTTGTACATTTGACACAAGTTTTGCTCATATAACTATTTGTATGCATTTAGATGAGTCTTAAAAAAAATAATGAAAGTGAAATTAAAGAGCGTGCAATATACTACTACATGAGTAAGAAGTACACATTATACGAAATCCGCTACTCCTTGCACATGTTGTGCACTTGGGTAGCATAGAAGTTTAAGTACCCACCTCTCAACATGCGCCACTTACCTTATTGCGATAATGGATCGTTTGAAGTATATCTTTCAGAAATCTATGTCTACCAAAAAAAATAATATGGAAGGTTAGATATTTTTGTGTGTTTGTGGACCTACAAGGCTAAATAAATTGAGTGGGCATCAATATTATTGCATATAATACAACATGGAATAGTGAAAATTTTGTCTTGTTGCTTTAGGTTATGATGAACAAGTACTACTCTATTAGTAAAAATCAAAGAGTAGTACTTAAACATAGTAATACTAGTAGTGAAAATAAGTTTGTCCACATTTGTACGATAATCATAACATATTCAGTATAATTTTACGAGTGAAGTCTGAGGAAAATGATGTGTACGTAACCTTACTCTTGTCTTATGAGTAAAGATAGAGATATTGTTTCCGATAGTTTTTGTCGAAATTTGTATTTTGTAAGAAAGAAACTGACAAAAACCTACTCTTTTTGTACTACTTGCCTTCTTGATGTACTAATTATTGTGATTTATGGAAAGTGACTCTATGCCAACCTTAAGAGCCAAGATTTGTGTATTGGTAAAGATATTTTAATATTTTTGTACCTCAAAAAGATCAACATTAATTTTGAGAATAAATTAGTCAAATTTTTTATATGAATTTAGTTTTTGTTTGTAAAATTAAACTTTTTTTCTTTCAAAAAATGAAAAATAAATTATTTCCTAGACAAATATAAGTACTCAAACTTATCGTATACAACTTTCAATTACATATAATATTAATATGCTTTTATACTTAAGTGCATTATTTGATATATAATGTAATTAGCCACAAATTTAAAATTTGAATATTATGAGTTCAAGTCGATATTCTACCAAGTTTGATTATATACTATTTTTACTAAATCTTTTGTAAATTTTTATAAGACATATTCAAAAAAATTGAACCAAAATTAGTAGGTTAGGATGAAAACAATTATAACTTATTTCCCTCAAATTGGATATCCTTAATCATTATCACCACTTCACCACATTCGAAACTTATCGCTTGTATCATCTCATAGAGATAAATTTAAAATTTAAATATTATATATTATTATAACTCATCATAGTAGAGATTGCTTTAAGATCATTAAATTTTATATATCGATAACTCATTCGTAGATTTTGCTTTGTACTTTTTTTTATAATATATAAAATTTGAACTAAAATTATTGCGTGTTAATGCTCCCATATTGCCATGTGCTAGTCAATTTATTTTAAATGTTTTTAAATGAAGTATATTTGAAGCAAACTCAATATAAAATAGTACTAGTAGTAGTATTTAATAAAAAAGTTTCATAGGATTAAAAAGTTTAAAGTACAAGTAGCATCAACTATCACATCTAATTAATTATCCAAAGCCCAAGGAGAATGCTATTTGTAAGTCTACTAATACAGTCTCCATTGACTAACCTACTCTCGATAGAGTCGTATGACGTGAGATATAAGATATAACAGTCTCATATATAAATTGTAAGACTATTTTATTTTGTGTTTCGTTGAAAATGTTAGGCAGTTTCAAAATTATTTACATCATTATTTATATTTTCGTAGTAGGATAAGTTATATCATATGCATGATGGAATAACTAATCACGAAATAATTTGTTTTGAGATGATTAATCTTAGAATAAATTGTTCTCTACCAAACGATCCATATACGGTTCAAAATTATGAAAATATATCATTAAATATTTAGTCTCAATTTATCTGATATTATTTGACTGATATAAAGTTTTGAAATATTGTGGTGTGAATGAAGTGAAAGAAATATGATGTTTTTACTTATATTGCAATAAAGATAAGAATATATGATGTGATTTTTATCTATTTATTTAATTTTAAACACGTTAAATTTTTATATCTATATCAAAAAAAGATAACTAATAAAGTATTCTAAATTAATTCAACTGATTCGAACATCAATATTATTAAAAAAAATTATATATCTTAATAAGGAAAAAGTTATGTGGCTTAGCATTGTTGAGCAACCTTTTATCTTTTATAGTGAAATTACAATAATTACATAATATAACGATAGTTTGATGATTTTATATGATAGATAAGTGGATATATTTATATATTATTTGCACATATACAATTAGAAAAAAAATTATATACAAAATTATATAATTTTTCAACTATTCATATGCACATATATATATTGCATTTTTATATACGTATGAATATAATGTATTTCATTAAAAAAAAAATTATAAGCGTGAATATGATATATTTCATTATTATTATTATTATGGCAATCTCTATTGTTTTGTGAAATCGAAAACTATTACGATTAATAATTAAGCAAAATCTCATTATTTTTACGAATCTGGACGCAAATAACACTATTTATGAAAATTTCTAAAATTTATATTAAAAAAAAAAATTATTTTAGGGTGCTTATTAAGTTTTGCACGCGTTTGAAGAACTATAAAACAAGCGCGTGGGCTAGTAAAGGTTAAAAAGGTAATTTAAATGAAGTAAAGTTTTGTAGTAACCAAAAATGGAAAGCCCATGAATTCACATTATACCTTAATGGGCCAGCCCAAAATAAACATCAATTTAAGGTCCTGTCATATCACTACTTTATTTTTTTCTGAAAAAAAAAATCAGACTTTTTTGTTTTTGTTTTTACATAAATTCTTAACATTAAACATTAAAGGGGTCTCTTTATTATTTTCTTTCCCCACACCAACAACCAAAAAAATTAAAAAAATTGTAATTCTACGAGTGAAGTTTAAGGTGGAAAGTATGTACGTAGATTTTACTTTTATCTTAGAGTGTGGAGAGGTTATTTTTTGATAAACTTTTTTAAAATAAAATTGAATATCAACAAATGAAATTGCTCTTTCCTTAACCAACGGTTTCAAGTTCGAGCCATGTATATGGAAAGAATGGTAAGTAGTGTTTCCACCGAATGAAGCCTTAATAGCGCTTCAATGTGGATACCAAACACCGCATGGAACACCAAAGAAAATCAGATGACCTGTTTTGATCACATACACACACACCGAGGCAGAGGACACATATACTTAGAGAGTCCATTCGAATCCCCATCGACGAAAAATATTACCACTTAAACATGATTAAAATTATTTTTTATAGGTGTATAATAGATATCGAACCCCCTTCCACTAGTTCGTGTTTTTATAGGTGTATAATAGATATCGAACCCCCTTCCACTAGTTCGTGTGTTCGCTTCTCAACTTTTGAACCCCCTTATTAAAAAATTTGACTCTGCCCCCCCCCCTCCCCCTCCCCCCCACAAAAAAATTGATTTATATACACATTTTTTTTTGTTGTATGAATTTACTTATTAGTGAAGTTTATGTATTCCTAACACCATCGGTTCAAGCAAAAATAATTGGCCTTCAATCGTTTTACCTTGAATTTTAGTTATATATAACTGAAGTCTAATTATTTTTGTCTACGTTAATCATATATGCATGAACTTTGGACAAAAATGAACAAAAGGTATGCAATAAATTCTCAATAGGACATGTAAGAGTTGTGTTTATTATTTTCTTTCCCAACAAACAACCACCATAAGAGATACATTAAAAATCTCTTAGTTTTTCCTATGTTTGCTATGGTAAATGGGCCTATAAATTCACTTTGGGCTGACAAAAATCAGAATAGAAATGGTCCATGGGCTTATCTCTTTTCTCCATTGGTCCAAAAGGAAAATCATTAAAGAAACATTCTCTCAACTTCTTTTTAAGATATGTTTGTATATTGTATAAAAGAGGTATCTTTTGAAGTGTCATTTCTTGTGTTGTTTTTCTTTGACTTGATAGTTGTTGTCTTTTTGACAACTTTATTGTTTTTATAATATTCTTACATGTATGGGGAATTGATGTCTGAAAAAAAAAAAGACATCTTTCTATCATGATAAATATGTGTAAGTTATGTTCAATCAAATTATTATGTTAGAATCCATAATTATATCAAATCGTCATGACTTTAAATTCATAAACAAAGAAGAGAATAACACGGTTATGAACCGTGACATGAATATTATAACGACCTGGTATGAATTCATGTTTGGTTGTCTTGTTAGATTACTTATAAATCATGTTACGTAGTCGTAATCTCAAAGTTACTGACAAAATGGTTTGCAAGTAATGACAGATCAATATGACGATTTAACGAAATTGTCTTGAAGAATTTCTAACAAATCATATCAAATTAGTGTGCAGTTTACTCGTAAATAGTGACAAAAAAGTGTTGAATTAGCTCAATATCTTACCAAATTAGCATGCCTTACTTCTAATAAGCTTTTACGACTTGTATTATTTTATTACTAACAAGCTAATAAATAATGATACACATCACTATTTATTATTGAATTAAATTATTGTAACATATTACTAATTGTAATCCATACAACCTAATTTGATTAAAATACTTCAATGCATTACAAAGATAACATGAGTTCAATACATTGAATTTTACATATTGAAAATATATTTACGATGTTCAAAAGTTTCACAGAAACATAATATACAAGAACAACATACGAATAAAAACATTATATACCTCAAAAATCACCAACGATAAGGGTAATGGCTTTGAACTTTTGATCTCGCTCGTTCCATCGGAATTTCAAGTTGGACTAATTCAAGGCCTTTATAACTTATTGGGCTTAGGCCCACTTGTAAATATGGCCCAATTAATTGACTCAAAAGTCTCTAGAAGATTTGAAGTGTATGAAAAGCAACATGCCACGTCATTATACCCATAAACTATTATCAAGTGTTGGCTTATAATGGGCCATTTAATCACTAGGTCCATTATTGGCCCAAATTACTCTCACAACACAACACATGGAAGTCTATTTTGACATCGTCATTTAATTTGTATCGATTTATTTTAGAAAATTTTATAAATAGTAAAGAGATTAATATTTTAAGTCCTCTTAACTATAGTTCGTCTAATTATACTTCATAGTTATAGTTTCGTTTGCTATAATTATTCTTATTTGTATAATTGATTTGTCAATATACAAACAGAGTAAATATACACAAACTATGTTATTTATACATTTATAATTATTTTAGAACTTAAACAAATCAAATGTATCGACATGATAATTATATACAATCTAGGGTAAGCATACAATTTGGAGCTTCTGGATGTGTTTAACGTAATTATGATGGTAAGTTAATGGAGAATTGTAATTAAATTAAATTATACTTATATTAACTAATTAACTAACTAATACATGTTTACTTATCCGCGTAATCCCCTCCCTTCTCCCACTCCCTTTTTATATATATATTTACAAGATGTATAATATTTAAAGTTATATATAATTAAATTTAATTCATTTATATTCGAAATTTAGAAATATATTATTGAAGCTTAAGTAAAAATAAAAGTCCTAACCATTTCTATAAACTTTTGTGCTAAAAAGAATGATATATATGACACATTCATGAAGAAAAATATTTAATAACATTAATATACCTTTTTGCTTATTTTCAAATATTAAAAATTCATTTATTTTGAACTATATATATTTTTTTAACAATTCACTAATTATGTAGAAGATTCATTATATATATCAATATATACATTGATTAAATACTTATTAAAAAAATACACCTTCCTATTTGATTTTTTCTTCCTTTTATTATATTTATATATTAAAAAAAATCTCTTTAAAAAAAAAAAAAAAAAAAAAGGCGCCCATAATAGTTGCTAGATGTTTCTAGTAAATGCTAGTATGAACCATTTTTTTTTCTACTATAAATATAAATATTCAGAGTTCATCTTTTTGATCTACTAATACATTTTGCTTCAAAAGGTTTGATTTGTATTTTTTTTTTTTTAATTATTTGTTAATTTGATTCTATAGTGTTTGAATTTGAGCTAATTTTTGAAATTTTTGAATTTTTTGTGGGGGATTTTTGTAGATTTTGGAAATCGACGTTGATCGGAGAAGAAATGGTGAAGTGTTATCCGCCGGTGAGTGAAGAGTATCAAAAAGCAGTTGAAAAATGTAAGAGGAAGCTCAGAGGACTTATCGCCGAGAAGAATTGTGCTCCGATTATGCTGAGATTAGCGTAACCTCTCTTTTTATGTGCTTCTGTTTATTGATTTCTCTGTTTCGTAGGCGGATTCAGAATTTAAACTCGAACTTGTTTTATTTAGTTGCGTTTTTCCAGAATTTGGTAGCTATAAATTTAAAATTCTAGCTCTGCCTCGAGTTTCATATAGGTAAATTGTGTTTACTAGAAAATCTGGAAATCTTCAAATTTTAGCTCGGATTAGTAATCAACTACGATATATTTGAATGCGCTACGTACAAATTTCCATGATAAGTGAAATTAGTACTCTAATATGAAGAATAAGACAAAAGTAAAATGCTGTTGGGAAAGATATTGATATAAGACTAGAATTACAAAGTAGAGTTGTAAATAACTTATTAAAAACACTGTGTCGTGAGCTTGTGGCAAGTCACTGTCTTGGAAGCGATTTTGGTCCAATTCCGGTGCAAATTGTTGTAGCAGATAATTTCTCCAAGGTTCCATAGTTACTCTCAAACACGTGCACACATGCACTCATGACTGAAAGTGGTGTCGTATAATATAAAATATTTTAAGAATAGGAAAGGAGGAAGATATTTTTTTTTGGCGGTATCGTATAATGTTCACAAAAGGCTGCTTTTATAGGATGTTTCAAAAGAGGAGTTATTGTAAAGAGGAGAGTTAATTTTGAGAAACGTATTGTGAATGTAAATGACATAGAAGGGGCCATTACATCACATTTCATAGAAACTCTTCTTTTATTTCGGAATGGAAATGTTCTCCTCTTTGTAACGTACTTTGCATTGTGTTCTTTGCATTACACAAAACGAATGAAGGTAGAACTAATTTACATATGCATCAGCAGATTAAAATATTAAAAAACCGTTACATTGTCGATGTTTATAAGTTCCCTAACTTCAACTGGAGACTGGCGTGATGCATAATTTTACTGTCGATATTATAAGTTAAATCCGTTAAAAATTTAGGTATGTGCAAACTCATAAATTTAAGCCTAATGGGAATGTTACAATATCTGTTCATTTACATGTCCAGACAGTCTTGGTATAGAGGTTCTTGTGTATAGTACTAGAGTCGGTTTTTATCAAGGATGTTCAAAATATAAATAGGTAAACACACAGAGACCAATGGGATTCAAAATCTACTATATATACATAAAAGTTAATTTTGATCTTAGATATATAATCTTCGACCATGAATCCCCTTACAGTAGTAGTCTGGCTCAGCCCCTGGTACTAGTCGTTATGCACTTTGTGCTCCAGAATTTAACTTGTGGACACTGAAGTCCAAAGTTGACAGAAAACAAAAAAGGCTTGAGTAAATTGTTAAGAAATATTTACATGATGAATGCCTTAAGTATTGGATTACTTCGGTTTCAGATGGCATTCAGCAGGGACATATGATGTCAAAACCAAAACTGGTGGTCCATTTGGAACAATCAGGAACCCTAATGAACTAAAACATGGAGCTAACAATGGTCTTGACATTGCTGTTCGACTTTTGGAGCCGATCAAGGAGCAATTCCCAATCCTATCCTACGCTGACTTTTATCAGGTATACAAGTTCTAAGGTAATTTAAGCCTCGGAACAAAATCATTTCTTTTGTGGGCCAATTATCTGACTGTTGCCTTTTCTTTGGTTACAAACTGAAGTTGGCTGGAGTAGTTGCTGTTGAAGTTACGGGAGGCCCTGATATTCCTTTTCATCCTGGAAGACAGGTATTTAGTAACATGAATTTTCATTTCTCGCCTCGCAAGAATGTTTGTGTATATATTAAAAGTGTGTTACTTACGTACCAATCTGTTATCTGTCTCTTGCTTGATAGGCAATTTGAATATGCAATACATGGTTTCATCTATTTCCGTGTGTTTGTAGTTTACTCTTCACTAAAAAAGATTTACTTCTAAAAATTTTCAGTATTACTGATATGAGTGCTCTGCCTATTACTTTTCTTCGGTGTCCTTTTTCCTTTTCATTATGATTTTATTTTGCTTCACTTGAGTTTGCGTCTTTGCGATACATGGTTTCATCTATTTCCGTGTGTTTGTAGTTACTGTTAGCTTAAAAAGAACGTTACTTCCAAAAATTTTAGTATTACTGATATAAATGCATGGTTTCATCTATTTCCGTGTGTTTGTAGTTACTGTTAGCTTAAAAAGAACGTTACTTCCAAAAAATTCAGTATTACTGATATAAATGTTCTGTGTTGCTTCCGTATTATTTGTCATGTTTTCAGCACCAACATATTTTCTGTTCATTACTACTTTGTTTTGCTTTCACTTGAGCCGAGGGTTTCTTAAACAACCTCTCTACCAACATTTTGGACTTGAACTATAGTTAACTTGATCACTAGGATTAGCTCCTTGTTGCCAAGAACATCATATTACACTGCAATATTGGTTGTGAAATATCAGGAAAATGTTGGCAACTTAGAATTTCTATATGGATTAATTTCGTTGACTAATAAAAATGACAATCGTTGGTTATTACTTTCCAGGACAAGACAGAACCACCTCCAGAAGGCCGCTTGCCTGACGCCAACAAAGGTTATTGCTTGCTTCTTTAACTCTTTAAGTAGATGAAGTAGCTCAAACTACACGGTCTCTCTGAAAAATCGTGCTGTTTTTTTTTTCCGTTTTCTTCAGGCTCAGATCATCTGAGGGAGGTTTTTGGACACATGGGATTGAGTGATAAAGACATTGTTGCTTTATCTGGTGGTCACACTCTGGTAAGCACACAAAAAACATCGATATATGTTGCACTTACTCTTTGATAATGTTGCCTTTAGAATGTACATTTCCGTTGTATTTTACTCAGTATCGTGATTTCTTGATTCTTTAATCAGGGAAGGTGCCACAAAGAACGCTCGGGATTTGAGGGAGCATGGACCAACAACCCCCTCATATTTGACAATTCCTATTTCAAGTAAGTTTTACGCGTCCCTAGAAATTCCTAATTAACTTTTCGCCTCATGAATAGAAGTTTGCTCTTTCGAATTGCGTAAGCACTTACATGAGATTGTCACACTCCAACAACTAGGAACAACGGTATTACTCGTACGCTATGTTGTAACTTGTCTTTGAATGTCAGGGAGCTTCTAAGTGGAGAGAAAGAAGGTCTCCTCCAGCTACCATCAGACAAAGCACTCTTAGAAGATCCAGTCTTCCGCCCTCTAGTCGAGAAATATGCTGCAGTATGTACACCACATTTCGATTGTTCTTTCGAGACCATATTTGCGTACAATTTTCTGGCGTAGACATACTTGAGTGTGATAAATTTTGTAAAATTAACCTTGCATAGCATTTATATGATGCTCCTCTTTGTCTAATTAGATGAAAATGCCTTTGTTCTACAGGATGAAGATGCCTTCTTTGCTGACTATGCTGAAGCTCATTTCAAGCTCTCGGAGCTCGGGTAAGTTATCTTTATTCTACATCCCTCACTAGCTAGCCATATCTATCGATAAATAGAGGATCAGCGACTGATTCTGTTGTTTATCAATACTTATTCATAAGAACTTACTTATAGTTATTAGTTTATATTATAAGTGACATAAGTTGTCTATATATGTTTTCTATCGACAGTGCATAGAATTTAAACTCGTTTGTTTTTCGTGCACTCGAATTCAGATTTGCAGATGCTGAGTAAGGTGTGGTGAGAAAGGTGTTTCAATAATCTCTGGAGAAATCAATCTGGTTCTTCCAATTTCCCATTTGTATTACTTGTGTATTTAAAGGTCTAAAGACCAACTTCTCTTATATTATATGATTGAAAAATATTGTATGGCTACTAGTCTTGTAGTAATGCAACTTTTGTGTCTTTATGTTTGTTTCTAGTATATATAATATATATTATGTAATGGTGAAATAGTTTGTTTATTATATTTTTTGTTATCGTCCGTTAGAATCTCATATTAATTGGAGAATAAACAGGTGACTTATATATAACTTATATATAACAATTATATAACAATTGAGATTTTTTTCTTATGAGCTAGCTATTATGGATCATCTGATAATTAAGTTTATAATAGGGATATTTGTGTACACTAAAATTGAGAGGAGAACATTTTTTTTATGATTAGATATAATTTAAATTTATCGTTTACCTCTGTTTAAAAAAGAATTATTTTCTTTTTAGTCTGTTTAAAAAAGAATGATTTCTTTTCGTTTTTTGTAACACTTTAACTTTAAAGGATATTTTGGTATTTGATATAACATTAAATTAGAATTATAAAATTAAAAAGTTTTTTTTCTTCTTAAATTTCGTTTTAAGTAAAACTAGGCCATATAATTGTGTGTGGCTTTTAAAAATTGACAAACAATTTTTTAGTATGACTTTAATAGTTGTTATTATTCAAATTGAATTTATTAATATTTGTCGTTATACAAATACTTAGACATTAAGGAATGCATAATACGTAGAAAATTTGGATTTTTAAGTTAATAAAGCAAAAAAGTAGATGAAAGAAAACAAAATTGTTTTCTTTTTGTAAAGTGATAAATAAAAAAGTTTTCAATCACACTTTGATAGCTTAAAAGTAAAAAGGTAGTAATAAAGGAAGTTTGTCTAAGTGGAAAAGTGATTAATAATTTGTTGTGAATAACATGTTCTTGCCTAGAAGCTTCATTCAATTGGAATTAATATAAGTTTCGAATTCGTAAAAAAAATATATATGAAATTTTATGTATAGACTTTTTTCAGTAATGTATCTTTAACATTTTAGATAGATTTTCAGAAGCGATAGTAAATGCTTCACAAAGATTATTTTTTTTACCAGTATTGAAGAATTTTTATAATGTGTAAGACGATTATTTGAATAATAATCCTAATCTAATTGGTAAATATAATAATATTGGATTTTACTCAACTAATAAACAATCCTATTGAGAACGAAGTTTCTCCAAACATCGTAGTTATTTTTTCTTTATTATTATAATAATGAAGTTGAAATATCTTCAACGTTTTTCAACTTGTGTGGTTTATTTCCTTTAAAATTTTGCAAAATAATGATATTGATTAAAATAATTTAGTTGTTTATTCATAGATTAACTTTCCCTTAATAGATGTTTACAATGATAATTAATTAGTTTGTGTTTGTCCTTTATTTCAAAACCTATCATTAAAATAAGTCATTTTTTTAATTGTTTGATTCCTTAAAGAAATGTGTTTTTCCAAAAAAAGGGAATTTTTTCTACTTTTTTGGGCAAGTTATTTTCCACACAATTATCTCAACTTTTAATTTAACTATAGTATTACTCTAACTAATGTCTATTTGTTGTTATATAAATTTTTAATAGTATAAAAAGTTATTACTAGTGTATATCTGATATTAAAGATACTGAATCTTTCGGAATAACTCAGTTGGTTTGAAAGTGGTTATCTGTACGAATAATTCGGAATGATCCTCATAACTTTATGAGTCGAGCTGTCATATTGAGCTTGTTTAGTGCGATTTACATCCTTATGCGATTTGCACACTAGCACAGAGTGAAAATTTATCCAGTACTCACAAAGTACAACTCCTAACCAAGAGTTTCAAATTTAAACTTTGAAGATAGCCTACTCCATATAATCAAACAATCACGTTTAAATAATTTTTAACGTGACATAAATTTAAATTAATCGAACCAAATAATTATATCAAAAACTCTAGTTTGGAGGGGGTGGGGGGTGGGGTGATGAAGGAATATCTCTTTTTTATAACATAGTCATAATATAGTCCAACTTAAATCTTCCATGCTTTAGGTCCCATTTGACCTTTTATCCTTCCCTTTCAAACTTTAATTATTTGATTGTACATATTAAATATTAAAATTTGACATGATATAATTTCGATACAATAAAAAAATATTTTAATTATTTATATACATAATTTATCTATTTTTTACATATTAACTATTCGAAAAATCACATATAAAATAAAAGTTAAACCTTTATATTCAAATTTTAACGATATAGATTTGACATTATAGATCGATCAAACATATATAAATTAATCCTTAATATTAACGACGTATATAATTAAAAATAACATTTTATATTTGAATATGATAAATCTCGATTCGATAACTTATTTCTATCCCTATATATTTTAGTCAAACAATATTTTTTTTCTTTGAATAAGACTATTTGTCGACTGTAACAACTTCTTGACTTTATTTAAGATTTAAAAAAAATGAAAAACCAAAGTTTAACAACTCAAGATGTCAGGTTAGAATTAAACTTTACAAAATTATTTTATTTTGCTTAATTTAATCTTAATTAGATAAACATAAACAGCAAAAATACAAATTTTTTTTTTTTTTTTTTTTGGGTACCTGACAAGTGATAATGCTTCCAACTTAACTTATCAGAAGAGTGATAGAGTCCTTTCACACACACTAAAAATATATATAAAAAAGACTCAATTTTTATCATTTTTCTCTTTCAAGATTCCTACTTTTTTGCTCTTTCAACATTTATTACTCAAATTTATGTAAGTTAAGAAGAAAAAAAAAACATTCTTTTTCACTTCAGAAACATATGTATAGCAATCATATACATTAATGCTATTTTTTTTTTTTTTTTACTTTTTTAAATTTCTTGATATTATGCTCAACTTTTTTTTTTTTTTTTTTTTTAGCTAAGTGTTCTTTTTGATGTTTCCATCTCCATAGTAGTACTTGTTCTTTTTTATTTTTCAGTAAAGAACAAGATTTGGAGTAATGGGTACTGGAGTTTTCATCTTCTTTGTTTGGTTTGCTGTTTTTCTTCTCATTAATGGCAGCCAAGCACAGCCAGGTAATAACCCTTTTGTATAAGTATGTTTTTGCTTATTTTTTTGTTTGGGGTGTTCTAGATTTACTTGTTCTTGTTCATGGATTTCTGTTGTTATGTGTTGAAAATTTGTGTGATTTTCTTGAAAGGGCTTGTCTTGATGTTCATAGTGTATTTCTCTGTAGTGAATCTGCTGCAAGATTTGATTTTTAAGAATTTTCTTTTTAATCTTAGTGAAGGGTGTGGCAGAATGGTAAAGTTCCTTTCATACTTAATCAGAGATGAAGTCGTCTTTGTTAGGGAGTGCTGAAACCCCAATAGTGAGCTTTCTATTGCGCGAAATTCGGAGTAGTTGGGGAGTTGGTTCTTGGCTCTGGACTCTTGAGGCTAAAAAAAGAAGAATAAAAGAAGCACATGCATGAGATATGTGTTTGTAGGGTGGGGGTGGGTGAGGTTGTGTCTACTGCTTTTGATTGTGCTCTATGAACAGAAATTCCTATTTGATTAAGGTAGTTAATTTTACTTGAAATGGGAAGGAAATGGAGAAAACAAATATAGAAGAATAGGAGGAATTAAATGTTTTGTTTTTCTCATTGTTATTTGTTACATACTTTAAGGGATGTATCTATAGTTGAATGCATATTCATGGAATGTATGTATTGTGAGTGCTTATGCTTTCATTCTTGAAAATCTGATGGACCATGTTACCATTTTAAATCTTTGACTCGGTATCATACTTGTGGAAAGGGAACTCTGATTTAGAACAGACTCTGAGCAGGGAGAGTTTTGACCTATTGGAGGATAAATTTTAGACTATGTTGAATAGCTTAATCCAATTCTTGAAGTCTGGCTTGCGTCAATTGGTGTCCAACGGACAATGAGTCCTGCCTATGCAACCTAATAATATGATAAAGATCTGGCATTTATTGAGATTTGACTTAACTTGCTATAAATGAGAGAAACATTTCCTGATCCCTTTGTGCAGATTGTTACAAGTACAACACTAGAAATAAGCATAAGCCTGGAACCACTTACATCAAGTGTCCATTAAATTGTTTCAAGTTAAATTCTCAATGCTGCTGTCAGCCTGTCCTTGTCATTTCCCATTGCACAAATTAAAATTCTGCCAGATGCCATAGGTAATTTTGACTTGTGAGAGCTGATAGAAAGAGTTATTAAATTGCATGAATAAACCACATTACTCATAAAGCTTTTGTTGGCAATTATAAGAAGTGTTGATAATCTCAAGCAGAGAACTGATGATGTACTCAGAATTTTCTGTAAGTTAGTGGTTTGAGACCTCATTTCGGCTTTAGTAAGCCAGATCCTGATCTGGATTTAAGGAAATGGCTGAAAATGATGTTTAGTTGTTGACACTGCATTTGGATTTTAAATGCAACTTTTTGGTGTAACTAAAACAATAGCATCTAACAGAAAAGTGTTATGCAATCGCTTAAGTTTCTGCGAAGCTAGAGAGATTTATAGGAGGTTGGCCAAAAGTATTGGGGAGAGGTGCTTAGATAGGCATGTCACATCTTCAACTTACCGAAGACATGACCTTAGATAGGAGGATGTAAAAGGTAAGTAGTTAGTGGAGTATTGTTTCTTTTTTAGTTGCTATGTTTTCTTCAATGTCGTTTTTCCTTTTCATACCTACTTTGATTTGTTGAACTCAAGCCGAGGGTCCTCCAGAAACAACTTCTCTATCTCCGCGAGGTAGGAATAGGTCGGCATATACTTACCCCCCCCCCCCCCCCCCCCAAATCCACTTGTGGGATTTCACTGTGTATGTTGTTGATGTTAAGAGAGATTAATAAGAACTGAAGTAAAATTTCTGGGTGTTGGTAAAAGAGAAAGCAGTTCTCATTCTTTAATGAAGCTTTACCAATGGGTGTGAAAGTTGGTGGATATATATTCATTCTTTAGGCACTGCTGATAAATTTTAAACTGTCAAACAGGTTTTGTAAGTTTAGATTGTGGAGGCAAAGACAACTTCACAGATGAACTTGGTCTTAAATGGACTCCTGATACTCAAATGATTAGCGGAAATATAGCCAATATCTCTGTAGCAAATGAGACGAGGACACAGTATATGGCCTTGAGATACTTTCCAGCCGATAACAGGAAGTATTGCTATACACTTGATGTGATTCCCCGAAACAGGTACCTTGTAAGAGCAACTTTTCTATATGGAAACTTTGATAAGGACAATGTGTACCCAAAGTTTGATATCTCACTTGGGGCAACTCATTGGGCTACAATAGTTATATCTGATGCTAATACAATGGAATACCAAGAGGTAATATTTCTAGCCAAGGAACCTTCCGTAAGTGTCTGTTTATCCAATGCAACCACGGGGCTTCCCTTCATTTCTACACTTGAGCTCCGACATTTTAATGGTTCAATATATATGACTGAATTTGAGAATGATTTTTTCATGAGCGTTTCTGCTAGGATAAATTTTGGCGCAGCGAGTGATGATCCTGTCAGGTATGTCTCAGTTCTTCTGTTACAGTGGCAGCTTCCAAATCTATGTTCTTGCAAGTTCTTGTATATTTTTAAAATATGATAGCCATTGACATTTTTGAACTGAAACAAGCAGGCTTAGGCTCTGTCCCTAGCATGGTTTTCTTCTGACTTACTGTTTTTGTTCGATGTCCAAAATTTAATCTTCCCTTAATGTCCTTATTCTCCTAGGTACCCTGATGACCCATTCGATAGAATATGGGCGTCTGACACCCTAAAAAAAGCCAATTACCTTGTTGATGTGGCTGCTGGTACTGAAAGAGTTTCAACCAAAATGCCAATTGATGTGAATACCTTAAATGGCGAGATGCCTCCTCAGAAAGCAATGCAGACTGCTGTAGTAGGAAGAAATGGCTCGTTAACTTATCGTCTGAATCTCGATGGTTTCCCTGGTTTTGGTTGGGCATTTACTTATTTTGCTGAAATTGAGGATTTGAAACCTGGTGATAGTAGGAAATTCCGGTTGCTTCTCCCTGGAGCTCCTGATATCAGCAAGGTTGCTGTTAATATCCAAGAGAATGCCCATGGGAAATATCGTTTATATGAACCCGGCTACTTCAACTTGTCCTTGCCCTTTGTATTATCTTTTCGTTTCGGAAAGACATCCGATTCCACCATGGGGCCTCTCTTGAATGCGATGGAAGTAAACAGATATGTAAAGAGAACTGATGGCTCTTTAGACGGTAAAACCATGTCTTTTTCTTTGAACATTATTATAATGTGGTTAGTTGAAATGATTATCTGCAGTTTATTTCATTAGAAAGATTTTTTCTGTTGTAATGAGCATCTTTGTTCATTAGTTTCAAAATAGTAAAGGCATGTCCCTAACTCTTTGCATGTGTTTCAGGACCAGTTATTTCTAGTTTAGTGTCGCACTACTCTTCTGCCAATTTGATAAACGAAGGTGGTGACCCATGCTTACCAGTCCCATGGTCCTGGATCCGTTGTGACTCAGATATCAGACCAAGCATAACATCAATGTATAAATCATCGTTTTAGCTTCTTTATGCGTAGTTTCATGTGTTCCACTTTCTGCACTTCAGTTATGGAAGAATTAAGATTACTTTCTAGTTTTGTCTTTATATTGTTCTCGCAACCTGAAGCAATGGGCTATAATTCACAACTTCACCGTGTGGCAGTAAATTGTCTGGGAAAAATTTGACTGGAAATATTCCGTCGGAGTTGACAAAGTTGAGCGGCTTAGTTGAGCTGTAAGTCATAATATTGTTCTGTTAAATGTTCCATGCATATGCTGTGGTTCCCTTCTTCCTTTTCTGCTGCAGTATAATCAATATGCACCCGTGTTCCTAATGCAGCTGGCTGGACGGTAATTCACTGACTGGTCCAATACCCGATCTTAGCGGATGTCCCAACTTACAGATAATGTAAATTGAGCTGCCTTTTTCAATTCAACCTTTTTAGATATTCTCTTAAAACACATTAAGTGGTGAATCTAATCATTATGTTTCTTGCAGACATCTTGAAAACAATCAGTTGAGTGGACAGCTTCCTTCCACCTTAGAAGACCTACCAAATTTGAAAGAACTGTAAGCAGCAAAATTATTTATCGACTAAATGTACAATTACTTGTAGAATTTACTCAAGCATGTTAGGCTGTAGATGCTATTCAACTATGAGTTCATGCATATGGATGATAAGCTTAACTCCCATATTAAGCTTCTGTGCATCAGAATAAGAATCTAGCATAACCCTGGTTGAGCTGCAGATCATTATCACGTCCTTGGAACTTTTTTGGCTCCACTTGCGTCCCTTTCTCTTATTTTAGCTTGCAGTCGCATGTATTGCCTCTAGTAAAGTTCTCTTCTCTTTCTTAATAAAAATGACGATTGCAGGTACGTGCAGAACAACATGCTAACTGGAAGTGTGCCATCTGGTCTTCGTGATAACGGTGTGATTTTGAAGTGGGTATCATTTCTGCGCTAAGTGTTTGTTTCTGAGGCCTTGTATCTTGTCATGCATTTATACTGTACTGCCATGGAAATTGTCTTTTGAGTTTGAGTTTACTCTTTTAGTGCTAGAGAAACTAAATTCTTAAATGTTGGATTGAGGCGGGTCTAAGTAACGTGATATGGATAGTGAGGATTCATACTGACCCCAACTAGCTTGTGGTTAAGGTGTTCTTGTTGATGCCTAAACCTTTTCATTTCAGCTAGCAAGGTATCTATAGAGAGCTCATGGTAGAGACTCAATACTCCTTTCTTTATGAAAGCAGATGATCTTAACATAAGTTGGCTCGTAAAGATACACATATGTTAAATCCTCCGTGCTTGGTTGTGGTTCTTATTTCAGTTACTTTAATGGTTCTTATTGCACATTCAAAGCGTCTTCAGTCTCTACTAAGCTTGGCTCATTACATTTTATATGTCGAAATAACAAATCTTAAGTTTCTCTGATAATCATGCTGCATTTCTAAATTGTTTGTTTTGTCTACTTCTCTACTAAATCTGCTAAAATATTCCGTATTCTCCTCAGTTATACTGGAAACTTTAATCTTCACGAAGGGGAAACCAGTCACAGCCGTAAGAAAATCATTATAGGATCATCAGTTGGGGCTTCAGCTCTGCTTCTTGCTACTATTGCCTCTTGCATACTACTGCAAAAAGGAAAAAAAAGCCCTCCTAAGCAAGGTCTGGTGCAATACTTAATTTTGTCATTTTCATTATACATAAAAAAAATTGTGGAACTCACATTATCTTTCTGTTTTAGGCCACCTCGAGATGAATTTACCTCCTCAAAGGTTTGTCTCTTCCTTGGGAGATGCTGCAACAGAAGCAGCACACTGCTTTTCATTAGCTGAACTTGAAGAAGCGACCAAGAACTTTGAAAGGAAAGTTGGATCAGGGGGATTTGGAGTTGTATACTATGGGAAATTGAAGGACGGGAAGGAAATTGCTGTCAAACTTCTTACAAATAATTCCTTTCAGGGGAAGCGAGAGTTCTCAAATGAGGTAAATAGTTGGATGCTCCTATTATATTCTCGAATCTTGTCATGATGCATAAGCATGGTCTTAAAAGTCGGGACTGATGCCGTGGCAAAAAACCCCATTATTTATTTGTATAACTTTGTGAGGAAGATCAAGATATAAGAGGCTTCACCATTACGCTTCAATGTTTTTAGATTATCGAGGAATCCATTGTTATACTTTTGGAACTCGGGGATAATGGGCCCACCCCTCTACCTCGTTTAACTTAAATACCAAACTTGGTGCAACAACCTGGTTTTGAAGTCATGACATGCACCTACCACACTCCTGCTATGTACTACCTCTGATGTCGAACCAAAACCCCGGAGGCTGCCTTGACACTCACATTATTTTTGCTTTTCAAGTCTGCATAGCATCTCAGTATAGAAAATGAAAGCTGCGCAATTTAGGAAGGATTAATTTAACCCCAGAGGACACTTTCTCAGTGGTACTTTTCACACTCATCAAATGTATATTGCATAGAAGGTCACCGGCTATAAAACCTCTAGACCAGCAATAGACTAGAACTTGATTAAGTTGTTACACAGTGCTGCAACTTCTCCCTCTACATTGTGCAATTTTGGATCTGATGCAAATTAGTACAACCATATCCAGTTTATGTGTCAAATTTATAATTTCCATTCTAGTGAGGGTTTTACTGAATTAAATTGTTATGGTTTTCCTGGACACTTAATATGTGATTGGATGATATTTGGTGCAGGTCGCTCTGCTTTCAAGAATTCATCATAGAAACCTTGTACAGTTTCTAGGATTTTGTCAGGAAGATGGGAAGAGTATCCTTGTGTACGAATTCATGCATAATGGAACTCTAAAAGAACACCTCTATGGTAAGTTCATGTTTTACATTGATTACAGAAAGTTCTATTCTGATACATTCTCAATGTGTATAAACATTGGCAGGTCCTCAATCACCTGATCGACGTATTAACTGGATCAGGCGCCTTGAGATTGCTGAAGATTCTGCAAAAGGTTTGTAAGAAAGGAAGAAGTTTTAGACGAGAAGGATATTTCTATATTTACTGTGTTACTCTTATGCTTGTTTCAGGAATCGAATATCTCCACACGGGATGTGTCCCATCCATCATCCACAGAGATGTGAAAACTAGCAATATTCTGCTGGACAAGAATACGAGAGCAAAGGTTTCAGATTTTGGTCTCTCCAAACTTGCAGTAGATGGAGCTTCTCATGTGTCAAGCATAGTCCGTGGAACTGTAGGATATCTGGATCCCGAGTATGCATTCTTCTCTAGAACTTTGAGTTTTTTATTCACTGTACAAGGCCAAGCATTGGCTGCATTTTTATTCCACAATTTTTTGTTATGTGTACTCTTAATTTGTCGGAAGGATCATATATATTCTTTGTCTCTTGAACCCCTATTAGCAAGAAGGACAAAGTTTTTCTATGAATCTTAATGATGCAAATCAAGCTAGTATTCCTAACTTGAATTATATACCTGAGTTTCAAAGCCATGGGAAAAAAGCAAATCACGGCTACGTGAGTAGTTTTCCCATAGCACAAGCTAATCTTTTAGCAGTTTTGCTTCACCAATTAAAATGATTCTGCATAAATGACTCGTCCACAACTGCGACATTTCATTTTGAAAGTGTCTCGGTAGCAATATGATTTATTTATTTGATTCTCAGTGCTAGATCATATCCATGGTGGTGTAAGATGTTCACTTGACTGATATTCAGTGAAACTGGAGAGCTCTGTGTATTTAATTTGTTTTATTGGCCTTGACATCACCTAATCCTCCACTTTGAGTTCTTCCATGCAACGACGACAACTAAGCATCATTGCCCTTCTAATTGGTTTAGCTATATCAGTCCTCTATAACAATTCTGCTCGGTTGTGCCCGTCTCATTCTACTAGAAATAATTAAAAAATCTACGGAAAAATGGTGAATCTAGGGCTTCTCTAACCAGACTTTACTTCAATTATGTTATGTTCTCTTCGTCAATATTTATGAAACTTCTTTCTATTACTGCCATGTTCCAATATATGTGACACCATTTGACAGAGCACGGAGTTTAAGAAACAAGGAAAGTGAAATTTGTGGTCCTAAAACAAGCCATAGACATTTGTGTGGCAATAAATCTTCTCATAAGGGTAAAATATAAATTTAAAGCTAAATTGTTCCAAATATAGAAAAGTATCGTTCTTTTTGAGACAAGAGTAAAAAGGAAAGTATGCTACACAAGTTAAGGACGGAGAGTAATAATAATTAAAACAACAAAGGACTTGTGCTTATTCTCCTTTTCAGGAGTGTCGACAGTTGATACATCACCTTCTCTTTTAAAAATCTACTGCCCTTCTCTATAATGTCATCTGGATTTGTTAAAACTGGATGTTATGCTCTTTCTGCATGAACCATGTTGAAAGCTCAGAAATTTCACCTGAAGTTCGGTGGGTTATGCTCCTAAGTTGTCTTTTCTTAATAAGTTGTACGTTCTTCAGGACTTTTGGATTGACTCTTTCAATTTAATGTCTATACAGATATTACATTTCCCAGCAGTTGACGGACAAAAGTGACGTTTACAGTTTTGGTGTCATTCTCTTGGAGTTAATATCTGGCCAAGAAGCAATATCTAATGAAAATTTTGGTCACAATTGCCGTAATATAGTCCAGTGGGTAAGATTATTTATTGATCATATGCACCATCTTTGATAATAATTTGCTGCTGAATTTTCACCTTAGTACTCTCTCCCTTTAAAAGAAGTTGATATCTTCTTGCTTCTGATATAGTCCTATACTATTATACTCATTATGTGTCCCAACAACCCAACCTTATACATTGTCTTTAGTTTCTTCTAACAGTTAAGTGGGAACATCTGAAAAATTTATATCGACTCCTGCATAATCCCATTGTGGGGAACGATTTTATCTATTGAACCAATGCTATAAAGTTCGGTGCCGTCTTAGACATTTGCTTGACGGATTTTAAAACTTTCTGCTTCTAATCATCCAGGCGAAACTACACATTGAAAGTGGGGACATTCAGGGCATTATTGACCCCGCTTTACATAATGACTATGACATCCAATCAATTTGGAAGATAGCTGAGAAAGCTTTGATGTGTGTCCAACCTCATGGAAACATGAGACCATCGATATCAGAAGTTATCAAAGAAATCCAGGATGCAATTGCAATTGAAAGAGGCGCAGAAGCAGTAAAAGAAGGTAGTTCAGATGACATATCCAGGCATTCGATGCATTCCTCCCTACACGCGGGTTCAATGGACCTAGGTGCAAGTGACCATTACTTGTCCATTGATGAATCTATCATAAGACCAGCAGCTCGATAAGTTTTTTGTTCATATAATTGTAGAATTTTGTTCATATTATAGACCATTAAGTTGTGTTATTTCCAATTCATTTTGCCATCATTTTATACATCTCTCAAGGTCTAGGATTACATAATTGATGTTATTGATACCTTTTGTTGAAACAAAACTTTTTGTGCTGTAACTGTGTAAAGGCAAGTTTTGAGCACATTTTTGGCTTGAACCAAGAGAAAAAAAGTGTAAGTAATTCTATACTTCTATTTTGCTTTTGATAGAAATTCTTATGGTTAAAACCATTTGTGGCAGACTTGGTACTTGTGTTGGTGGGAGGTAGTGTGTGCTCGATGTAGTAGTTGCGCTATGTAACTTGGTAAGAGGTTCGTAATACGTGCTCAAGAGAAGCACGTGCTCAATGAAGTAGCTGACGTACGTAGGTTGACACTTGTATTAGTGAAATATAACACATGCTTGATGAAATAGCTGAAGTGTACGACATGATACCTATGTTGATGGGAAGTAGCACGTGCTCGATGAAATAGTTGAAGTGCAGAGTTTGGTACTCGTGTTGGTGGGAGGTAATACATGCTCGAGAGGAGTAGCACATGCTGAGGTCTGTAGCTTGGTACTTGTATTAATAGGAGATAGCACATGCTCAATCAAGTAGTTGAGGTGCGGAACATGATACTCGTATTGGTGGAAAGTAGCACATGCTCGATGAAGTAGTTGAAGTGTGCAACATGATACTCATAGCATGTGCTCGATACAGTAGATGAGAAGCACAACTTGATACTCATATGAGCGGGAGGTAATACATGTACGATAAAATAGTTGAGGTGCGTAAAAACTGATCCGAACAGGATAGTCATGTGAGGGGATATGTAGTCCAAACACAGTAGGCCAATAGTATGATCAATGATTGGCCCCATGTCCTAACCATTGCTACTGTCTTTGTTGCAGTGTTGTACAACATTGTTGATTATGATACCTGCCATTTCTGTTAGTTCATCAATAAGTTCTGGACCACAATGAAGACTAGTCAATGTACACTTTTTGCTGCTAAATTAAATTGTTAGTAAAAAAATTGTGATGTATCTACTTAATTGAATTGAAAAACTAACCAAAATAACATTTCTATCTTTACGAGATAGACTCATGCAGCGACTCAATAAGGTAGAATCTAAAGCCAAACTTCAAAAAGAGGTCGAATCTTTTCTTTCTTTTTTTTTAATTTAAAAGGATGATTCTTATACATATTTTTATGGGAAAATGATCTGAAAAATACTTCAAATATTAGTCGAAATTGTCGTTATTAGATCAAACTTTATATATAGAAGACCTTTTACCCCTGCACTATTTGGTTTGGTAGTATATTTTAAAAGTATATATGTGTGCATGTCCACGTGGATAGATTGCTATTTATAATTATGAATATTTTTTATGTCCACGTGGACATATATATACCTTTAAAATACACTACTAAATAATGCAGGGGTAAAAGGTCATTTTCAAAGTTTGGTATCGTTACAACAATTTTGGTCAAAGTTCTAATGTATTTTAGTATATGATTTATGTTTTTTAGCGGGATTAAAGTTTGAAAATAATTCTAAGCATTTACAAGGTGACAACGTACTTTCTTAGCAACGACTAAATTTTCTACGAATTACTGACTTTTAATAGCGATTAATATATCTTTTGGCAGCAAACAAAGTTGCTCCCAATGCTTACCTCCCAAGCAGTGTTCATCCCACTGCTTGGTAGGGAACTAACGACTAATATTATCTTTTACAACGACAAAATTTGTCGCTACTATATATACTTTCTAGTGGCGACAAAAAATAACTTAAAGCGGCAACAAAAAATAACATTAAATTAAAAATCATGTAGTGGCAACTACATAAGCCTTTTTCGCGGCAATAAAATTTATCACTTAAATAAACATTTCGTAGCGACTACGATAACTTTTAGCGGTGACAAAAAAAACGTTTAACAGCTACTGAAAACAACTTTTACGGCGACAACAGTTGTCGGTAATAGTATCTTTTAATGGCGACTGAAATACCTCTAGCGGCGATAGAAGTTGCCACTAAAGTCTCTTTTAGTGGCGACAAAAACCGCTACTACATGTCATGAATATAGTCGCTAAAAGTAATTTTTAGTGGCGACTATAACCGCCGCTAAAGATTATGAATGTGGTCGCTAAAAGTCCCTTTTAGTGGCGACTAAAACCGCCGCTAAAGCTTATCAATGTTGTCGCTAAAGTCATTTTTAGTGGCGACTAAGTTCGCCGCTAAAAGTTATGAATGTGGTCGCTAAAAGTCTCTTTGTAACTTATGAATGTGGTCGCTAAAAGTCGCTTTTAGTGGCGGCTAAAGCTTATGAATGTGGTCGCTAAAAGTTGCTTTTAGTGGCGACTTATAGTCGCCGCTAAAGATATGAATGTGGTCGCTAAAAGTCGATTTTAGTGGCGACTAAATTCGCCGCTAAAAATTATGAATGTGGTCGCTAAAAGTAGCTTTTAGTGGCGACTAAAACCGCCACTAAAGGTTATGAATGTGGTCGCTAAAAGTTGATTTTAGTGGCTAATAGTTTTTTAAGTGGCGACAGAAATACCTTTTAGCGGCGACAGGAGTTGTCGCTTATAGTGTCTTTTCGTGGCGACATACATACCTTTTAGCGGTGACAAAGTTGTCGCTAATAATGTCTTTTATTAATAGCGGCATTAATATCTTTTAGCGGCGAAAAAAGTTTATCGCTAATAGCGTCTTTTAGCGGTGACATATATATTATTTGATTGATAAACAAGTTATATTTGGATTACAATAAGGAGAGAGTATAACAAATGAATTAATTAGTAATACAGATTTGAAATAATTATTTCTTTTTAATAGCTTAGCTTCTTTACATGTGCATTTTCATTCATATTTAGTTTGATATATTTTATTTGAATCGAAGGTCTTTCACATATGATCTTTTTATCTTTACTAATCGTAAAGTAATATGTCAGATTCGTGTATATTCTATCTTGTATATTCTATCTTTCTCAGACCTTAATTATGGAACTACACTTATGTTATTATCATTGTTGTGAATTAGTAAAATTTACGTGTATTTTACCGGAGCAAAAATTGATTTAACGACAAATAATACTGAAAAAATTACTATTATTTTATTGGTATTTGATTATTAGGTTAGCGATTTTCAAGTGATTTTATAAAACGAAAAAATATTGAGTTTCTTATTATGATTAGGTTTTCAACTTAATAATCTTAAAGGTTATATTGAATTATTTAACATTTTTACTAATTCTATTTTTTGAATTTTCAGTATTATTTTCGGTGGTAGGCAACATAAGCTAGCTTCTCTGCCTCCGACACCTTCTCTCTTTTCGACACAAACTAGCATTACCTTCTCTCTTTTGATTGTGATGACAACGACAAACAAACTTTCGTCGCTTATGAATTTATTGCAGGATGTCTTTAAAAGAACTTCGAACTATTTCGTTCTAAGCATAAGTTATTAATATAGAAATTTGTGTTGTACTTCTATTCTCGCAATTATTTCTAT
Organism: Solanum lycopersicoides; assembly: GCA_022817965.1. NCBI lineage: Eukaryota > Viridiplantae > Streptophyta > Magnoliopsida > Solanales > Solanaceae > Solanum > Solanum lycopersicoides. The sequence continues at coordinate 968,800 of CM040626.1, forward strand.
TTTACGAACATCATCTATATATAATTATACGACCATTTTCTTATTGGTTAAACAAAAAAACCAAACTGTTAACAATAAAAAGTCGATATTAAATAACTTCTTGATTTGGTTATCGATTAAGCATATTTACAAACCAAAACAAGTAATACTAAAATCTAATCTAATCGATCTCACTTGTAGAATATAAGAAGTATTATATAATTTGAATCTGAAAAAATATAAAATGTATCACATTAATTGAGACGAACGAAACGTAAGTGGGACCCACCCCCACCCACCTAAAAGGACATAATGTAGAAGAATCCAAATACATGTGGAAGGAAGTAAAGAGAAAGTGTTTCTTTTTATATAGTTATAAAAAAAATTCAGAGTTTTTCTTGTAAAACGAACGGTGTTGATAGGGCAAAATCCAAAACTCTGCCTCATCTCAGTCGTCTCCCTTTCTCCCTTCTTCTCCAGCGTCCGATCTTCCAGTTCCCTCCATCCCCAGGTGCATTTTTATACCTTTTTTTCAAAAAAAATAAAAAAAATCACCATTTTCTCTCTCTAACCATTTCAATGGCAGAAATCAGAAATAGGGTTTTTTCTATGGTTCATGTCATTCATCTTACTGTTTTCTACATGGGTTTTTGTTTTTGTTGAAAAAAAATCACCCCTTTACACCCTTTCTCTTTCTAACAATTTCAATGGCAGAAATGGGAATTAGTTTTTTTTTATCTGGTTCATGTCATTCATCTTACTGTTTTCTACATGGGTTTTTTTTTCGGGTTGAAAAAAGTCACCCCTTTTCAGTTTACACCCTTTATCTGTTTAACAATTTCAATGGCGGAAATGGGAATTAGTTTTTTTTTTTTTTCCTGCTTTTTGTTATTCATTTTACTGATTTTGATGTGGGTTTTGGTTGTTTTAAGGTATGGCGGATGGTCAAGGTTCGTCTAGGTCACCGGCGAGTCCGAACGGAGGTGGTAGTCATGAGAGTGGTGGGGACCAGAGTCCGAGGTCTAATGTACGTGAACAAGACAGGTTTTTACCGATAGCTAATATTAGTAGAATCATGAAGAAGGCACTTCCTGCTAATGGAAAAATTGCGAAGGATGCTAAGGAGACTGTTCAGGAATGTGTTTCTGAGTTCATCAGCTTCATTACTAGCGAGTATGTGTTTAATGTTTAATGATTTGTTTAGCTCGTACTAGTTTTAGTTTGGTAATGAGTAGTTGCTGGTTAAATTTTGAGCCATAAATGCTGTGAGTTGTGTTAAAAATGTGATCTTCTGTTGTTGATTGCACGATCGATTGATTTATTATCATGATCCGTTTTAGCTTCATGACGATTATTGGATTGGATCGATGTTATCTTTAAGAGTGTTATCTTTTTATTGTTAATAAACATGCTCACTTTGTTGAATTACTCTTTTAGTTTCAATTTGATTGTCTTGTTTTGACTTGCTATACAGTTTAATGAGAAAATAAAGAAGAGTTTTGAATCGTGTGGTTTTAAACTAATGATATGTGGAATGTATGAAATTTCCTTTAATTTTGAACATGCCACGTGGAAGTTGATATTGAAGAGTTTGCCAAAAAAGAAAGACATTTTTTTTAACGGAATAATAACGAGGGTAAAACGAACAATTTGGAATGAAGGGAGTATTTTGATTAGTATTGTCCCGTCACGCAAGGACTCCATCTTTCTTTAGTAGATGTTTTTTATAGGTGTATGGATATGCTATAGGTTGTAGGTGATGTTCACTCTTGTTTCTTTGTTCCTTTTCTGTGGAGAAGTTTATATTTCTAATGTTATTGATTTCCTTGATAATGTTGCTTGTTTCCTGATGGAATTGTAGGGCAAGTGACAAGTGCCAGAGAGAGAAAAGAAAGACTATTAATGGTGACGATTTGCTATGGGCAATGGCAACTCTTGGGTTTGAAGATTATATTGAACCACTCAAGGTGTATCTTGCTCGATACAGAGAGGTAAATGATCACTATGTTTCTGATTCAGCTTTCCCTTGGCACCCTTTTGCAATGAAGCATAAATTGATGGATTTTCCTCTTATGTGGTTGGTGGGATACCTGTTGGATGAATGGATTGTTGCAGATGGAGGTTAGTGAATGTCTAATATAATGTCTTTATCGTCATTTCTTTTTCTTTTCTTTTTTCTTCTTTGCCTGTGGAGCAACTGATTCATTTGGTAGGGTGATACAAAGGGAACATCAAAGGCTGCTGATGGCTCTACTAAAAGAGATGGGATGCAACCTGGTCCTAATTCACAGGTACTCTTTCGTGTTCTTTGTTTTTTCTCTCTTTTTTGTCTTGTTTGGCATCTTAGATTGCTTAAGGAAATTTTTTACGTGCAACGTTCATTAATTTGATACTCCATCATATTGTTACAGCTTGCACATCAAGGTTCATACTCACAAGGAATGAATTATGGGAACTCTCAGGTAGTATTTTCTGTGTATCCATGATGTTTAATTGCTGCATGTCATCCATCAGAATGCTTCATTATGCATAGAAGTCTCAATCTTCGCCTGTTATATGGAGAAATATTTTTACAGTCTTGACCGCAAAAGTGGTGGATTAACCATGATTCAGAATCCCATCTGGTACAAAAAACTCTAGGTATTTCTTTTCATCGGTTTGAGTCTTGTTAGGCAAAGTTTACCAGTATCTGAGAGACTGTGCTGGTTGGAGATTAAAGTATCCGGTGGATTATTCAGTTGAAAATAAGAAGCGCGTCTTAATGATTTTCAATTTATCAAGTTTCTTCAACTTGACCCTTTAGTAACTCTTGCAGATAAGTAAGTGACAAATGCTATTACTGATTCCTACTTATGACAGAGATGATAAGGTGTGGGTTGTTATTTCTTTGTTCAAATCTGAGTAAGCAATGCTTTATATATTATAATCATCCAATAATGGATAAAATTGTATAATGGATAGTAGGGAAGGTTTGTGTATATATTCATTCATGGCTTGGGCCTTTATGTGATTTCACTACTTCAAAAGATGGCTAGAATTTTGCCAAAACGTTAATGATATTACCATAAATAGAACTAAAAGAAAAGATCAAATGAGGCAAATCCGTAGATGAGGTAAAAGAAGGGTATTATGAATAGCTTTTCGCACTTAGCCTAGGTATCTGTTTCTTCCTATTACAACCAGTACAACTAATTTGAGTCCATTGTTTCTTCCTGCTTTATGATGATCATACATATTGCTCAGAGGATTACTTCTTGATGTGATTCAGACTTTGCTCGATAGTTAGGTATATGAGGGATTGACATGTGCGATTGTCATTGTCCATGTTATGTATATGAGGGTTGGACATGTGTGACTGTCATTAAGTGTCAAGTCCATTGTGTATTAAGTGAGGCAGTACAGTTTTATTGAATAGTTCTTACCTAAATATGTCATGAATTGAAGACATTGTGCAAATCATGAGTATCAGTGATTACCAGATAATTAAGAGCTTGAAATCATTGTTCACTTAATGCTTGAGTTTGAAACCAAATTATCGGATATCAACTACATGATGCATACTATAGATAATGGTTTTTGCACTGGGAGGGGAAAGTTGTTTTGTTTTATATGGAGGTGTTTGACTGGGCACAAAGTTAAAAGAAGAAAAAAAAATCTGGCACATGTTAAAAGTAGTACCCTCAAGACTTACGGTTGTAAACATGTCATGACATTTTTATAGCTATAAATAAGAGCATTTCATAAATAGTAAATAAGAGCATTTCATAAATAGTAAAGTGAAATATTTAAAGCTATAGAGTTCCCAAATATAGAAAGTGGAAATGGCTCATTAACATGCTTCTTGTAGTACGATTGCCTGAATAGTTAGATGAATTAGTACATTCATCCGAAAATTAAGGACAGTCAAGCTTGACGAGTAAACTCTATGTAATTGCTCGTGTCTTGTTGAGGTTTGAGACTTGTAAGACATCTATCATGTTACGATGAGTATAGAAGCCTGTGTGCACGAGAGAGATCGCTCTTTGTTTTTATAGAACTCAATACAGGTAAAAAAGGTTGGGGGTAATCCATGAATTCTACGCCAGCTTATGTTTGACTACTATACGACAGCAATGTTAGTTGGTGATTGATTGTTCAGATCCCACCCTAAGCCTTTTATGTCACTCTGATATTTACTCCTCTCTTGAAATCGCGATTTGCAGGGTCAGCATATGATGGTCCCAATGCAAGGAACAGAGTAAAAATCCGATCTTCGTTCTGTTTGTGAAGACGGTGGACTTGAAACATATTCTATATATAGATCTTCTGCTGTAACCTCTGTATCATGGTTTATTTATTCTAGTGCTCTCTAGTGAGTGCCATGTCATATTTAAAGTTTGTAAATTGAGATGATGTTTCAGAAATATTATAGACATGATTGTTTGTAGTAATAATGAAAAACCATTACCTAGTTACTTCAATTGCAGGATGTTGCTTCTCTATGGATGAATGAAGTTAAATACCTCTTTTTTTCTCCCTATTCCTAAAAGGAAACTTAGGGTTTCTTTTTTGGACTCATGGTATTTCCCTGAAATGAGTTTTTTTTTATGATGTGACGTGTCATATAAACGATCTCAACTTGTTCGGGACCGAGGAATATCATTCGATTCTTCCAGTAAGTTTCTGTTTGGTAAATGCTGATGTGACTATGAGTTAGGTTGAGGTCTGTCTTCCAAAGTTGGTTTTGAAATTATCTTTTGTACAACATGTATTTAGAATATACTAACTCTTGCTCGATATCGATTCTCCAATTTCACTTGTTAATCTTTCAGAATATTTTCAAATTTTGCCAGCCTATCATCAACAACCTAGTGAATGATAATAATAGTAGCTTATAATAAATTTCAACCATTTAACATGAATTTCGCAAAATTTTAATTTTTCGTATGTATTAATCCATAAATATTCTAAATATTGGCCTAAAATTTTATGTCTGTAATATGCCACCATTATTGGACAGAAAACTGGACTTCATAATGACTGAAAATTCTGTGATTTTTCTCCATCTATTCAGGATAAAAAACTGTTAATAAATTAACTACACTAGTAATACAAAACTCACCTTTATATAGGTGCAATTTTCTTTTTATGATATAACATAAAACAACCTAGATGAGTATAGTAAAACTAAAGAACACAAATCCAAGTCAAGAATAGGGCTATAAATTAGTAAACCGACCCGAGGAACCTCTCCTTCTCCGACGACGTTTTTGCATGCGCCAGAACAAGATCAAGAGACCTAACAGTTATAGTGATAAAGTCTGTAAGATAAATGCTAAATTATCGAATTCATCTAACCGTCACATATACACGAATGTAAACACTCACCTAAGATGGCAACAGTTGCAGGAACTAACCAGTAAGTAGCTACAAGCACAGGCATGTCAATCTGCAATAAGTAAAATGAGATATCCTTAAGTTCTGGTATTTGGACTGTTTAATTGAAGTTCGATAAAAAAGAGTATGAACTGGGTTTTCAAATGTTTGAAAAGTTATTTTCGTTCGATCATAAGTTATACCACTAATTGCAACTGAAAGATCAGTGAATATAGTCCCAAGAAACCAAGCTAAATGGGTATCCCGATAAGAAAATGAAGTCAAAACGTTGAAATACTGAAAAACTTGTTATGATTCACTCACGAAATTTCAACTTTTCCCAGTGAACTTCATGTCCAAAAACTTTTTAAAGAATGTGTATGTAGATATATTCTTTTCTTACAATCCTGCATCAGATACTTACTTCCCTTTTGAGCCGAGGGAAACAACCTCTCGACCTCATAAAAGGTAAGGGTAAGATCTGCGTACATCCTACCCTTCCAAACCCCACTCTGGTATAACACTGGGTATGTTGTTGTTTGTGTATGTAGTAGATATACTTCAACTACATTTGGACATGATTCGGTTGAAATTTGGAAAAAAGAACAATATCCTAAATGACTATGAATTTCACTTCGAAAAAAAGAAGAAACTTGAAATGGAGAAGTTGGAAGTGTGAAAAAATCTTAAAACATGTTTTTCAAACGTCAATTTCTCTATTTCAAGTTGAAGTCGAAAAAATGAATCAAATTTGATAGGCAAATTATTATTTGAAAACAAAATTCAAAGATATTTGAAAAAATTGCAATGGAGAAACGCCAAAGAGTCGAAGTTTTAAAAACAAATGAAACCAAAAGTTACTTACATCATCACTGTAAAAGAAGCCCCAGTAGTTGTTTCCAGAAGAGTCGACAACCTTCTGAGTCGTGTTAGATGTTACTGTAACAGGTGTGTCTACTGTAGAATTTAAACCTCTACCCAAGTCGATGACATGATATCCAGGTAGCTTACGGTTCCTTCCTCTGACCTGTAAATTGTAACCCTTTGTTCCCCATACTTCAAATCTGGAGTCACGGCTGCATGTCAACTCCTTCCCTACAACTCTAGAATAAGTAGAGAAATTCACATCCGTTCTACGCGATGGTATCTGGTTCTTATCAGCATATAATGGTTTCTCCTGTCTAACTGAATCTGAGAAAAGCATAGGATCTTTAATATTCTTGCTCGTAAAATCCAACATTTTCTTCAAGAGCCCATAACAATTGGTAACCATATGGCTGCTGTCCAAGCAGTTAGAGTCTCCGTATACTGCAATTCGACCCCTGCCAACCTCCAAAAATCCAAGAATAGGTGTATCCGTCTGTATTCATCAAAATAAAGTGCAAGTCAGATTGGCAGGTCAACCACCACCTAAAGAACATTGAAAAAGTCGGAATGTCATTAGCATAAGGGTTCTCACTGGAGTAAAATGTTCTTCTCTATTACTACTTTGTGCCACTTAAAGAAAGTGATACCAAAAATTTATTCATCAAAGATATTGACAAGTGAAGAACATTCTTACGCCATCCTCGCCTCACATTTCAGAAACTCCATGTTCATTTTTAATCAGAGGATTTTTTTTAAAGATAAATATGAAAAAGGAAAAAAGGCAACTTCACGGAGTATCATCTTTTAGTTAAGGATGTTATTATCAAAACAAGTAGTTGATTAGGAGAACCGCTATATCTCACTACAGAGTATACTCTTCCTCATGTTTCAATAGAGAGGCGACAGACTTCAATAGATTAGACCACCATATCTCCAATTTCTTTCAACTACTAGAGCCCCGTGGAGATGCTCAGTGTTCTGGAATAAGCAAAAAGAGGTCAACTCTCTACTTTTAGTAAAGATTCTTGTGTTTATGAACTTAAAGAGGAGCAGTAGGTGCCAAAATTAAATTATAAACAGCCTTCAACTCACCTTGGTCATGCCAGATAAAAGGATATTCTGAGTGGCCCCGCTCTCTGAGCTATCCATGAATGGGAAGCTGTGCAAGTATCCACCTCTTGGGAACTTCAGAATATCAGTCCCAGATGCATACCGACTCTGTTCACCATTGAGGACAAAATCGCCATTCAGAATTTTATTCCCAAATGCAATCCCAAAGGAAGCCAAAAGATCATTTAAGGCAGGAACATTGGAACCTCCAGTAACTGGAGTCCACCAGCTACGTGTATTGTCGTCAAAAAACCTCATCTTTACCATTGTGTCCACATTGTACCAGTCAGCAAATACAACTACACTTAGACCTGAATTAATGACATCATCCCTCAATTTCTTGATTTCTTCAGGGAAGTACTCATCCTCAAGATCCACCAGAAGGAGTGTACCATACTGGCGAGCATCAAAGCATGTAAGAGGAGAGCCAAGAGTCTCAATATAGTATCCAGCATCTCGTAGTGTGTCAAACATTATGTGGAAATTTGTATGCAGATGATCACCATGCCAGTCAAGAATGTCATTCCGAACATCTAAGGAGTCCCTTGGAATATAACCAGGCGGATACTTGATACTGTGAAATTGATCCCACAATATCCGCACAGATCTCGGTGGAGTAGGGACCACTTGCAATTTCAATTGAAGGACACATGTACTACTTCGACGGCTCTTCTCACCTGGAGCTGGTGGGCTGTAGACCTTGACAGTTACATTACCTTCAATTACACCTGAAAACTGAGCTCCTTCTTCTTTGATTTGCATATGCAGTGCAAGATAGCCAGTCCAGGGCCAAATGACATCTGAATAAGTAAAATGGACGCTGAGAAGGTTGCCATCCTCACCAAAAGGATGCCATGTAGGTGGACTTTCGACATAACCAATTACAGCCATTCCATTTAGAATAGTGGCATTAAATATGACTGGCATGGCACCAGCATAAAGTGGTTGACGGCAAAATGGCCATGAGTAGGGGCAGTCAGTGTAATCAAGAACACCTGGGAAAATGCTTGCTCGAGGTTCATAGCTCATCAAAATTTCAAAGGACTCCAACCTGTCATTCAAGTTAAAGTTAGAAGAACATCAATGTGGATTGATTTGGTATTTCATACTACAAGCATAAAGGAAGAACTCACAAATTAACCCTGCCTGCACCCTGCTCGTATATGTTGGGACCAGGAAGCTTTGCAGCCCCCTCAACTAGTGCTTGTTTGACACTAGCCGGATTCAGAATGTCCTTACGCTTGCTTTCAGGAATTACGCTAACAAGAAGGCATACTATACCAGCAACCACAGGACTTGCCACGCTGGTGCCAGATAAGCTTTTACAACCTGTACTAATTTTGGATCCCATTATCTCGCGTCCATATGCAACAATATCAGGCTTTACACGACCATAACTGTCAAGGGAAAAGTCTGTGGTTATCTATGAATTGGCTTGGACAAGCATAAATTATTCCTATAATTAGGGGTAAAAACTATTTGTTTTCTATCATATTCAATATCTTTGTCAGAAGATGCAAGTATCATACATTGAGGATAAAAATACAAGACGGTTGCTAGAGATGGATGACTCAATCATGTCACAGATGAACCGGTTTGTACGTGTGAACTCATGAGGAGTGAAAGGGGACGAGGTAGACCTTAAATCATATGGAAGGAAGTAATATTGGAAGACCTACAAGCTCTTGAAATCAATGCAGACTTAGCGTAAGAGAGGTCACATGGGGAGAAAAAGATTTACTACAAATTAGTTCGAATATATTCTAGTAACGTTAATATGTTATTTTAGGTCCTAAGCATATTTTAACCTTATAAGAGATTCTTAAACTAGTAGGAAATATAGAGAACTTCTAATACTTCTCATTTTGATTTTTCTGGTCTAATGTTCGCAGACAAATTTAAATGGGGGACATGGTGAGTGAAAATTAATATGGCTGACCCCAACTTGTTTGGAATGGCGCATAGTTGTCATATTTAAATATCATCTTTCTCTTTTCTTTTTCTTTTTCCCCTTGGGAGAGATAAAATTTGCAGAAGCGACGGTCTGCACTAATTGTCTTTTATGTTCACCCTCAAGTCTTTTCCCATTTACCATCAACAGCTTTCCGTTTCTGAACTTGACCAAAAAAAACATCACAGACATGGATGCAGAGAGCACATCGACAGCATATCTGTTTTAAGAAAAGATAATCTTCAGGAATAGGTAGTTCTTTTATCTCCTTTCCCCCTTTAATGAGGCTTCCACATCCATTCACCCCTAAACTCTATTCCTGCTCATGTGTAGAATGGTGAAACTAATTCCAAGAGGGGCAGGGGATAATGCTACTCAAGAGCATAAGATAGATAAACAAAGAAGAAAGAAGTGATACCCATGAGGAAGCTCCCACGTACTCATGCCACGAGAAGAAAAAGAGGCTATATGATCACTGTAATCAATGCCACCAACACCAATAACATCACTTTGATCTGCTGGATTGTTTAGAGTACCATACAGTGGTCCGTCATTCCCAATAGCTGAAACCATGATGATGTTGTTTGCTGTAAGCTCCCAAACCTAAAATAGGTCACATGTCATAAATATAAAACTAAAGTTCCCATCCTTACTGCTTATTCAGAATTCGTGCTGACAATAATGGTAAATTCAACAGTATCAGAGGCTTAACAACTCAGCGTCTCTAGTATTTTGCATGCTAAAGTAAAAATGTTACCCTCGTGCTTGAGACCTTCATGAACATAGTGCAGCTTTCCGCACTTAACAGAAATGTGCACAGACCAGCTCAGGAAAAGTTCTACTCTGACTAGTGAAAGGGCCGAGCCAGGGGAAGACAAAACAGTATTCACATATGCAATATGTGGTTACATCAAAATTCATGGAAGCTAACTAAATAAGAAGAGAAACTACAAATTCTTTTTTGATCTTTCTACTCCTAAATAGTGATGGTTTCCACTTGGTCTTACATGAACTGTATGTCAACCAGCAGCGGAGAACATATCATCCATATGCTGACAGTTGGAACCAAATTACTAATAATCCCGAGACTGCATATGGTACAAAATCTTAAAGCAGGCAATCATATTATTTATAACGATTCGTGCAGCAACAGAAAACTGCATTTGTTGCAGGAGATGATACATGCCCCAAGCATCATACTGTTTTACAGGGGCAGATTAAAATTTATTTGACATGTACATCACTTATCATATTGGTAGTAGAAGAAATATTATGGTTGTTCAAAAGCCATAGAATAGAAAATATTGCAGCAAAATTAAAATTTGGATTGTACAACGATTTTGAAACTATTGTTCAGTTTCTGATTTGAAGTATTGATCCATGTGAGAGTGTATAAATTACTATAGAAGTGTGTCAAACATTTTCAGATGCCCCGAAATTATGAGTGCAGTATGTATTATGACAAAGAGGGTACAAAAAAAAACAACTAAAAGCTCAATGACCTCACCTTTTCAACAAAAGGGAGATCCAAATAGTCAGGCCCACCAATACTCAAATTCAACACATCCATATTGGTTGCAATTGCATAATTGAATGCATCAAGAAACCATGATGTGTAAGAGACCTGCAATGAGCTGAACACAGAATTATCATAACCTTGACAGGAATTTTCAAAATTAATACAAGATGATCTATCTTTTTTCTTTTCAGCTGAGTAATACAACAAGATCCATCTATTTTACCACTTTCAGAAGTATCTAGGACAAGAAAGTGAAAATAAAGTCATTATCATCTTGTATATATGAGGATAAGGAGTAAAGGCTTAATGTCTATTCTCAGCATTTCTTTATACAGAAACTCGATTTCAAAACACCTTATGGCAATATTAAACAAAGCCCAATAGAGTTAACCCTGAATAACTATTACTCGGTCCAGGTCTGGCTGAACCAACTTCTTTCACTCCGGTAACAGATCCAGGAAGGACCCCAACATTTTGGAAGATATCTTGATAAAAGAGGTTTTAGCACTGGTGTATCTTATATGTATCCAAGTTTATTCGAAGTACCCCAATGGTCTGACACCGTCTGGGTTTCTTCACCAAAGTAGGTGAGATGTTTTATAGGGACTCCCCTGTAGCGCTTGATTTTAAAATAACTCATGGTTCAGTGAGCATAGAGATCCATCCTTTTCTTACCTTCTAGGTCTTTATTTTGTGTTCTATCCTTCCTTGTAGCGGCTAGCTTCTCAGTCAATAGGAAAACTTTACCCATAGCTAACCTACAGAGCTTTACTTCAAGATAGCTCAGACAGACATACTTCTTCGGAAAAGTTGCTTGCCTTACACATCATCCACCTGCTCATCCACACCTAGGAGCATTTTCTAAAGTTCTTTTATATTACTTATGGCAACAGATCGCAGAAAAAATACAAATCGATAATGAAAAAATAGGTTTTTCCATCATTAGAAAGCTGCTTAATACAAAGTTCATCTACGAGCTTGTAGCCCAAATACACTTTACACACTCTTTCTCCACGAGGAACCTTTTACACACCAAACCTTTCACAGATACACCACTCTTGTGTTTAACCATTTTTTCTAAGCATGTGTATGTCACGCATCAGTAAGGCTGTGACATGTGAATCACTAATTTTCTAGCAATCCACTTCTGTCCAAATTCCAAAAGGTCACTTCCACTAATCAAAACTGCAATTAAGACCATCAAATCACCACAAAAACCTAACAACAAAAATCACCCAATTCACTTCACTTAATCAAAAGAATGATCTGAATGACGAAACCTATAAGATTTAAATACATGGCTAATACATTATTAACTCTAAAAAGTCATAGTAGCCTAATTGCAATAAGTTCATCAGGTTCGCTCCCAGGTTCGCTCCCAGGTTCCCAGAGATTCAGCTCTTGAATAAAACTACTTTTGGAAATCCTCAATTTTACCGGTAAAAAGAAAACTCTCCCTACAGCTTTCATTAAAAATTAGTTGCGGTATCTCAAGCCTTGCCCACTTCTGTTGAAATCACCAAACTAAACAGTGAGCTGCAACTTTTAGGTTTATGAAATTTGATACAAGCTTCTTGGTGCTTCAGAAAAAAGGTGTGTACATATCTAGGTCTTTCCAAGTTTCAGGATTTAAAAGGCAACAAAGTTTGTCTTAGCTTGTTAAAGAGGGTGTTACCTTAACTGAAAGAGAAAGAAAAGTAAATGAGCCAGACAGTGTCTTGGTTTTGCAAATTAAATGATGATAAGTAATTTGCAAAAATGAGGCTTTCCTTTATACGTTTGGTTCAATTCAGATCTCACGACATAGAAGTTTCAACGAGACTTTAGTGTCTGAGGGATCTTTTAAATATCGACTACGACTGCAAGGATTTGTCTTATTATTATTCTTTTTTATTTATTTTTTTAACCAAAGGATTTGTCTTATTAGGTTTGTCGTCCACAACCTAATGTGACACCTTCTACTTGCAGATTGGGAGATATTAAGACAGTAGGGTCCGCTGTACATCTAGCAACTATATATTGAGAGGACTTGTTTTGTTTATTTTTATGACAAGGGAAACCCGCAGCCGCTACCCTTTGGGTACGCACAGGGTAAAACCCCCGCTCCTATGCAATAGCTCGCAAACCACATAGGAGAGGTAACCCGCACTAGGCAAGCCCGGTGTGACGAGCACGACCCAGAAGGCAAACCCCCTTACTTTCACTGGCAAGATGTTTCGAACTTGAGACCAACAACATGGAAGTCCCAAGCCCAAACCATTGGGCCACCTCAAAGGGTGAGAGGACTCACTTTTTAATCATAGGAAACCATTAGCACCAACAAGCTCCCATGATCATCAAATCAGGCTAATAAAATAAATAAATTATTGTTGTCAAGTCTCCACCTGCATACATGATGGAGTATATATGCTTTTCTTTTGAAGAACTGGTCAGAATGTACAAAAGGACACCATTCCAGGATTGAATGGTCAAAAGATAAAATCCATTACCTGTGCATCTGTGAAAACACGGAAAGCATATATCTCAGTGTCAGGAGCAAAACCAAGACATTCTTCATCCTGACCAGCAATGACACCAGCCACAAACGTCCCATGTCCTAGATTATCATTCAGTGTATCTTCATTGGTCCAATTTGTGCGTTCCTAAAATATATCAGGTATCAAGTCCAATGTATGTTAGTAATAGGGTCCCAAAGTCAACCCCCGCGTGTGTTGATAATAAAGAAAAGACGGCACCTAAAGATGTACATTAAAACATATATAAAAAGTGTATGTAAATGCTTCCTCTCACACAGCAATTAAAACAAAGCATTTCTTTGATATAAACAAATAAATAATGAATAAATAAAAAGAAAGCAAAAGGTAAATACCTTAATATTGCGGAAATGAGGGTGATCTGACCGTATACCTGTGTCAAAAATAGCCATTTTAACTTTAGCACCAGTGTACCCTCTCGACCAAAGTGAATCTGCCCCAAAAAGGGATGTGACTTGAGATTTCTACAAAATGAAAATGCAAAGGAGATAAAATAAAGCTTGTCAAGACAGAAATACTAAAGAAAAGCTTAACCTTAGTTTCTTTTAGAAATGCTGCCAGAAACAAAAATCAAGTAAAATTATGCATTCAACAAACTACTTCTTTACCATGATATCCAAATAAAAACCATCAAATGGCTTAATCTTATTCCTTCTCCCTCCTACATCACCCAAAGGAGCACAACAATCCCACAGGCCACATTATAGTTGTTAAACAATTCGAGTTAGAGATAAATGTTTTTTTGAAGCAAGTATATATGGCTCAAATTTAATTTTCAACTTTCTTCTTAATGGAAGTACCTAACTTACCAGATAGATAACTTCCCCCTAGCAACCACCTCATGTGAAAAGGTTTCCTCATACTAAGTAGGATAGGCACAAAGCAGTACACAACCGAAGCAACACCCAACATATAGCCACTGACAGAATACAATGCACAGGACAATGATCTGTCTCTTATACAGCTTTATGCATGTTTTTCTAACAAGATATCTACTTGCATTTAAAACCTTAGTTTTTGCCCAGAAGGTCTTTCAAAGAGCCTAACTATAGAAAAAACAGCACAGTGAAGACTGTCAATAACAGAGGTATGCAAAAACATGCACATTAAAAAAGAGGACAAAATTTCCTTTCTTTATAAATGAAACTGCACATGTATCTTAGGAAGAAACAACTTTTCGCCAAAGCAGCAGTCATATATCAGTGGACATTCATATGCAGCTAAATAAGTCATCTATCCTTGAAAAACTCCAAAACACATTGTGACAAAAAAACTACTATAAGTATTAAATGGGATAAGCCAAAACATCATTAGAACAGGAATTTAAAGCAGAAGGGTCAAACAATTCAGTTTCAGATGAATCTCTCCCCTTCTCACACCAAAATAAACATTCACTGGTTGGTCTTCAGCAGAAAAACTCCAGAAGAAATAATGAGGACAAATATACTGCTTTATTTCACATTTAATTTTTTAAGACAGCCTCAACACTTTTAACTACTGCAAGCACAGAGGTATAAAGCAACTAATGTTAGTCCAATTTTTTTTCCTGAAAAGCAACTACAATAGTATACAAGAGCAAACTATAAGTTTGTAATAATCTCCAGAATATACGGCCACTTCTCCAGAAAAAGTGAAGCTAAAAAAAACATACGAACTCTAACCCGAGGCATTGGGTTGCAGAACAGAGAACTATGCTTACAAGATTCTATTGCGGCAATCACTTCAAATGACAACTCTTTATCTCTTTAGTGCCTTCCATAAAAGTCCCTTAGGAAAACAAAAGTTCTCAGCCCAAAATTTATAATGCTTTCGACTTCAAAAATGATGCCAATTGTAGAAGAACAGATCCATGGTAATACTCAAGAAAAGATGAAGATAACATTAAGATACTTGAAGAGGAGATTAATTTCCTCAGAAATATACCATGCAACATGGTTAATCCCATCATATCTCAATCATGAGAAGTTATATCAGATTATATTATAGTACTGAGGACTCTAAATGGGGCAACATCAGAATTGCTCTACTGGTGACCTTTATGTAACGATTTCAAGGTGTAGGAAAAGCCTCTTTGCTGAAAGGCAAGGAGAAAACAGCGTACATATATGCTCCCTCTACCCCTGCATAAGTCAGGGAACACTTTGTGCATTGCTAAGCACTTTAATGCAATGCTACAAACAAAGCTCAGTAAATTCACATGTAACGAAACACAAGCTCATCAAAGTTGTACCTGCATCAGTAGTGCTCTTTTCCAACTAATCTTCATGTTACTTGTATTGGCCACTGCATAGTTTTGATCTTCACTGAAGGACATAGCTGTAAAAATCTTCCCAGCCCTCTTATTCTCATTAATAAAAGCCCCAATCTTTTCATTCTTCTCTTCAAGAACTACCCTTTGATAGCTCAAATCCAAAGAAACATCCTTCACAAAATCCAAATTTCTGAAGTTTTCTAACAGAAGTTCTTTCACAGACTCCTCAATAGCCACCAATCCGAAGTCTGTAGGAAACCTTGCGGCAGGATTTTTTCTCTCAATCCATTCCCACCCCTTAAATTTCACATTGTTTTGCAGATAATTTTGGAGATCTTTAGCTTCTTTATACTGATGGAATCGAACAATATAGTTTCTACTATAGGATTGTTGCCTCCGCTGGTCTTGGTAGTCATGAGGGCCAGCAGTAGTATATGGCTGGGATTCTGTTGATGTGGTCAATGCGATGGTTTGGTTTTGAGGACTCCTCAAGAGGTGAACGGAAATAGATGGATACAAGCGGAGGAGAGTATACGAGAGAAGAAGGGAGATAAGAGAGAGCGTGAAGACTGATCTTTGAGGAGTTTGGGGCATGTTACAAGAATGAAATATCCCTCATCAAAGCACAGAGGGACGAATAGAGAATTTCTCCTGTACCCAAACACAATCAAAACCCTCCTGTAGAGTAGCAATTATGCGAGTCACAATTGTTCACTTTAATGGATATCTACAGACCCCAATTGATTGAAACCTATAATCCTCTGCAAAAATTGGTCAGCTTCTAACTGACGGTAAAATGTCCACTTCAACCAGTAAATCACAGCTGTGTGATAAATGTAAGCTGCCTTCCCATCTAAAAAGGTTGAGACTTTGATCTCTTTAAGGCTGTGGAGAAATAACACATAAGTTTGGAACAATTTCAACAAGGAAAATAAAAGGAGATGGTAATGAAATGCAAATTAAAAACCAAGTAATTAATTGAAAAGAAGAAACATAATTATGGCCATCAAGGGTATCTAGCTAACCTTTTTCATACATAAGTATATCTTTTTTAAAACTGGTATAGGTATATCTAACCGACTTTGCGCCAGTGAAAAACTTACTTTTTTGCTTTTGGGCATTGTAAAGCTACTAAATTCACTGATTAACATTTCTAAGAGAATGATTCAGCATAAATGTCTCCGATATTTCAAAGTTTCACCAAAATGTAAGGAGAAAATCAGATTTACACCAAAATGACATAGTGGGAGAAACCAAAGCCATAATATGAAATCTAATTTCACTAAATGTTTTGACTTCTTTATCAATGTAGTGGCCTCAAATAAGTTCATAAAGGTTCTAGCGTTTGAGTCCAACATAAGGTAAAGAAACATTATTTCGCAACACAATCCATCATTAGATATATGGACTAGTTTTGGAAACCTAAGAGACCAACTACCAATTGAATCCCACTAAGTGAGGTCTAGGGAGGATAAAGTGTATGCAAATCTTACCTCTTCCTCCACAAGGTAGAGTGGCTATATCTAAAATATCCTCGACTCAAGTGAAGCAAATCAAATAGTAACGGAAAGGAAAAAAACATGTGTGAAGAAAAACATGACATCTAATAGAAAATTAGTGCAAAGCATTTATATGCATGGAATCATAACATCACCTAAGAGACCAAAATGTTCATAATAATTTACTTGTCATGATTCGGCACCCCCAACTCTAGATACAATCGCTCTTCTAAGCTCTTACAAACTCTCTCCTTCACTTTCCAAGGGCAAACGCGAAGACTATACCCAATAATCAACTCATAAATAATTACTCATCATACAAGAAATGAAACCAGTACAAACAATTAAGCAAACCAGCAACTTATTCAAAGAGAACCCCTTATGTGTCAATCAACTATACCTCAAACCCAAATGTTTTTTATTTGTAGTTTAGCTATATGAACTATCCTCATCCATTTTCATTCCCAAAAGGTCAATTTATGATTTCATTATCAAAAAGATCAAATTTTTATTTCACTCCCAAACACTAAATTTTCAAGCACAATACAAACTGATCAAGAGAACCCACAAATAAAATCAAAATCAGATTTAAAGGGTGTCGAAGAAAACCTGAAAAAATGACATCCAGTTAGGTAACCAACAAAGTGGGCAGGTAAAAATTGACTATTGAAAACAAATCCGTTCGTATGGTAAATCAATCGAATTCAAATCCCTCAAGAATATAGAAGGTATGATTTTCCCGGTGACCTGAAACGGTGACGGAAAATGAGAACCGGCAGAGTGAAGCGGTCGGAAAATGGGGATTTTTTTGAATCTTGAATCGCAGTTTTGCTCTTTGCTCTACTTTAGTTTTATTCTGTATAAAAATTTCTTTAAATTATTAAAAGTTAAATTTCTACTAATATAATATTAAATTATATCTTTGATACGGTAATAACGAGTGTCTATTTGAATAAACGAGTTTCAAGTTACTCTAAATTCAAAACCCAAATATATATCACAATATTTTCTGATAGCATCGTGTTGTTTAATCGCATAATATCACAAATCCATAAATATATAAAAATTTATAGGGTACAAAGGTAAGGTATTATGAATAAGTAGAATAAGTGATAAAATAAAATTATTAAATAATAAGTAAATATAAAATAAGAAGAAAACATAACGATAGCAACACTGTCTAAAATGGATCATTTCGTCGTTATCTGACCATAAATCTAAACGATACAATACTATAAAGTTTAAGTAGCAATAATCTCAAAGAACATCATTCAAGCAAAATATTAGTCAACTAGCTCGAATTTGTAATTAAAAGGAAAAAAAGTAAAAACTATCGTTTAATAATTTTAAAATTGTAAAAATACACTAGATTTGATTTTGATCTAAAAATGTCCTCGTCCCTTAGCAAATTAATCCAATTATGTTAATATTTTGTTGATGAATCTCTTTTTCGAAAAATCAGTTATGGTATCAGAAGTCAAACTCACTATTCTTTAAATTTGATTTTTATGGGAAAAAATAGAAAAACACATTTGATATATATATATATATATATATATATATATATATATATATATATATATATATATATATATATATTACTTATTTATTACCTCTCAAAAATAGTGAACTATATTTTGTGCATCATCTTAGAGTCTACAAATATATATAATTTGGTTCAATATAGTCGTCAGACAGGGCTCGGGAGGGGGTAAATAGACTTTCCACAAAGTTTGTGTATCTTATCGTAGTAAATTTGGTCAAAATTAACACGTCATTTTAGTTATATTTTCTTATGAATTAAATAAGATTTGATATTGGTCCTGAAAATTCAATAGATGACAAAAAGTAATTAAAATTAATTATTACTTAGGTCACAAAATTTCTTATATAAACGGCCTCCAAGTGAGAAGGCGAATCATATTTCAGTTCTGTCAATGGGCAAATCGTTTTTTCTCTCTTTTATCGGTACGTATATCTCTTATGTTATAATTCTACATTGTTCTAAAACTATAGTTCTAAGTTATAAACAATTACTATTATTATTTTGATCAATCATTAAATTAATCGTAGATCTAAAAATTATTTTGTTTACCATCTGGTTCAAGTAGGACAAGTATAACAAATTATATGTTTTCAGTAAATATAGCGAAATTGATCTTACTTTATTATATACCTTTTTATTTTATAGAGATTTATTATTGTTACATAAAAAAAAGTTTTAAAAGTATACGATTTGGGGAAATTGTATTATTTGTTTTTAAAATGTTAGATTTATAATTCCATCATCGCATAAAGGATTTAGATATATCTTTTCATCAAAGGGGAAGATAAGTCTTTTTAATTGAAATAGAAGATTTAATCATTTCTCACGCGTAATTTTTTTATTATTTCGTTGATAAATTTGTGTTTTATCCTTTGACATCATTTTTGTCGCTCATCTTCTTGTCAATTCTATCACATATATATGAACTTCAATTTTTTTATTTTTTATTTTTGATAATAAATTTATGTTTATTGCTTTGACGGTCATTTTTTGTGATATATGTACTCCAATTTTTTTTATATAAATGTAGATAATGAATTGCATTGATCATTTAGAATTGTTGTGAATAATATCGAATCTTGAGATTTCAAGAATTATTTTTGATTTCAATTATTTTAAAATTTATTTTAAAATTTTATTAGTCGAAAAGTATATTTGAATTAATATAACATCAGGGGCATGAACATGTCATTTCCTTAACCTAGAGTATACATATATTCTCTAGATTTGTTACACTCTCCTCAATTAGTTGAAAATGTGTACTTTTGATTCATTTACTTGTGATATATTCATAAATATGCCATAATATAATCGCGCTACTATTAATAACATAAAAAAAATACAAAATGATTTTTTTTAATATCCAAAAACACTTTATTTACTTTAACTACGAAATACGAGCTATATCAATTCAAATATTTTATGATAAAAATTTATTCATAACAACGTAATTTTATTAACATGATATATATATATATATACCTCGTATATCTAAATATACATTATTTTATTTTTATTAAATCACTTAAAAATCGTAATGTAAAGTATAAAAATCTCAAAATAAATTATAGAGTTATTTTATTATATATCTGATTGAAGGTATCAAAGTAGTCCTAAATTATTTATTTCATTATTTTTATTATAATAATGATATAAATTATTTTATATATATGATATAATATTTATTCGAAAATAACTCATTCCTAACCGAATCATCATGATAATAGAGACCTTATTGACATATAATTTGTTTACTCTTAAAACTTTCATTATACACATAATTACTTCCCCCCACCCCCACCCCCACCCCCACCCCCACCCCCACTGCTTCCTTCCTACTGTGTTTTCATCATTATCTATCATCAGCATCCTTTAATTTTCATGTATTTATATATGTAAAACACACACTGGACTAGGTGTGTATTGTGTAAATATTCAACGCAGAATTATCAAGAAAGAAGAAGAAAGTAATTTAATTAAAGAAAAAGAGATAAAGATCGATTAAACTCCACCGCTTTTAGGTACCCAAGAACTGATTTTTTTCATAATTTTTCTTATTTATTGTGTAAAAAGTGGTTATGGGTCTTCAAATTTTTGGCTAATTCAACTTATTAATCATCTGGGTAATGGTTATTTATCATAAAGATATTGTCTTTTTGGAAATTGCTTCAAGCTGATCGGCTGTTCTTGAATTGCAGTGACTATGAATGGTTGTATTATGCTTAAATCAGTTGGGAGTTTTTGTGGGGTTGTTTTGTTTTTACAGTTTTGGTGGTTGAAACAATGTGTTTCTTTGTTAATTTTAGTGTTTTTGTAGTGATATAAGTTTGTATTGCTTGTTTGTTTGACTATATGATCAAATATGTTATACTATGATGACTTTACTTTGGAGGCTAAACTATGTAGGTATATTATGCTTAAATCACTTGGGAGTTTTTCTGGGGTTCTTTTGTTTTCATTCTTTGTGGTTGAAACAATGTATTTGTTTGTTAATTTTAGTGTTTTTGTAGTGCTATAAGCTTGCATTGTTTGTTTGTTTGTTTTACTGGATGATCAAACATATAACACTATGATGACTTAACATTGGAGGCTAGATTATGCATGTATATATTATGCTTAAATCAGTTGGGAGTTTTTCTGGGGTTGTTTTGTTTTTCATTCGTTTTGGTTGAAACAATGTATTGGGTTGCTAATTTTAGTGTTTTTGTAGTGTTTTAAGCTTGTTTTGTGTGTAAGATTTACCAAATGATCAAACATTCTCAAACACATGCCACTATGATGACTTTGCTTTGGAGGCTCTCCTTGTTGCTAGTTAATTTGTTGTGACTAGTTTTTTGTCCTCCTATTTTTGTTACTGTAGTTCTATTGTGGTATTATTTGGTTGTTATAGTTACTGTTCTACATGCTTTGTTAGGCTTTTACATCCGTTACTTCTTTTTCTGGATTGCTTTGGTCTGTTTTTTGCTGAGCCTATACTCTTTACTCCCCCGAAACTCCATTCCGTGCAACTACACTTGGTATGTTGTTGCATATATGGATTGCATTACTTCAGAATTCCAAGATTTTGTTTCCATGGATCAATCAGTGAGTGGATTATGTAATAAAGTTGTGCTATTTATACCAGGAGAAGTTGGCTGATATAAGGCCCAATCAGTCAACTAAGTTTCAATCTGTAATAGTTGTAGTCTGCTCTATGAAACTTGTATATCCATTTTGCTTGTTCGAGTCTTTTGATCCTAAATTTTGTTTAGATGAACGAAAATTCAATCTGCTTATGTTTTGGTGCATTTGAGATTGATAATGGGCTGTTAAGAGTGAAGTGCTTATAATATTGACAGGAAAACATATAGAACTGGCTTGGTGTTGTTTCATGGGAAACCGGGGGCAGAAAAGGACTGAAAATGTTGATGAACTGCCTGCGGATAAGCGACCCTGTAGCTCAACCAATAACAGGCCTAGTTCTTCCAACTCAGTGATTCCTACTACAATGAGTTCCATACATGAAAGTCACCATGGTGATATAGACACATCATCATCATCATCATCCACTTCAGGGTCAAGTGAAGGTGAAAAGGACTCTGCTTATGGATCTTATGAATCTGATAATACTTATAGGGACTATTACAGGCGGCAATTGATGGGCAATCAGAGCAAATTCAATGGAGTTTTGGAAAGTTTGAGCAAAGAATCTGAAGAATCAGCACTGTTGGCTGCTCTTACTGAACTATGTGATTTGTTATCGTTTTCTCCTGATAGTTCGATGTCGAACGTAATGGCAGATTTATTTTCTCCCATTCTTGTAAGATTGTCTAGATATGAGAGCAATTCTGAAATAATGCTATTAGCAATCAGGGCAATGACTTATTTATGTGAAGTTCATCCTCGTTCTTCGGCCTCCCTTGCCAATCATGATGCAGTTCCTGCCCTTTGCCAAAGACTAATGGCCATTGAGTTTTTGGATGTGGCTGAACAGGTATGATGAAATTGTTTATCAATAATTCATTTTTTTGTGCGTGTGAAATTAAAGAGTGGAAGGCTTTTTAGATGTTTTCCTGCAATTTTTTTTTTCTTGAGTTATGCTGTGAGTGATTTGATCCCTCTTCAACTTAGTGTTTGCAAGCACTAGAGAAAATCTCGCGGGAGCAACCTATAGTGTGTTTGCAGTCTGGGGCTATAATGGCCATTTTACGTTACATTGATTTCTTTTCGACAAGTGAGCAGGTAAAGCAATACCATTAACAATCTGCTATAGATAAACTGATGATATTGAGGTTGAATTGTTTATTTTCTTCTGTTTGTTTCTTTTATCTGTTGCAGAGGAAGGCACTCTTAACTGTCGTAAATATTTGTAAAAAGCTTCCCTCCGGATGTCCTCCACCTTTAATGGAGGCGGTTCCAGTTTTGTGCGATCTTCTTCTATATGAGGATAGACAGGTATAATTTGTGGAAAGTTGTTCCTGGACTGATCCCTCTTTATTATTCTGTGTTACACTGTTATAACATTGAAATGGTTTCTTCATCTTTCAGCTTGTTGAGAGTGTAGCAACTTGTTTGATTAGAATAGTCGAGCAGGCATCCCATTCTTCAGAGATGTTGGACCAACTGTGTAATCACAGGCTGGTTCAGCAAGTCACACATCTCATAGAGTTGAATGGAAGAACAACAGTTAGCCAATCAGTTTATGTTGTAAGATCTTGACGTGTATTTTAGTTGCTGACATCAGATATGAATATCCCTATTCTACATTCTTCAGTGTCTTGGTTTATACGTTTTTTTCCCCTTCATGTTAGGGTTTAATTGGGTTACTTGTCAAACTGGCTGCTGGCTCTATTGTTGCTGTCAAGACTCTCTTTGAACGTAACATCAGCCATATATTAAAGGACATTTTATCCACTCATGACTTCTCACATGGGGTGCCTTCTACTCTGATTATTGATGGGCATTATAATCAGGTGCTTTATAAAGTTCCCTTATTCTTTTAATTGTTGATTGTGATGTTTGTTTACATGAAACTATGTCGCAGCTATATATGATAAGGGAGTTGTAGCATAGAATTGACCCCAACAATAATAATATACTTAGTATAACCTCACAAGTGGGGTTTGGGGAGGGTAAAATTGTAACACAGACCTTAACCCTTACCTTTGTGGGCATAAATTGACCCCAAAAAATAAAAAAGAGATCAAAGTGGCGTGAGAAGTGTCGAGACAAAAATTGTACGTAAGCTTCTCAAAATTGCTGCTCTTTGTCTCGTTTTGCCAAATAATATAAATGCAATCATGAATTGATATCTTTCTCAAACATTTTGGTCCCCATTATAAGAACTGTTGGCTTAAGCTCCATAGAATAGTGCATGTTTGAAAAAGGAGAGACCCAAATTTAGAGAATTAAGTCTGCCCTAGGATTTTCAGCAATGGGTCAAGAAAAGCCATTTAAGTGGTGCTTGGGGCTCTAACTTGGGACCTCATATAAACCTCAAACCCTGGCAATTGCTTTGGAGATATTACTTGTGTCAAGAAGTTAATATCATATACATGTTTTAATTTTTTTTTTAAATGTAGTCTACCTATACAAAGTAAATTTTTCCAACAAATGGGGTTTCATTTGAGCCCCCCTAAGACCATTTAGGTCTGCTCCTACATACAATGGTCATGATTGCCTCAGTTTGAAGAAGATGTCATGCGATTTTTCTTTTGATTATTCATAGTTCTTGATATGTTATTTGCTTGCATCCGGTAGTTCTGAACCAGTTAAACTTCTTATTTCTCAAAGATTGTTGTCAACTGACAGATAGTTCTCTGTTGCCTGGTAGTTTTAGGAAAGATACCAAAGTAATATTAGTTTAGTCGAGCACGGACTTTGTGCTTTCTTTATTGACTTGTGTACATGCACTTGCTTGGGTTTTACTTGTCACGAGTTGGAAAAAGAGGGACCAATGAGGTCATGCTGTATTTCTTGAATGATATTTAGGTCTTCTTTTTTTATGTGGAAAATAGTGATCCGTCTTTGCTTCATTCAGTTTTAGTATGGAACTCATGGATTGCTATTAGAGGAGCTACTTGGTGTTCTCGTTGGAATAGATAGAATGTGGAAGTACGGTGCAATCATGATGAGAACTTATTATTATTCAAGTGTAAATGATCTGGACCAACCGCATTGATAACCAAGTTTGCGGCAGCTAAGAGCTACAGTTAGATTTAGGGTTAAGAGAACCATTTCTTCATTTGAAAGAGAAGGAAGATTAGTAGGAGTATGAATTAATAGAAGGTAGTGTAGAGGAATACCATCATAAATTTGATGTGCAAGTCTTGACTGGAATTATGGAGTAGAGGAATACCACCATAAATTTGATGTGCAAGTCTTGATTTGCTTATAAGTAATTATAATTTTATCGATACGGGGAAAGATCCCATATAACAAGAGGTATAGCAAAAGTAGAGAATCCTCTGCTCAAAGAGGAACCTCATGGGTGAACCAAAAGACATCTAAAATACGAGGCTATTCCACAGATGTATGAATCAAGCTCCTTCCCTTCAAAAGATCTCTTATTTCCTCCTCCATTCCTATCCTTAATGAATAAAGTAGCTTTTCTTACCTTTTAGTTGCAAGACTTTCAGAGAGGGAAATAGGAAAGAGATGGTTGAAAGGTGGCTGAAAACCGAAAAAGAAAAATCATCTCAAATGAATAGAAGTTATCTAGATTTTTCCATATAAAATGTTGTAAATCATGCATCTAATCATCTAACAAAAAATTAGCCTACAGTGGTAGGATCATCAACAGTTCATCATTTTGCCTCCTTTCAAGCATGTTGAGCTTGCTTGCAATTAGGGGTCTCAAATGGGCGAGTTGAGTTGAAATTGGAGATATTAAAATGAGTTGAAATAGAAATTGGATTGGGTCCTAGCTCGCCCAAGTTTACTTTGGGCTAGCTTAAACACGGTTGGTATTTGACCCACTTAATCTCAATAATTTTAATATATTATTATTTATGTTTTATAACCACAATTTTAATTTGAACTGAAGTTAAAAAAGAAGTTACAAATGGATAGATAAATCTTAAAAGATATAAAATAGATAGTAATTGATACCTTCAATATATAGGAACATACATTACATTACACCAATGCATATAAAGAGTCTTAAAATGAGTTGAAATTGGAGATTAAAATGTGGGACTTTTACCCACTCTAAATAAAATAATGTATGAGTAGGATTTTAATTTATGAAATGGCTCATATCTTGTTAGATGGTATGACTGTACATGTGATGACTTCTGAAGGAAAAGAGTTGTATTGTCTTTTTCCTCAGGTAGTTGAAGTTCTCAAGTTGTTAAATGAACTTCTTCCACCCATATCCAGAGAACAGAATATCAAACTAGCAGCAGACAAGGAAGATTTCCTCATCAACAATCCGGATCTTCTGGAGGAATTTGGGTTTCATTTACTTCCTGTGCTGATCCAGGTGGTTATTCTTATTTGTGGTATATAAATTAGCTTGCTCTAGCTTCCCCTGACTCTTCTTTAATCGTTAAACAGGTGGTCAATTCTGGCATGAATTTAAATGCATGGTTTGGCTGTCTCTCTGTCATCAATAAGTTGGTTTATTTCAGCAAATCTGACAGGCTTGAATTTCTTCAAAATACTAACATTTCAAGGTGAGATGCTTTTGCTTACTCCATGATTTAAGCAAAAATTTAGTATCTTCTTCAATTAGTCTAAATCGACTTCTCTGTATCTTACAGCTTCTTAGCAGGAGTTTTTACTCGCAGAGATCCTCATGTTCTGATACTAGCCCTTCAAATTGTTGATAAGCTATTAGAGAAGCTCTCTCATATTTTCTTGAACTCATTTGTTAAGGAAGGTGTTCTTTTTGCTGTTGATGCACTTCTTTCCCCGCAAAAATGTTCGCAGTCTCTGTTTTCAACCAATGGTGTTCAAGCATCAGATGAAACCGGCCAAGGATCAGCACCATCTACTGCAGTAAATTGTCTTTGTTTTGCTTCTGATGCTCTTCAGTCTCCAACAGGACCAGAATCAAGGACTTGCAAGATAGAGAAAGAGACTGTCCAAAGTCTTGCTAGGCATATCAAGACCAATTACTTTGCAACAGACTCAATGAACCCCAGATTAGGAATAACCGATGTTCTTCAGAAGCTCAAGACTCTTTCGTCTCAGTTAACTGATCTGGTTCACAAATTTAGTAGCAGCATTGCTCCTCCTCAAGAGAAAGAAGACTTTTACCCTGTTTTGCATCAAATTATGTCAGAGTTAAATGGAAATAATGCCATTTCTACGTTCGAGTTCATTGAGAGTGGAGTTGTGAAGTCTCTAGTAAATTACCTCTCCAATGGCCAATACTTGGGGAAAAAGGTAGATGGTGATGTCTCAGTAAATCAGCTGTATATTATAGAAAAGAGATTTGAGCTGTTTGGTAGATTACTTTTGGATAACTCTGGCCCGCTTGTGGAGAACTCCACTTTTCTAGCTTTGATAAGGAGATTGCATAGTGCACTTTGCTCTGTTGAAAACTTCCCAGTCATCTTGAGTCATGCATCTAAGCTACGAAACTCATATGCTACAATCCCATATGAGCATTGTACGCCATATCCTTGTCTGAAGGTCCAGTTTGTGAAGGGAGAGGGGGAGTCATCACTTGTTGATTATCCGGAGAGTGTTGCGAGTGTAGATCCCTTTTCGCTGTTGGAAGCAATTGAAGGATACCTGTGGCCAAAAGTGAGTAGAAAGAAAAGTGAAAAGTTGAATCCACCCACTCTGGATTTGGAGGAAGAGTCACCATCTCGTGTATCACAAGATGTAAGCACGTCTCAAGGTAAAAATCCAGGACCCATGGAATCGGACACCACTTCCACAGATTCTCATGAAACGCAGGTTGGTTTATCATTTTTTTCCCTTTTTCTACTAGTTGTTCGTCAATCTGTTATGTTTAGACTTTCTATTTAGTGGCAATGAGCTTCCTCATCCAAAGTTCCTGTGGTTCTCTTTCAGGTTGTGAATAATAACTTGCAATTATTTGCTGAAGTGGAAACTGTGGATGTAGAACAAACAAAGAGTGTCCCAATGGATATTTCAGATGTTAATGTAGTAAGTCTTTTCCTTCGCTAACAGTTTTAACAAGTTATATATCTTATGTATTTTTGAGTATGTCCTCAATTCTTGCTTTGCGATGACATTGTTATATCTTTTAAGTGATTTGTATTATGTTTTGAATAGCTACAGAATCTTAATTGACTGTCTCAGATCAACCTGATCCTCTGAATTCTGTCATATCCCTGATATTATGTTTGCGCTGATGCCTTGTAGGAGTCTTTGAAGAAAGGAAGACTGAATTCATCTGAAGATGATAGTAGTACAAGTTTGGAATGTACTGGATGTTGTGATGATGAAAATGTTGCACCTAAATTGATATTCTACCTGGAGGGACAGAAGTTGAACCACAAGTTGACCCTATATCAAACTCTACTCCTGCAGAAGATTAAAGCAGAGAATGACATCACTACTAATTCAAGCGTGTGGAGTCAAGTACACAGGGTGACCTACAGAAGATTTGTGAGACATAAACCAGGATGTCCTCAGAGTTGCAAACATGCTGTACATTCTACTCCATCTGAGAAATCTACAGCATGGTGGCAGTACACCCCATCTTTCTCTAGCATGTTCGGTTCTGAAATGGTTGATCTTGAGAAATCAAGTCCAACTTACGATATCTTATTTCTTCTTAGAAGCTTGGAAGGTTTGAACAGGTTCAGTATTCATCTTGGTACTCGAACAAAACTATATGATTTTGCTGAAGGAAAGACTACCAATTTTGGTGATATTAAGGTCACAAATTCTGATCTCCCCCAGAATGAATTTGCAAGCACTAAATTGACAGAGAAAATAGAACTGCAAATGAGGAGTCCCTTTTCTGTTTCCGTAGGTGGTTTGCCACCTTGGTGTGAACAATTGGTTAATACATGCCCCTTTTTGTTTGGTTTCGAAGCAAGATGCAAGTATTTCCGCCTTGCTGCATTTGGTCGACAGCCAATTCAGCCTGAATCATCGTCTCATAATACGGCTGCAGGTGTGAGTGGTAGGCACCAAAACAGTAGTGTTTTACGCCGGAAAAAATTCTTAGTTCATCGAAGTAGAATTTTGGATTCTGCTAGGCAGATGATGGACCTCCATGCCAATCAAAAGGTTGTCATTGAGGTGGAATATAATGATGAGGTTGGTACTGGTCTTGGTCCGACGCTAGAATTTTTTACCTTTGTCAGTCATGAGTTCCAGAAGATTGGGCTAGGGATGTGGAGAGGTGATCACATGGCTCATGCCAGCATGAGTGTAGAGGAGGAATCTGGAATTATTTTCTCTCCTTTTGGTCTGTTCCCCCGCCCATGGTCACCTTCACCCCATTCATTAAATGGCCTAGAGTTCTCTGAAGTGCTGAAAAAGTTTGTGCTTCTGGGCCAGATAGTTGCTAAGTCTCTTCAAGATGGCAGGGTTCTAGATCTTCGGTTATCCAGAGCATTTTACAAGCTTCTTCTTGGGAAGGAACTCACTGTGTATGACATCCAGTCATTTGACCCTGAACTTGGTGGAGTTCTCCTAGAATTTCAGGCTCTTGTCGAAAGAAAAAGACATCTGGAATCACATCCTGAGGGAAAATCATCGTTAGACCTAGAACTTAATTTCCGGAATACAAAAATTGGTGATCTTTGTCTTGACTATACTCTTCCTGGCTATCCAGATTATGTCCTTAGTTCTGCATCTGATGCAAAAACGGTTGACTTCTCTAACTTAGAGGAATATGTTTTACTCGTTGTGGATGCTACTCTGAATTCTGGAATTTCAAGACAAATTGGAGCATTCAAGTCGGGCTTTGATCAGGTCCGTCTCCATCAGTCTACCTTTCAGTATAAACTATTGAAGTAATAGTCCTTCAACTATAGTTTGCATAAGTTTCAGTTTATGATCAACTTCTATTTCTGTCTGATCTACTTACTATTCAATTGACAATTGGATGCAAGAGAATACTTCCTAGAAGAAGTAATTCCAGAAATTTATGGGAGAGGCCATATAGGTTTTTATCACGCCTTAAGATTTGCAGGTCATTTGAGATAATTTTCATCTGGTACAGGAACACTAACAACACAATCAAATTCATCATGTGGTGATCCCCAATGTGTAACTTCCATCTGTATTTGAAATACTACACCACCGTTATTTCTTCTTATAAAAATGGCAGAATTTTGGAGCTACTTCATCTGATCAAATAATCAGTTTATATTGCCATAAGATTTAATAGGAATTCTAAACGCGGTTCGCGGTTACTCATTTGTTCCGTCTTTCATCTTCAATGTTGTTGATTCCTCAGGTTTTCCCCATCAGACATCTTCAGGTTTTCACTGAAGATGAATTAGAGAGACTATTGTGCGGAGAGTGTGGATTCTGGAACGTAAGTTGCGTTTTCTGAGCTGCTGATGGGTATTACTTAAAGATTGATCTCCTGTTTTTTTTTTAAAAAAGAGAAAACGATTATTGTTGTTTTGGGCAGTCCAATGAGCTTCTGGATCACATCAAGTTTGACCATGGGTACACTGCCAACAGTCCTCCAGTTTTAAATGTTCGTATAGTCCTATCTTCTTAGATTTTTATTCGTTAATAGAACCAATTGCTAACTAATGACAATCGACTTCCTGCAAATCTGTAGTTACTTGAAATTATGAAGGAATTTGACAGCAAGCAACAGAGAGCATTCCTGCAGTTTGTCACTGGTGCACCTAGACTGCCTCCAGGGGGTCTGGCATCTCTTAGCCCAAAGTTAACAATCGTTCGGAAGGTACTTCCAGTAGATTTCCTGAGTGCTTAAATAGGCAAAACAAAAAGATGTTTGCATCATAATGTTACTTCCTGCTCTAATGTATAGCTGTTATGGTTCGTCGCAGAGTTGCAGTGTTTGGGTCGACGCTGACCTACCTAGTGTGATGACATGTGCAAATTATCTCAAACTACCACCTTACTCTTCAAAAGTCAGCTCCTTTCTCTTTCACTCCCTTGTGTGAGATATATTTTCTTTATTATTCGACAAAAGAATTTCCTTTAAATTTTGCAGGAGAAAATGAAGGAAAAGCTGTTATATGCCATAATGGAAGGACAAGGCTCATTCCATCTTTCATAGGTTCCCTGGCTTGATCAATCAGGTACATAGCTTGTGAATAATATAGTTCAGAGTAGGTGGTGGCTTAGAAGATCGTTGCAGCGGGTGGTTTGTGGCGTTGAAGTAGAGCTGGTTACTGATGCTGGCCTGACTAAACTTGGTGGTTGTGCAAATAACAATGGTTTATTAGTTATTCGGATAAAAATTATAAGTAGATAGTCCAGTTCTTGAAGGAGAATTATACAGTGAAAAGTTCTTTGGGGGAAGGGGGTTAAAGTTTGGTTTATTTAGTTGTGTTGGTAAACTATGTACAGTAAAAAATTATGGACACATATATTTCTTTTTAAGGTCAGTTTGATGGAAAGATGAAACTTGCTTATTATCTTCCTTTTTTTTGGTTTCATTTCTCTTCTTGATCCTTTTTTGATCGAAAGATCTTTTTCGATGTGATCGAAAATATTCTTGATCCTTTTTTTGATGGAAAGATCTTTTTCGATGTGATCAAAAGTATAGCTTGCTATGATTATTTTCAAAACGTGTAAAACTAGAATGATATACTCCTTGCAATTAATTTACAGATCTTATTTTCCTTTTTTTTTTTTTTTTTTTAAAAAAAAAAAAGAAAATCACTTTTCATATTTATCATGTTAGCCAACACTATCATTTACTCAAATCTCTTAATAGTCCAAAAACTTCATATTGAAAGTACTATTCACACACACCAAAAAAAAAAAAAAAAAAAAAATATAATCTTCTCAATTTTAGCAAAAAAAGGAAATCAAGAATAAATGGGGTTTGAGGGGTGTGTGTGTACAAGAACCACCCAATAATGATTGTCAAACAAGAGGAAGGGAATATCCCATAGCCCCCACCCCACCCCACCCCCACCACCACTAGGGGTGTACATTCGGTTTTTCGATTTGATTTTTCGGTTTTTGATTTTGAAGAAGTGTAACCCAATTGATTTTTCTCTTTTTGGTTTGGGTTTTTCCGGTTTGGTTATTTGGTTTTGTCAATAATTAGAAACACAATAAAATTATTTGTAATTTAAAAAATTATATATATATTATTTAATTTCTTAAATATACTTTTAAATATAAATTAGACGTAAAACGTAAAACATAATACTTAAAAGTATATTAATTATAGATGTCCAAACATAAGAAAATAAACTAAATCATAATGAAAATAACTAAAAAGAGACAAAGGTGGTTAACTCCAACTTAATTCTAAATAATATATATATATATATATATATATATATAATTCAATTTTTTTGATTTTTCGGTTTTCATTTTTCTAAATTCGAAATCAAACCAAAAAACCAAACAAAGTAAATTATTAATCTAAAACTAAACCAAGAATCCAAAAAATCAATCCAAATTAGAATTTGATTTGATTTTTCGGTTTAATCCAAAAAATGCATAAACCCTAACCACCACACACACCACAAAAAAAGAATAAAAGAAAAAAAAAAGAAAAAAAGGAAACTCCCAATGGAAATAACATTTGCCCACCATACATGTTTTAATTATTTTAGTACTTGAAACATATAAAGATATTTATAATTATTTAATTTAATAAAATGAATTTTGATATCAACCACACACTCAAATAGTCCATCTTAATAATCCAAAAAATGTCTTAATCTAGACATGCTCCAAGTAGATGGCACCTTCCATCCACGCTCCAAAAAGAACAAAAATATGTGAAAATATCCCATTCTACTAGATATTTTTTACATAAAAAGAAAAAATATAATATATAAACAACAATCAAATTATATTTTAACCGATAAATAAACACTTTAACTTTGAGCGTGTATATTTAAACACCTCAACATAATCTCTCAAGTGACAATAAAACACTTCAACTCATCTTCACTATGTCTCGTGGAAATTTGATACTAATTTGACACAATAATTTCTAAATGTGTCTAAATAATTATTTTATAACTTCAAGTGTTCAACAGTCATACAAGAGACAAGATGAAGTGTCTAAATATGCATACTCAACTGTGTCGTGCCTTATCCCCCGCCCAAAAAAAAATGAAATCAAGAAGAAGAGCGTAAGTACAAGAGCCACCAACTAAATCTCAATTTGATTTCAATTGACCATTAAACCCTTCAATTCAGAATGTATGTAGATGATTATTTTGTAAACATCGATTAAAACGTTATCATACTCGACTATGTTGTGTCCACCCCCCACCCCCCACTCCACCCTCCAAAAAAAGTGAAAGTACAAGAACCACCAACTAAATCTCAATTTGATTTCAACTCAAATTAAACCCTTCAATTCAGAATATGTGTAGATGATTATTTTGCAAAACACCAATTAAAGTGCTATCATACTCGACTACGTTGTGTCCCACCCCAACCCACCACCCTCCAAAAAAAATGAAAGTACAAGAATCACCAACAAAATCTCAATTTGATCTCAACTCAAATTAAACCCTTCAATTCAGAATGCGCATAGATGATAATTTTATAAGACATCAATTAAAATATTATCATACTCGATTGCGTTGTGTCCACCCACCCCCACCCCCCAAAAAAAAAGTGAAAGTACAAGAACCACCAACTAAACCCCATTACGTAGTTCATCCCTTCTCCACCCAAAACCCCTCAACACACCTTATCACCATTTCATCAAATTTGAAACAAACTTCTCCCTCCCCTTTCTCTTCTTCCCCCAAATGTTCAAGAATTCATGACAACTCTACTACCCCCCACCCCCCCTTCACCCCCTTCCTCAACTTCACCATTTCCCTTCACCCAAAATCTCATCTTTAACTCCTCCTCTTCTTCAACCCTCACTTGTAAAGCTACCAATAGCTCATTTCAACCTCACCCCACTTCCAATTCCTCCAACCCCACTTCCTTAATCACCTCCAAGAACCCATTTTCAGCTTCCCCTGACAATACCCTTTTGACCCTTTTGCAGCAAAGAAAGACTGATGAAGCTTGGTTATACTACACTAAGAATCTTGATCAACAACTCCCAAACCCCACTTGTCTTAGCCGTTTAGTTTCTCAATTATCTTACCAAAACTCCACTATCAGCCTCCGTCGTGCTCAGTCAATCATCCAACGCCTCCGCCATGAACGGCAGCTTCACCGCCTCGACGCGAATTCACTTGGACTTCTTGCTAGTGCTGCAGCTAAAGGTGGACATGTTCTTTATGCTGCTTCTATTATTAAGTCAATGTTGAAATCTGGTTATTTACCTCATGTTAAAGCTTGGAGTTCTGTTGTTAGTCGTCTTGCATCCTCTGGTGATGATGGTCCAATTGAGAGTTTGGGTCTTTTTTGTGCTGTTACTAAAAGGATTCGTAGGTTGTCTAATCTTGATTTGGTTAAGCATTCACGGCCTGATACAGCCGCGTATAATGCTGCGTTGAATGCTTGTGCTAATCTTGGTGATAAAAAGAGGTTCTTGGAGTTGTTTAATGAAATGAGTGAGTTTGATTGTGAGCCTGATGTTTTGAGTTATAATGTGATGATTAAGCTTTGTGCTAGAGGTGATAGGAAGGATTTGCTTGTTTTCGTATTGGAAAGGATACTCGAGAAGGGAATTCCGTTGTGTATGTCAACATTTCAGTCTCTTGTTGCTGCTTATGTTGGTTTTGGTGATTTGGTTACTGCGGAAAAAGTTGTTCAGGCAATGAGGGAAGGGAGGAGGGATTTGTGTAAGATGCTAAGAGAGGGTAATGTGGAAGAGGTGTGTTTGAATGATAGTGATGTGTTTGACAAGTTGCTTCCGAATTCTGTTAATTGGAGAGATAATGAGCCACCGGAGTTGTCTAGAGTGTTTGAACCGAATTCTAGGATGTATACGACTTTAATGAAAGGTTATATGAATGCTGGCCGCGTTACAGATATGGTGAGGATGTTAGAGGCAATGAGACATCTAGGAGATAGTGAGAGCCATCCGGATCATGTCACTTACACGACAGTTATTTCTGCGTTTGTGAAGCAAGGTTTAATGGATAGGGCACGGGAGGTGCTGGCCGAGATGGTCAGGATTGGTGTCGCTGCTAATAGAGTAACTTACAATGTTTTGATCAAAGGATATTGCCAACAGCTGCATATTGACAGGGCAGAAGAGCTGATTAAAGAGATGATTGATACTGGAATAGAGCCTGATGTGGTTTCTTATAACACAATCATTGATGGATGTATATTGGTAGATGACAGTGCAGGAGCTCTTTCCTATTTCAACGAGATGAGAGCGAGAGGTATTGCTCCAACCAAAGTAAGTTACACCACTTTGATGAAAGCTTTTGCCTCGTCTGGTCAGGCTAAGCTAGCTAACAAGGTGTTTGACGAGATGCTTAAAGACCCTCGAGTGAAGGTTGATTTGGTTGCTTGGAACATGTTGGTAGATGCATACTCTAAGCTGGGAAAGGTTGAGGAAGCAAAGAGTGTGATCGAGAGGATGAAAGAAAACGGATTCTACCCAAACGTGGCCACTTATGGTAGTCTTGCAAATGGAATAGCTTTGGCTAGGAAGCCGGGAGAAGCACTCTTGCTTTGGAATGAGATAAAACAGAGGTGCGGAATGGGAAATGGAGAGGAGTCTATTCCGTCTTCAGGCCTCCTCCCGCCATTGGAACCTGATGAAGGACTGTTGGATACATTAGCAGACATATGTGTCCGAGCAGCTTTCTTTAGGAAAGCTTTGGAGATCGTTGCTTGCATGGAGCAACACGGGATACCACCAAATAAGACCAAGTTTACTAGGATCTACGTTGAGATGCATTCAAGGATGTTTACTAGTAAGCACGCGTCAAGAGCTAGACAGGACAGGAGAAAGGAACGAAAACGAGCAGCTGAAGCATTCAAGTTCTGGTTGGGATTGCCCAACTCCTATTATGGAAGTGAATGGCGCCTTGATTCAGTAATCGACGATGAATACAAATCTGAGTAATTGAAAATGAAAACATAGATATCATACTTGAATATATAGATTTGAAAGTTTGTTGTGTTATACACAGTTGAAATATAATCTGATAGCCCTGATATAACTACACTGTGTAAGTGTGTATTCTATCTATGATGATCAATAGCAATTTATATTTTTTTTGTTTTACCAAAGTTCATAAGGTGTATACATCAATTAATGAGTTACATAATGCTGTACTTTCTAGCTCTTTCGTCAGAGCATGGTAAAAGAATCACATCACCTGGGTTTATTCATGAATGTATTGATTTCTTCAGAATCACCTAAAAGGTCACATAGTGAAAACTATTTACATGAAAGAAACAAATTAGAAACACATTAAGAAGCCAAAATGGCACTACTTCTCGAAAACAAACAGAATGATACATGATTTAGTTGTGGTCATAGTGTTGTTCGACTATCCTCTTGACCTTGATGTTTGTGGATAAGATGAAGATAGCACCTGCATGAAAATGATTCAAGATGTCACTTAAAGAGTATTTTCGCACGATGGTGGAAAGTGGAAACCCAAAATTTGACAGAAAAGAGTTGGTTTTTCACATTAGTAATGTCGAGAGAACTGAGTTCCAGTGATTAGATGGAGGATGACGATATAAAAAGTATATTAAGTATGGCTGTATAAACTTCATTCTCAGAGCAATTTGGTTATCTTGTAAATATATTAAGGCCAGATATCACAGTACCTGATATGTCTTGGGACCCTTCTTTAGTAAATAACCAACACTATTAAGATTATCCACGAATGTATCGATATCTGGAACCATTAATGCAATTCGATCTGCCAAACTATATATTTCCTGAAAAATAAATACTGTTATAGGGATTTTTCTCGTTCTTGCATTTGTACTATTGCTATAAGATATACAATGATCAGAAAGATGGCTTACAGAAATTGAAAAGCAATTCCTTTGCTGCAATTCTGACTGCTTATGCAAGGCACTCAAAAACCGTTTTGCTTCTTTCTGCTGACTCATTCCCCCACTTCGTCCAAAATCCACAAATCCATGTTCGTCAACATACTTATCGTATAATGATTCTTTCATTATTTCCACAACATCCTGAGAATAGAGAATACATGATTTGAGGGTATTGTAATAGAGAAATTCGATGATAAAGATTATAGCAGGTCTTGATGATTTTGGAAAGATTGTTAACTACAGAGTGAATCAATTTACCAGAGCATCTTGCTCAGTTATCTCTTCTCTTAGATCTACTCTAGCTCGAGCTCCTGCTAACCTTACCAAGCTCTCTAATTGCCTTGCTGTTATTGGTGTACCATCACCGGACGTATTATGATCCCTCAACTTCAAGTAAAACTTCTGCAAGATTTCTGCTGCTGGTTTTGTCATCCTTGCACCAAATGACAAGAAGATAAATAAACGTTTCAAAGAGTAGCTAAAACTTTCAAACATAAAAGGAAGAACATTTGACAACCTAGGAAATATATAAGTTCTTGCATAAGCAATGTATTTACGCAGAAGAGGGGCAGGCAATGGAACAAAATCCCTGTCTTTCCTAGGGTCAAGTCTCAGCCTTGCAACTAAAGAACCCTGCTTTGTATTCATGTCAATTTCTCTAACATCCAGCGAGGCTGCAAAGAAAAATTAAGAGCAATTTGTATAAAATATTTCCCGCTGAGATAATGGTTTGGCAAAGGGCAAACCTGTACATAACCGTTTTGCGACTGGTGGCTGCTCTACACTCTTTGCATGAAGCTGACGAAGAAAAGCTTTAAGTCATGCAATTTTTCTAATCAATAAACTTTAAATGATAACCATATAACTGCATCAACAGATAAAAAGGACATTTTCCTTGAAGAAGCTAAAGAAAATGATGCTAAAAGAAGCAGGGTAAGTGACAGGTTCAATGATCACCTAATCTTTTTTCTTCTTTTTTTTTTCAATGATTCACCTAACCTTACCACAAATAACTCAAGGTAGCATCAACGAGCTATTTCCATTGAAATGGTGAATTTTGCTAGTGTTTCATACTGGTCAAGCAGAAAATGTAAAAGAAATTGATTACATATATCTGATGGGGTCAAAAAAGAATTATTTACTGCAACAAGAATTGTCTCCATATATTAAACAAGGATTCGAGGAGCGATGTTGACAGTTGGATATTTCTTACCAAGTTGATCAATTTTCCAACTTAAACGAACATTTGCAGAAAGGAGTGAGGACACTTACTGACATAATATGCTCAGAGAGTCGCTTGTCCAGCACTTCATCAGGTTTATCAAGTAATATGAACACCAAATCAAATCGCGAAAGCAAAGCACCATTCATCTTCAAGTTCTCGTTCACAGTTTTTGCACGGCTGCAAGAATTTTTTCACACATTACCACCACAGATTAATAGCTTTTAAAAGACCAATATGTAGTGCAAGTATTCCCATGATCTATGTTTACATAATTATATGAGATAGATTCTTCTCCTTTCTTCTTTCTCCTCTTTTAAGTTTCTATCCTCTTTCTTCTGTGAGTTACACATCTAACCACCAGTCTATCCTACAGCTCCTTAAGCCCTGAAGTGAGGCTCAAAACGTGTTGAGCACTTACCCTCGCTTAATGAGTGCTTTAGGGTCGTCATAAAGGTTCTAAGGCACGTTCTCTTTTGAAGAGGCGACATTAAACAATTGATATTTTACTTTATCGTAAAAAAAATCGATTTCTTTGTTCATTTATTTGTCATTCATGCCTATAATTATTAGTTTTGGACTAAACATATATTTGTATTGTTTTTGCGCTTAAAGCCCCAGCGGACCTTAAAGCTTTTTTGTGCCTTTTGCTTTTGATAACACTGCCAGAGATGTTACTGATTAACTACAAATGTTAAAACATAAGTGTTTGTGTTTGGTAGCACTCTAGTGTAACCTAAGAAATGTTATAAGGAGGATAGCATGACTTGTTGTATGAGGGGATACACCCTCTTCTTTAATGTCCAGCATTATCTAGTGCTTGGATGCTTTCTTTGCTTACATAACCAAAAAAGTGGATCTAAAGGCATCAATTATCACTCAACCAATCATCCATAACATTCAAATAAAAAATATGTAAGTTTTTCACAATACTTGTAGTGGCCACCAACAGGGTTTGCTGCTGCTAAAACAGATGTTCGCGCTGACAAACTTGCAACAAGTCCTGCCTTTGCAACAGAGACGCACTGTTGTTCCATAGCCTCCAATAAGGCCTAAAGTCATGGAAAAATAATTATGTCCTGATCCTAAGTGTGAAGTACCAGTTGACAGTATAGATCCGTTTAACTAAAAAGACCTGATGTTCAGCAGACATTTTGTCAAACTCGTCAATGCAACATAATCCACGATCTGCAAGAACCATAGCACCTAACCAAGCCAAAAAGCAACAAAAACAGTATAATTAAGCATTTAGGGACCAAGATGATCACTATAAGCAATGACTGAAGCGGTAATTTCTCTTAAAACAAATTTCTAAATAGCATAGCTAGACAAATTTACAGGTAATTTCTGATTTTTCCTCAATCCGGAAGGTGAGAAAGGACACTATCAACCATACAAAGTAGTAACCAATATAATAGCACCTGTTTGATTACAAGGAACTATACTAAGTTCAACTTCTTTTTACTAGACACACCCTCCCTCAGGAAATAAATAAATAAATAAGGATTCTCATAAAACAGTGATACCCCAAATATTCATTTTAGTTGCCCTATGTTTCTCTTTAAAAATACATTGCTTTGAATATAACCTTCTGCAAAAGGATACAATTTGGTAGATTTCCAAATCATAGTATTCCCGCACTAAAAGAAAAGGAGACCATTACCTGCTTCAAACGCATAGTCACCGGTCAAAGGATCCTTGACAACAGCAACAGTAAGGCCAGCATTAGTTGTTGCATTACCACAAATATATATGCCACGGGGAGAAATGGAAGCTGCCGCTTGAAGTAGTTGACTTTTACCCAATCCAGGATCACCTAATAACGTAGAAAACAGCTTTAATCGAGTTAGCTTGTAGAATTATGTGACATATTTAGATAACCGGATAAACTTGACTTCTTAATAGATATTTTAGCTTGAGAAAAATGCTAACTTATAAGCTAAACCCTTTCCCAAATTTATTTCCAGCAGAACCAAAAGAAGACAAGGTAGATAGCCACATACCGACAATTATTATGTGGATATCTCCTCTCACAGGAACCTTATTCTGATCCATGGAATGCTTCCGTACACCACCAAATAAAGCTAATGTAATTCCCGCTACACAAAGAAGAGGAACAAAGAAAAAGAGGAAAGAAGATGAAGTTATCTATGTACCTGTAGCATGACCACTTCAAACAGCTCATGGAAACAAAACAAATTCTGCCAAACACAATGTAAACATGACAAAGGAAGAAATGTGATAGTGCTTCAATTGTGTGTGTCTCTTTTCCATGAATCACATACCAATAATTAAAATATGAAAAAGTGTGGCAAGAGTTTCAAGATACATAAACACTCAAGGAAAACACTTAAGTGGAAAAGAACAAAAAAAAAGATGACAACAAGTAAGTAAACAAAGAAACTAAAAGGTACAAAAATCAGGTATCTTTGCATGCCTAACTAGAGAGTAATTCCGAAGAAGGGAAAGACCCTCAGATATGAATCGCTCCATTATATTGACAAAGAGTTGATCGTAGAATGATGCCAGTTAGCCAAGCAGGGCCATTTCATCTACTGGTTTAGGACATACCAAAAAGATCCCAATTGACATGGTACAACCCTTTTTTTCATGAAGTGATTGTGTTAAAAGGCATCAAGAAGATACAGGTACACATGTGAATCTAGTTGATATCTATTTTACAGTAAAGGCACACATCACCAAATGAAATGGGATTCAAACTGGAAGGCATTAATACTGTGTCCACATTCAAACAGTCCTAACCCGGAGGCTTACTCTGTGAAAAGCCAAACATATAACAAGACGATTGGATACAAAGACCTCAACTCATCTTCTAAGACTCTCCATTTGATATATGTCCTAAAGCAAGCAGGTTAGCTCTTGTTCATCACCAGGCAGCAGGGTACACATCAATAATTTAAGGAATGATAGCTTGCTGAAAAATAATGATAAAAACTCATCCCAATGATTATTTATACCTTTAACAAGCTCGTGACCATAGATCGAGGGGCAAACAGATTGAAGTATTTGTCGAAAGACATCAGAACCATGTTCTTCAGAAAACTTAACAATAAACTCCAAATCCTTTGGGGAGAATGAGTATAAATCAAGTAGGTCTGTAGCTCTAGCATTAGGGTTATCTTGTGAACCCTCAGGTGTTGACTGAGACTTCGAGTTTGTAATAGAAACTACTTCTAGGTACAAATAATAAAGTCCTTGATTCTTGCTTTTCGACTTTCCTGCATTTACCAAGGTTCGCATACAGTTAACATCTGACATATATAACCAAATTGAAGTATATAGCAGCAAATCAAATGCATAATTTTTTTCCCATCTGCAACATTATCAATGTCACTGGCCTATATTTTCCCCGAGTGCAACAGAAAGATTGGTATAATGACTTTTCTCTCCCAGAAATCAATTCAGGCAAAGGCTATATAGCTGTGATTTCTGACTTAAAGTAGGGTACCAAAACATAACTAATTTGAATATCATTTATTACTAGGCACTCTATCAATATATCATTTTGAATGAACAAAAGTTCCATTGTGTTATATGTAACCAAATCATGGAGGACTCATTAGTTGATCTACTTAATATGCATTCTTAATGGATAAGTATATTATGACATTAAACCTTCTTTTCCTAAATAATAGCTCATCTAACAAGAAGGATAGCTGGAGACTCTGTATGGTCACTGGATCAACATTAGCTTAAAAGGTTTAAATGTCATCCATCCAAGACTTGAAGCAAACACAGAGAAGAAGCATTCATACTTAATGCATTATAAGAAATTTCAGACAAAGCATTATCATTTGTTGCTCACCACTCTGTGCAGAAAGCAGTGGTACTTAATAACATATATCCAAAATAAAAGATAAGAACAAATAAGAAGATATTGCCTTTAGACTTGACTCAAGACTGTTAAAATGTTTAAAGACTTCAAACAATAGTAGAATAAGCTACAAGATTCACCGTCGTTGATGATATTACTAGTGTAGATTAGCTTTAAGGCCTATAAATGAATCTGATGCTTATTTCATATCAGTCGGGAGCTTTAGTCTGAAGAATGTGACTCAAAATTTTATATTTTTAAATGAAATTAAGGATCCATGCATGAAAAACAACGGTCAGCACACTTTATCAACTTTCTCTTAAATTACTCCCTTATATATTTAATTTAAACAGGGAACCATATGTTACAGTCTGATAAAAGAAGGCTATATTTGGTGTTCACATATATTATCTAATTTAATGGAGAAAATCCGGTGTAACGCACTTTTTGCTGCACTAAGACAGAAACAAACCTACATTTATGGCTCTTAAACGAAGTATGCTTTCATTTCTCAAGATCTATATCAGGGATGTACTCGCTTCTCTCTACATATACACACACACACACACGACATAATATAGCATATATATGTATCCTCATCTCGAGCAAGAGATGGAATGGAAGGAAAAAATTAGGAGGATAGGAAATTTTGCTTGTAAGATGCTGCAATCTACACTCATAAGTATGAAACTGTTGTTAGAGAAGAACAATTCAGATTATTTGTTCTAGATATTAATAAGCTCGCAAGTAACAGGATAAGTAACTTAATTTGTTTTTTATAGGTGGAGGAAAGACATTCATGC
The DNA here is from genome assembly GCA_022817965.1 of Solanum lycopersicoides. Classification (NCBI taxonomy): domain Eukaryota; kingdom Viridiplantae; phylum Streptophyta; class Magnoliopsida; order Solanales; family Solanaceae; genus Solanum; species Solanum lycopersicoides. The sequence goes on from CM040626.1 coordinate 1,011,310, forward strand.
TATCCAAACACATCTATGTCGCGTTCTCTATATAATCATTTACCTCCTCCAATATCCATGTAATTGTTAATCACCCTAATAATACCAGTGACAGTCACAATATCCCCAGGGATGCATGCATCCACAAGATCTTCAGTTAGTTCACATTCAACAGTTCGAGGTACCCGTCCCTCTTCATGATGTTCAGATTTCAGCAGCTCCTGAATTCTAGGAGAACAATAAAACAGAGAGTTGAGAAGAAGAATAGGATAATAATATTTAGTAACATATTTTACCCAAAAAGTATATATAAAAAGATGTTGAAGTACAGTCTACAGACATCAAAGGAAGAGGAATTTACCTTATTTTCTGAAAGTCTATAATTCGAGCTGTAGACCTTATAGGATTAAAAGTCCTACATTTACAACCATGCAATTCACATACTGGTGGAGGAGAAAATTTTCCATCTGGAAAGTCACGAGTAATACTGGTTCCACACTTGGTACATGCAAAACACATTTGCATCACCAGAGGCTTGACTGTGCTTACTTTTACCACTGTACCACGTACAGAGACAAGCCTATCTATCATGTGAAAAGAGCATATTAAGAATCTGAGCAGCATTAAGCTTATTGATCGATAAAGAGCAAATGTAAAGTTGAATATCATTTTTACCTATATAAGCAGCTTTTAGGTTCTTCAATGCAATCATTGATTGAGGATAGTTGTGGAGACGTATATTTATCTTCACAAAATCATCAAAACTGTCATCCCCCAATTTCATAAAGTAAACCTGCAAGCAGCAGGGACAAAACGATACAACTAAGATAAAATAATATAAATATGTGGAAAATTTGAATTTCATAACTGTAAATGTACTACCTTGTGTAATGCAGCACTCATACACAACAGAGCATCTTTAGATTTACTCTCTAAAATTGTATAAAATTCTTGGAGCTCACAAAGTTTTCGGAATTGCTGAAAGTCCAGTGGCAATAAGAACATGCCATCAACCTCCTTCACCTAAATTAACAATTTAGTGTCATTCTTTAATCTGTAACTTACAATTCTAAAAATCATAATTTTCCAGCAATTGAAACATGCTTGTACGCTAAAATATGACAATAATATCAGCAAATCAGCCATTTTCATTTACTATTAGTACTGTACTATGCCATAATTGTCAGATATAGACTCCAACGTTCTCAATCCGAATACCCCAGACAAGAAACATCAAACAGTATAAGAAAACCCTTCACAAGAAGAAATTAGAGATTAGAAGTAGACCAACTTTCTGAAATAGCAAAAGAGTCCTTCAGTTCACAAACTTTTTGGACTTTGAAAGTACATGACAAGCAATATGTGGCATCATCATCCTTCACCTACAATGGTAGTTTTAGAGACAATGGAAGGGTTCACAAGAACCAATAGTTTTTGCCTAGACCTTGTATAAGCATTAAGAAATCTACTAAATATCTATAAGTACTATGACTGTGAATCCAGTTATTATTGTAATTGATTTGAGATTGTTGTAGGAACCCATAAATTTTAAAAAAGCAGATCCATCTCTATTCAGTATTCACCTTGACTTAGGACCCATCTCTCCATAAAAATTATTCACTTTATTTGAAAACAGTTGTTTGGTGCATTTTAGATTTGGCAAACAACTTATAACCTATTTTCCAACTCAATTTTCACTTTTAAAGTTGTATTTAAGTTCAAGTATTAACATTATTCCAATATTCTTTGCAAAACGAGTAACCAAGCACAATTCCATTTTCAACTCCAACTCCATCAATTCCAAATAAAATGAAAATTATTTGGAAATTATGGCCATAAGCATACTTAATAATTCAACATCAGTCTTTGACCTTCATTTTCAGTTACTATTAGTGGTTATCCGGCAACTATTGAAAGGAGGAATAATACATGGAAAGAATCAGTAAATCAGCAATTTCCTTTGCTACTAGTATAAACTTCGCCTTTATTCACAGTAACAGATACAGACTACAATCGTCCACGTTCACCATATGAAAACATCAAATGCAGAAAACAGTTCACAATTGTTTGAAACATAACAACTCAAAAACACTACACGGAAAGCAAATACTCTGTGTATGGAGTACAACAGTCAAATCATCTTATTTCCTAGTAAATTCAGCCAGCCAATTTCACAATTGTTTGTAACAAAACAACTCAAAAACACACCTAAAGTATCCAGATTTTTTTTGAGTTTCATTCCTGGTGTGCGAGTTCACTGCACGTATTATAACCAACTATTCATCAAAATACGTCTCAACTATCAATTGTTGCTCTTTCCTAACCTGAACGTGGTGATATTTCATATAGTAAACTCACACAACTAACACAAGATACTTTTAGATGTGTTTTCAACCATAAATCACTCGACTCTCTAAATTTGTTTTCAACCATAAATCACTCGACTCTCTAAATTAAGTACTCATAGCGTATCTTCGAGAGCTCACCTGAGAAACGAATTGTTCACCGGAAGGAGCAGAGAAGAAGCGAACAAGCTCAGAGGCGAGTCGGAATTGTGGATCACCGACATGGAAATCGATACCGGGGAAATAAATCGACAGTGCTTTACCGATACCGATAGGCGTCGTCAATTTCTGTTGAATCTTCCCGTTCACCGTCATTTCTCCGGTCATGTGGTGGCGATTGGACCGTACAAAGCTCTCCGAGAGGGGACAAAAAGGTTCACGATAGTTTTGGCGGGAAAAGAAATCACGAGGCAATAAATTATGGAGTATATATATTTACTATTATTTTTATTAATAAATATATAGTATTTTTTTTTTAATGTAATAAGTAATTAAAAGTGAACGACGAAAACGCTAACAAATAAATAAGAACATATTTGAATTCTTTCGTTTAAATAGAGGGTGTATCGGGTATGGAATGAAATTCGAGCTTAGCCATTAGATTAATTGAAATTTGATATGTGAAAGTGTTGGCTCGATCAGAATTGTACCTACGATAATGTTTTGCATAGTCCTACAATATTTTTGAATTACTATTCACAATATGTCTTGGATCAGTATTGCTTCGATATTATAAGATCTACTCTGTGATTATAGTATCGTTATCACATGATTTTTTCTGAGATCATTATTTATTTCCCAATTGAAATGCACTAACAACAATATCAAATCTAACACTAATCATTTTCAAGCCTAGCGCTAAAGCTAGCTATAGCTTGACACTATTTTCATATTATATCAAAGACTTAAATAAATCGTCTCATAAAAAAAAAAACGTCTCATATTTACTCGTAAAACAACATTATTATTAAGCTTTAATATACAAAGGGATTAACAATCTTCTATTTATTCTTGCTCTTATTCTTACTTGTTATTGTTATGTTTTTTAATTTTCTTTTACTAAAATTTAAAAAATTATATACTGTCTAGTAAAAGAATATAACTTTTCCAAGATATAATATTGTATGATATTATATGAAAAAATCCTTTTGATCAAAAAATTTAGTCATAAAATAACATATTTCACAATATGTTATTTTACTTTTTTTTAACATTTTTACCCTTTTAACTTCACTATTTTTTAGTTAAAAAATGAAAAAACACCAGTTTATTTTGAAATAAAAAGAATATTATAGACTTTTTAAATTTTGGCCATTTAAAATTACTCGATATTATTTTAAGAAACATAACATAATATTTATGTTGGACCGTATATATTTGAAATTTTCTAAGTTTTGTGAATAAATCGCGTTTGTGAAAAGCGATTTACTCTTTAGTTAAGGTTTCGCTGCTTTTCTTTGTTTTTCCTCTTAAGTCCATTAATTGAATTTAAAAAGTGACTATTTTCCATTATTATAGAAGACTTTACTTTATTGCATTTATTTCTATCACTTTATTAATTTATTCTCACATAAATATACATACATTTAATAATATTGAAATGTAATGCGCAAATTCTCGATCAAACTAAAAAAATTAGTTCTTGAAAAAATGAAATGTATCACATAATTTGAAATATAGAGAGTCACTGATTTTATTTAAAATTTTATGTTTATTGATGAAAATTCAGAACTAATTTAAAATTATATTTCGAATTCAAAATATAACTTATAGTTTGTTTGTTAGCTTACATTTAATTTCATACCAAACAAATATAATATATTTTAAAATTTATAATACATTTATATTATATGCATAATTCACTTTAGTATATAACACATTCATCATACTATTGTTATATGTATATTGCTATAAATTATAGTTATATATATAAAAAAGTATCACTAAAATTAATAATTGCTTTCTTAAAAAATATCTGCCCAGTTATAAACATTAATATTATTGGACCGTGCAGAACACGGGTGACCGTAACTAGTATGGTTATAAAAGGGATTTGTGTTTGTGTAGTATAAAAGGATTATATACTTGTTATACATGGTTATACATATAATATTCTACGTAAGGGAAAATTACGCAGTTAAACAAACTTATACTACTTAATTACTCATTATAACTATAGTTTGATATAATTACCACTCGCGACTAACATTATACATCAATTATGTAGGTTGACGTTGAGTTTGTATAACTAGCCATGTTTGTATATGTATAATTCTCCAGAATATACAAATACATATGTATAATATACCATTATCTAACCGATATACATATATAATTCACCCCTTCTCCCACTCTTTAGCCTCTCTCACTCGCCTTTCTCTTCCCTCTCCCAATCTCATTCGCCACTCTCCTCGCTCTCTTAATCTCGCTTGTCATATATACAAATGTATATATATAATATACAATTATCTAACCGATATACATATACAATTCACCTCTGTCCCACTCTCTGCCTTCTCTCACTCGCCTCTCTCCCAATCTCGATTGACTCTCTCTTCCTTCTCCCGTCTGCTCGCCTCTCTCCTTCCTCTCCCAATATCGCTTGTCATATATACAATTATCTAACCACTATATATATACAAATTCACCTCTCTCCTACACTTTGCCCTCTCTTGCTCGCTTCTCTTCTTTCTATAACATGTAGCTACGAACTGTAATTATCGCTATGAAGAGTAATTAGTCTATTTTTGAATGGTTGTGAAAGTTCTTCTATACATAAAGGGTGTGTTTGGTATGAAGCCAAAAAAGTATTATATGTCAAAAGAAAAATTTATATATTATCTAGTCAAATAATATAAATTTCCCAATATATAATATTGTATGATATTATATGGAAAAATCCTTATGGCCAGAAAATTTAATCGAAATGATAAAATAACATATTTCACACTATGTTATTTTATCTTTTTGAATATTTTATCCTTTTAACTTTACTCTCTTTTAATTTTTTAAAACTGAAAAAAAAATCAGTTTATTTTTAAATATAAAGGATATTATAGACTTTTTTAAATTCTTCGCCACCCGATATTATATATTGAAAAATATAACTTAATATTCATGTTGTACGGTATATCTTTTAATATTTCAATTTTTGTGAATAAATCTCGTTTGAGAAACGCGTTTTATTCTTTAGTTCGCTGCATTTCCTTGTTTTTTATTTTAAATGCATTAATTGAATTTACAATATAGTACCAATATTTTCTATTACTTAATTGCATATATTTCACCACTTTAGTAATTTATTCTCACATATATACACATACATTTAATAACTTTACTATCAAATTTAATAATCAATTTAGATATAGAGATTATTTTATCTCTTGCTATTATTGTTATCATTTTTTTATAATTATGTGTCGAATACTTTCTTTTTTGTGTTGAGTATCCATCGAAAACACTTTCTACCTCAAAAATGTTGGGACAAGGATGATATACTACCCTGATCAAACCGTACTTGTGAGATTACGCTTGATATATTATTAATTGTTGTTATTACTTAGTTTATATACTTTTTGATATATATATAGTTACAAAGATGGTTTTGTTTCTTGCTATTTCGTTGTTTCTTTTCTTATACATTTCAAAATTTGAAGTTTTAATAAGTCTATTTTTCGTCATAAATTTTCATACATATATGGCAAGCGAGATTGAGAGAGGCGAGTGAGAGAGGGCAGAGAGTGGGAGAGGTGAATTGTATATGTATATCGGTTAGATAATTGTATATTATACATATGTATTTGTATATTATGACAAATTATACATATACAAACGTGACTAATTATACAACAAACTCTATGTCAGTCCACGTAATTAATGTATAATACTAGTCGCAATTGGTAATTATAACAACTATAATTATGATGAGTAATTCAGTAATACAAGTTTGCTTAACCACGTAATTATCTCATATAAAATTCATTTTAATTTTTTTTGAAGATGTCATGCGCAAATTCTCGATCAAACATAAATTGTTTGACTCTCGAAAAACAAAATGTATCACATAAATTAAAACAGAGGGAGTAATTTATTTTAACATTACTACCTTTTAATTAAAAAGTAAAAAAAATATCAGTTTGTTTTAAAATAAAAAAGATATTATAGACTTTTTAAATTTTTGAACATTTAGAATTATCCGATATTTTAAAATAAAAAATATATTATAGACTCAATTGAAATGCACTAACAACAATATCAGATATAACACTAATCATTTCCAAGCCTAGTGCTAAAGCTAGTAGTAGCTTGACACTATTTTCTTATATATCAAAGACGTAAGTAAATCGTCTCGTAAAAAAATAAATATGTCTCATATATACTCGTAAAACAACACCATTATTAAGCTTTAATATTCAAAGGGATTAACCATCTTCTATTTATTCTTGCTCTTATTTTTACTTGTTATTGTTATGTTATTTTTTTACTTAAGTCTAAATTTAATCTTGCTCTCCTCATAAATTTCTTTTACTAAAATAAAAAAAAAATTATATACAATATATTATCTAGTAAAATAATATGAATTTCACAATATAATATTATATGAGAAAATTCTTTTGGCCAGAAAATTTGATCACAACGGTAAAATAACATATTTCACACTATGTTATTTTATCTTTTTGCACATTTTACCCTTTTTAACTTTACTACTTCTTAGTTTAAAAAAATTAAAAAAAGACCAGTTTATTTTCAAATAAAAAAAATATTATAGACTTTTTAAAAATTTTAGCCATTTAAAGTTATCCGATATTATATTTTAAAAAACATAACTTAATATTTATGCTGGACCGTACATATTTGAAAATTTCTAAGTTTTGTATATAAATCGAGTTTGTGAAAAGCGATTTATGCTTTAGTTAAAGTTTCGCTGCATTTCTTTGTTTTTCCTCTTAAGTGCATTAATTGAATTTACAAAGTGCCAATATTTTCCATTATTGTACAAGACTTTACTTTATAGCATTTATTTCATCACTTTATTTAATTTATTCTCACATAAATATACATACATTTAATAATATTGAAGATGTCATGCGCAAATTCTCTATTAAATATAAATTGTTTGATTTTTAAAAAATAATATATATCACATAAATTGTTTGAGTTTGTATTACTAGTCACGTTTGTATATGTATAATTCATCAGAATATACAAATTCATGTGTATAATATACCATTATCTAACCGATATACATATACAATTCACCCCCTCTATCGCTCGCCTTTCTTCTCCCTCTCCCAATCTCGCTTTCCACTCTCCTCTCTCTCCAGATCTCGCTTGTCATATATACAAATTCATATGTATAATATACAATTATCTAACCGATATACATATACAATTCACCTCTCTCCCACATTCTGCCTTCTCTCGCTCGCCCTCTCCCAATCTCACTTGGCTCTCTCTTCCTTCTCTCGTCTCGCTCTCCTCTCTCCTCCTACTCCCAATATAGTTTTTCATATATACAAATACATATGCATAATATACAATTATCTAACCAATATACATATACAATTCACCTCTCTCCTACTCTTTGCTCTCTCCTCTCTCTCCCAGTCTCGCTCGCCTCTCTTCTTTCTATAATATTTAGCTACGAACTGTACTTATTAAATTATAGCTATGAAGAGTAATTATGCTATTTTTGAATGATTGTGATAGTTCTTCCATACATAAAGGGTGCTTGGTATGAAACCAAAAAAACATTATATAATCTTTTTTATATATTATCTAGTAAAATAATATAAATTTCCTAATATATAATATTGTATGATATTATATGAAAAAATCCTTCTAGCCAGAAAATTTGATCAAAATGGTAAAATAACATATTTCACACTATGTTATTTTACTCTTTTAATTTTACTATCTTTATAATTAAAAAAAAATGAAAAAACGATCAGTTTATTTTAAAATATAAAGAATATTATAGAATATTTAAATTTCTCGTCATTTAGAATTACCTGATATTATATATTGAAAAATATAACGTAATATTCATGTTGGACCGTACATTTCAAGTTTTGTGCATAAATCGCTTTGTGAATTTTGTTTTATGCTTTAGTTAATTTAGTGTACAGATAAGCCTACATTCTCCATTATTATACAATAACTTTATTCCCTTGTTTTTCATTTTAAATGCATTTATTGAATTACAATATAGTACCAATATTTTCCATTATTATGCAAGACTTCACTTAATTGCATATATTTCACCACTTTAGTAATTTATTCTCACATATATACACATACATTTAATAACTTTACTATACCAAATTTAATAATCAATATAGAAATAGAGATTGTTTTATCTTTTGCTATTTTTGTTATCATTTTTTTTATAATTTCGTGTCGAATACTTTCTTTCTTGTGTTGAGGATCCATCGAAAACACTTTCTACCTCAAAAAAGTTGGGACAAGAATGATATACTGCACTGATCAAATCGTACTTGTGAGATTAGACTTGATATGTTATTAGTTGTTGTTATTACTTACCTTATATACTTTTTGATATATATATATATATATATATAGTTACAAAGATGGTTTTATATACTTACCCGATATTATATATTGAAAAATATAACGTAATATCGTACAGCTTTGAAAATTTCAAGTTTTATACATAAATCGCTTTTGTGAACGCGTTTTATGCTTTAGTTAAGGTCTTAAGGACATTTGCTTCATTTCCCTGTTTTTTCTTAATTTCATTAATTTAATGTACAAATTATTATACAATAACTTTATTTTATTGCATATATTTCACCATTATTTTAAATTATTCTCACAAAATAAATACACATACGTTTAATAATTTTACTATGCCAAATTTAATAATTAATATAGATATTGAGATTGTTTTATATCTTGCTATTTTTGTTATCATTTTTTTTTTTAATATTCTGTGTTGAATACTTTCCTCTTTTTTTTTTGTTGAGGGTCCATCAGAAACTCTCTCGAAAAGGTTGGGACGTGGATGGTGTACATTTTACTCTGCTCAAACCATACTTGTGAGATTACACGTGATATGCTATTTATTATTGTTATTTATTAGCTTTTATATATTATCTAGTAAAATAATATGAATTTTCCAAAATATAATATTGTATGATAATATATGAAAAAATCCTTTTGGCCAGAACGATAAAATAACATATTTCACATTATGTTATTTTACCTTTTTGAACATTTTTACCTTTTTAGCTTTACTATCTTTTAATTAAAAATTAAAAAAATTAATATATTTTAAAATAAAAAAGATATCATCGACTTTTTAAATTTCTGGCCATTTAGAATTATCCAATATTATATATTGAAAAATATAATGTAAGATTCATGTTGGATGTACATCTTTGAACATTTCAAGTTTTGTACATAAATCGAGTTTGTGAAACTTGTTTTATGCTTTAGTTATAGTTTCGCTGCATTTCTTTGTTTTTTCTCTTAACTGAATTAATTGGTCGCTTTATTAATTTATTCTCACATAAATAAACATACATTTAATAACTTTACTATGCCAAATTAGATATAAATATTATTTTATATTTTGTTATTTTTGTCATTATTTTTCTTGTAATTTTGTGTCGAATACTTTTTTCCTCAAAAATGTTGTGACAAGGATGATATATATTCTACCCTGCTCAAACCATACTTGTGAGATTAAACTTGATATGTTATTAATTGTTATTATTATTTAGCTGATATACTTTTTAATATATATAGTTATAAAGGTTGTTTTGCTTCTTGCTATTTTGTTGTTTCTTTTCTTTTACATTTCGAATTTTGAAATTTAAATAGGTCTATTTTTCATCATAAAATTTTCATACATTTTAAAAGTTTTTCGACTATCAATTATTGTAACTTATAGTACTTTTTATGTAGTTCATAAATACATAAATTGAGAAACTTTCACATATAGCCACTCAAATATAGTCTAATTACTCTACATAGTTATAGTTTAATAATTACAATTCGCAAATTCTTGATGAAATTTAAATTGTTTGACTCTAAAAAAAAAATGTTCACATAAATTGAAACAGGGAATTAATTGATTTTATTTTAATTTTATGTTACACCGTACATCTTTGAAACTTCAAGTTTTATGCATAAATCGCTTTTGTGAAACTCGATTTATGTTTTAGTTGCATTTCCTTGTTTTTCCTCTTTAAGTGCATTAATTGAATTTACAAAGTGCCAATATTTTTACAAGACTTTACTTTATTGAATTTATTTCACCACTTTATTTAAATATTCTCACATAAATACACATACATTTTAAATTTTACCATGCCAAATTTAATAATCAATATAGATATATCGATAGTTTTATATCTTGTTATTTTTGTTATCATTTTTTTTATATTATATTATTTTTATTATCTCACTTCTCTCTTCCAATCTCGCTTACCATATATACAAATACATATGTATAATATGCAATTATTTCATCTATATACATACAGTGGCTAGTCATACTTGTCATTGGACACCCTTCGTCGGAATATTATACTGTAGATACAAGTAGAATGATAAATTAAGTGGTTAAATAATATATTTTGGACACCCTTGACACAATAATATGATGTAGCCTAGTGATTTCAGGCGCCTTGAAAGAGTAAAGATACACAAATTTAAAGTGTTTGTGTGTTCGGATTTCACGAGTAGCTATTTATTTTTTCACTTTTTAAGAAGTGTAGATACACTTTAACACTTGGACACCTTTCGTAAAAATCCTGGCTCCGTCACTATATACATATACAATTTATCTTTCTCCTACTCTTTGCCCTCTCTCGCTCTCCTCTCTCCTCTCTCTCCCAGCCTCGCTCACCTATCTCCTCTCTATAACATGTAGCTACGAATTGTAATTATCAAACGTAGCTATAGAGAGTAATTAGGCTATTTAAATTAACTGATTAATAAATTATGGAGTATATATATTTACTATTATTTTTATTAATTACATATATTTATTTTTAATATAATAAGTAAGTAAAAGTGAACGATGAAAATGCTAACAAATAGGTAAGAAGAGATTTGGATTCGTTTTTTTAAAACAAATAAAAATAGAGGGTGTATCAGGTATGGCCGTATGGGATGAAGTCTAAGCTTAACAATTAGATTAATTGAAATTCAATACGTGAAAGTGTTGGCTTGATCAGAATTGTACCTAAGATAGTGCTTTTAATCATAGTCCTAGAATATTTTTGAATTATTATTCACAATATGTCTTGGATTAGTATTGTTTCGATATTATAAGATCTACTCTACGATTATAGTATCATTATCACATTATTTTTTTTGTGATCACAATTTATTTCCCAGTTGGAATGCACTAACAACAATTCCTGATCTGACACTAATCATTTTTCAAGCCTAGAACCAAAGCTAGTAGTAGTTTGATACTATTGAACAATTTTGTTAAAAATAAATAAGTATTTTTTTCATATTATATCAAAGACGTAAGTAAATCGTCTCGTAAAAAAGAAATATGTCTCATATTTACTCGTAAAACAACACCATTATTAAGCTTTAATATACAAAGGGATTAACAATCTTCTATTTATTCTTGCTTTTGTTCTTACTTGTTAGTAGTGTTATGTTATTTTTATACTTAAGTCCAAATTTAATCTTGCTCTCCTCACAATTTTCTTTTACTAAAATAAAAAAAATTATATATAAGGAAAATTTATATATTATCTAGTAAAATAATATGATTTTTCCAAGATATAATATTATATGATATTATATGGAAAAATTATTTTAATCAGAAAATTTAGTCAGAATGCTAAAATAACATATTTCACAATATGTTATTTTACCTTTTTGAACATTTTACCCTTTTAACTTCACTACTTTTTAGTTAAAAAATGAAAAAAAGACCAGCTTATTTTGAATAAAAAAATATTATAGACTTTTTAAATTTTTGGCCAATTAAAATTAACCGATAGTATATTTTAAGAAACATAACGTAATATATTTGTTATAACGCACATATTTGAAAATTTCAAGCTTTGTGCATAAATCGTGTTTGAGAAAAGCGATTTATTCTTTAGTTAAGGTTTCGCTGTGCATTAATTGAATTTATAAAGTGCCAATATTTTCCATTATCAAACGAGATTTTATTTTATTGCATTTATTTCACTACTTTATTAATTTATTCTCACATAAATATACATACATTTATTAATATTAAAATGTCATACGCAAATTCTCGATCAAATTAAAAAAAATTGACTTTCGAAAAATGTAATGTATCACATAAATTGAAACGGAAAAAGTAATTGATTTCATTAAAAAAAAATATGTTTTATTGATAAAAATACATAACTAATTTTACGTTATATTTTGAATTCAAAATATAACTTATAGTTACGGGCGACCGTAACTAGCATGGTTATAAAAGGGATTTGTGTGTTGTTGTGTAGTATAAAAGGATTATATACTTGTTATACATGGTTATACATATAATATTCTATATAAGGGAAATTTACACAGTTAAACAAATTTATATTACTTAATTACTCATCATAACTATAGTTTGCTATAATTACCACTTGCGACTAACATTATACATTAATTATGTGGGTTAACTTCGAGTTTGTATAACTAGTCACGTTTATATATGTATAATTCGCTAGAATATACAAATACATATGTATAATACATCATTATCTAACCTATATACATATATAATTCAGCTCTCTCCCGCTCTTTGTCCTCTCTCGCTCGCCTCTCTCCTCCCGCTAAAATCTCGCTCGCCACTCTCCTCTCTCTCCCAATCTCGCTTGTCATATGTACAAGTGCATATGTATAATATACAATTATCTAACCGATATACATATACAATTCACCTCTTTCCCACTCTCTGTCTTCTCTCGCTCACCTCTCTCCTCCCTCTCCCAATATCGCTTGATATACAAATACATATGTATAATATACAATTATCTAACCAATATACATATACAATTCACCTCTCTCCTACTCTTTGCTTTCTCTCTCTCCTCTCTCCTCTCTCTCCCAGTCTCGCTCGTCTCTTTTTTTCTACAACATTTAGCTACGAACTATACTTATCAAATTATAGCTATGAAGAGTAATTATGCTATTTTTGAGTGGTTATGAAAATTCATATATACATAAAGGGTGTGCTTGGTATGAAGCCAAAAAAATTTATATATTATCTAGTAAAATAATATAAATTTCTCAATATATAATATTGTATGATATTATATTTCACACTATGTTATTTTACCCTTTTAATTTTACTACCTTTGTAATTAAAAAAAAAATGGAAAAACGATCAGTTTATTTTAAAATATAAAGAATATTATAGACTTTTTAAATTTCTCGTTACTTAGAATTATCCGATATTATATATTGAAAAATATAACGTAATATTCATGTTGGACCGTACATTTCAAGTTTTGTGCATAAATCGCTTTTGTGAAATGCGTTTTATGCTCAAGGAAATTTGCTCCATTTCTCTGTTTTTTCTTAATTGAATTAATTTAATGTACAAATAAGCCTACATTCTCCATTATTATACAATAAATTTATTTTATTGCATATATTTCACCACTATTTAAATTATTCTCACATAATAAATACACATACGTTTAATAATTTTACTATGCCAAATTTAATAATTAATATAGATATTGAGATTATTTTATATTTTGCTATTTTTATTATTATTTTTTTTTTTTTTAATATTCTGTGTTGAATACTTTCTTCTTCTTTTTTTTTTTGGTTGAGGTGTCCATCAGAAACTCTCTCAAAAAGGTTGGGACGTGGATGGTGTACATTTACTCTGCTCAAACCATACTTGTGACATTACACGTGATATGCTATTTTTTATTGTTATTGCTTAGCTTTTATATATTATCTAGTAAAATAATATGAATTTTCCAAAATATAATATTGTATGATAATATATGAAAAAATCCTTTTGGCCAGAACGATAAAATAACATATTTCACATTATGTTATTTTACCTTTTTGAATATTTTTACCTTTTTAACTTTACTATCTTTTAATTAAAAATGAAAAAAAAAGAGTATGTTTTAAAATAAAAAAGATATCATCGACTTTTTAAATTTCTGGCCATTTAGAATTATCAATATTATATATTTAGAAACATAACTTAATATTTATGTTAGACCGTACATGTTTGAAAATTTCAATCTTTATGCAAAAATCGCGTTTATGAAACTCGTTTTATCCTTTAGTTAAAGATATTCGCTGCGCTTCCTTGTGTTTCCACTTAAATGCATTAATTGCATTTACAAACTCGAAATCAGCCTATGTAATTAATGTATAATGTTAGTTGCGAGTGATAATTATAACAAACTATAGCTATGATGAGTAATTAAGTAATATAAGTTTGCTTAACCGCGTAATCTCGCTTGCCATATATACAAATGCATATGTATAATATACAATTATCTAAGCGATATACATATACAATTCACCTCTACCATATTCTCTGCCTTCTCTCACTCGCCCAATCTCGCTCACCTATCTCTTCCTTCTCTCAATCTCGCTCACCTCTCTCTTCCTTCTCCCAATCTCGCTCGCCTATCTTCTCTCTCTCCCAATTTAGTTTGCCATATATATAAATACATATGTATAATATACAATTATCTAACCAATATACATATACAATTCACCTCTCTCCTACTCTTTGCCCTCTCTCGCTCGCCTCTCTTCTCTCTATAACACGTAGCTACGAATTGTAATTATTAGATTATAGCTATGAAGAGTAATTAAGTTATTTTTGAGTGGCTATATGTGAAAATTCCTCTATACATAAAGGGTGTGTTTGGTATGAAGCCAGAAAAACATTATATGTCAAGAAAATTTATATATTATCTAGTAAAATAATATAAATTTCCCAAAATATAATATTGTATGATATTAGTATATGAAAAAATTCTTCTGGCTAGAAAATTTGTTCAAAATGGAAAAAAAATATATTTCATACTATGTTATTTTACCTTTTTGAAACTTAACCCTTTTAACTAAAAAAAAATGGGAAAACGATCCGTTTATTTTAAAATATAAAGGATATTATAGAATTTTTAAATTTCTCACCATTTAAAATTACCCTATATTATATATTTGAAATATATAACGTAATATTTATGTTGGACCATAAATATTTGAAAATTTTAAGTCTTTACGCATAAATCGGTTTGTGAAACGCGTTTTATTCTTTAGTTGGATATTCGCTGCATTTCCTTGTTTTTCCACTCAAGTGCATTAATTGAATGTACAAAGTAGACTATATTCTCTATTATTATCTATACAAGAATTTTACTTTATTGCATATATTTACTACTTTATTAATTTATTTTTCACATATATTTAATAATTTTACTATACCAAATTTAATAACGAATATAGATATAGAGATTGTTTTATATTTTGCTATTTTTGTTATCATTTTTCTTATAATTCTGCGTCGAGTACTTTTTTTGTGTAGAGAGTTCATCAGAAACTGCCTCAAAAAGGTTGAGACGTGGATGGTGTACATTCTACTATGCTCAAACCATACTTATGAGATTACACTTGATATGCTATCAGTTATTGTTATTCTTGCTCTTGTTCCTACTTGTTAGTAATGTTATGTTATTTCTATACTTAAGTCTAAATTTAATCTTGCTCTGCTCATAATTTTCTTTGACTAAAATAATAGAATATTATATAACGAAAAATTATATATTGTCTAGTAAAATAATAATATGACTTTTCCAAGATATAATATTGTATGATATTATATGGAAAAAAAAATTTGATCAGAAAATTTAGTCAGAATGGTAAAATAACATATCTCACAATATGTTATTTTACCTTTTTAAACAATTTACTCTTTTACTTTACTACTTTTTAGTTTAAAAATAAAAAAAAACCATTTATTTTCAAATAAAAAGAATATTATATTTAAATTTTTAGCCATATAATATTATCCAATATTATATTTTAAGAAACATAACGTAATATTTTATGTTGACCGTACATATTTGAAAATTTCAAGCTTTGTGCATAAATCGCGTTGCGATTTATTCTTTAGTTAAGGTTTCGCTGTGCATTAATCGAATTTAAAAAGTGCCAATATTTTCTATTATTATACAACACTTTAATTTATTGCATTTATTTCACCATTTTATTTAATTTATTCTCACATAAAATATGCATACATTTAATAATATTAAAATGTCATGCGTAAATTATCGATTAAACTAAAAAAAATTTGACTCCCAAAAAAATGAAATGTATCATATAAATTAAAATAGAGGGAATAATTGATTTTATTTATAAAATTATGTTTTATTGCTAAAAATTCAAAACTAATTTTACATTATATTTCGAATTCAAAATATAACTTATAGTTTGTTTGTTAGCTCACTTTTAATTTCATACCAAACAAATAAAATGTATTTTATAATTTATGATACGTTAATGTTGTATGCATAATTCACTTTAGTATATAACACATTCATCATATTATTGTTATATATAAAATAAATTTCACCAAAATCAATAATTATTTTCCTAAAAAATATCCGCCAAGTTATAAACATTAATATTATATGAAAAAATCCTTTTTTTCCAGAAAATTTGGTTAGAATGATAATATAACACATTTCACACTATGTTATTTTACCTTTTTGAACATTTTATTACCCTTTTAACTTTACTACTTTTTGATTAAAACCCGGAAAAAAGATCATCTTATTATAAACTATGAAGGATATTATAGACTTATTGAATTTCTGGCTATTTAGAATTACCAATATTATATATTGAGAAAAGTAACATAATATTTAAAAAATTCAAGTTTTATGAATAAATAGCATTTGAAAAACGCGTTTTATGCTTTAGTTGACATTCGCTGCATTTCCTTGTGTTTCCTCTTAATTGAATTAATTGAATTTAAAAAGTAGCCTATATTCTCCATTAATTATAATTTATTATACAAAAACTTTATTTTATTACATATAATTCACCACTATTTTAATTTATCCTCAAATAAATACACATACATTTAATAATTTTACCATGCCAAATTTAATAATTACTATAGATATTGAGATTGTTTTATATCTTGCTATTTTTGTTATTATTTTTCTTATAATTCTGCGTCGAATACTCTTTTTTTTGTGTGTGTATTTAGGGTCTATCGAAAATACTTTCTACCTCAAAAAGGTTGGGACAAGGATGATATACATTCTACCCTGCTCAAACCATACTTGTGAGATTACACTTGATATGTTATTAAATGTTGTTATTACTTAGCTTAGATACTTATTAATATATATATATATATATATATATATATATATATATATATATATATATATATATTTAGTTATAAAGATATATGGTTTTGTTTTTTGCTCTTTCGTTGTTTCTTTTCTTATAATCCATGTTGTATAGTTTCCTTTTGAATCGTGAGTCCTTCAGAAACAACTTCTTTACCTCATTAAGGTAGAAATAATGTTTGTGTACATCTTACATCTATAGGGTGTAATCTTGACAAAAAAAAAAAAGTAGGTCGATCGCTCGCCTCTCTCCCAATCTCACTTGGCTCTCTCTTCCTTCTCTCGTCTCGCTCGCCTCTCTCCTCCTACTCCCAATATCATTTTTCATATATACAAATATATATGTATATATGCAATTATCTAACCAATATACATATACAATTCACCTCTCTACTACTCTTTGCCCTCACTTGCTCTCCTCTCTCCTCTCTCTCCCAGTATCGCTCGCTTCTCTTCTTTCTATAACATGTAGCTACGAACTGTAATTATCAAATTATAACTATGAAGAGTAATTAGGCTATTTTTGAGTGGTTATGAAAGTTCCTTTATACATGAAGGGTGTATTTTGGTATGAAGCCAAAAAAGCATTAATTATATGTCAAAAAAATTTATATATTATCTAGTAAAATAATATAAATTTTCCAATATATAATATTGTATGATATTATATGGAAAAATCCTTCTGGCCAAAAAATTTGATCAAAATGATAAAATAACATATTTCACACTATGTTATTTACCTTTTTAAACATTTTATACTTTTAACTTTACTACCTTTTAATTTGAAGAAAAAGAAGAAAAAAAAGATATTTTAAATTAAAAAGGATATTATAGACTTTTTAAATTTCTCGTCATTTAGAATTACCCGATATTATATATTGAAAAATATAATGTAAAATTCATGTTGGACGGTACATCTTTGAACATTTCAAGTTTTTTTTACATAAATCGCTATTGAGAAACGCATTTTATGCTTTAGTTAAGGTTCCGCTGCATTTCTTTGTTTTTTCTCTTAACTGAATTAATTGACCACTTTATTAATTTATTCTCACATAAATACACATACATTTAATAATTTTACTATGCCAAATATAATAATCAATATAGATATAAAGATTATTTTATATTTTGTTATTTTAGTTATCATTTTTCTTATAATTTTGTGTCGAATACTTTTTACCTCTAAGAGGTTGGACAAGAATGATAGACGTTCTACCCTGCGCAAACCATACTTGTGAGATTAAACTTGATATGTTATTAATTGTTGTTACTACTTAGTTTATATACTTTTTAATAAATATAGTTACAAAGATTGTTTGTTTCTTGTTATTTCGTTGTTTCTTTTCTTATACATTTCAAAATTTAAAATTTAAATAGGTCTATTTTTCATCATAAAATTTTCATTACATTTTTTTTGTTTTTTCGATTATCAAATATTGTAACTTACAGTACTTTTTATGTAGTTTATAAATATATATAAATTGAGAATCTTTCACATATAGCCACTCAAATATTGTCTAATTACTTTCCATAGCTATAGTTTAATAATTACAATTCGTAGCTACATGTTATAGGGAGGAGAGAGGCGAGCGAGACTGGGAGAGAGAGGAGAGAGGCGAGAGAGAGGGGGAAAAGAGTGGGAGAAAGGTGAATTATATATGTATATTAGTTAAATAATTGTATATTATACATATGTATTTGTATATATATGACAAGAGAAATTGGGAGAGGAAGGAGAGAGACGAGCGAGAGTGGGAGAGAGAGGAGAGAGGCAAGCGAGATTGAGAGAGGGAGGAGAGAGAAGAGCGAGAGAGGGCAGAGAGTGAGAGAGAGGTGAATTGTATATGTATATAATTGTATATAACTATATATTATACATATACATTTGGATAAATGGCAAGCGAGATTGGGAGATGGAGGAGAGAGGCGAGCGAGATTGGGCAAAAGTGGAAGAGAGGTTATACAAAAAAGTTATATATTATACATATGTATTTGTATACCCTGGCGAATTATACATTTATAAACTGACTAATTATACAAACTCGAAGTCAGCCCACATAATTAATGTATAATGTTAATCACGAATGGTAATTATAGCAAATTATAGCTATGATGAGTAATTAAATAGTATAAATTTGTTTAGCCGCGTAATTTTCTCATTTATTATTCATATCTATTGGTGTCGTCTTACTTTTCATTGTTTCACCTATTATGGTGAAAGTTGAGTACGACATATCTCTAAACTCATACAATAACATACGAGACAACCCCATTTTGCATATATACTCAACATTATATTATTTAGTTAAATCTTCGAGATTTGTATGTCTATTTGTTGGTTAACTACTGATGCATAAAGATAAATATTATAGGGAAACTTACATAAATATAATAAAATAAAAAAATATTATCATTTATAGCAATAATATTTTTTTTCCACTTGATTACTTTTAATTCATTTATAATACAAGTTTAACTTATATTACAAAGAACAATTTTTTATTCACGTTTAATACAAATTTTAATGATAGATAATTTATTTATCACACATTTTAATACACTTGTAATACAATGTGTCAAATTTTAATCAAACAAATATAATATATTTTAAAAAACAATTTTAATTCATATATAATTCATATATATTGTATATATAATTCACTTTTAATACATATTGCAGATTTAACATAATATTGCTATAAATAGTAATAAATAAAAAGTATTGTTAAAATCAGTAATTATTTATTAAAATACACCAATTCATGTAATTATTCCATATTATTTTAAGTTACCTCTTGGGTTCGATTTAAATTATTGGTCGGTGTTCCAATTCACTTTTTTTTTTTTTTTTAAATGCCTTTAGTTGTTAATAATATGTTTATTGGTACTAGTTTGCATAGTGTAGTTGCTGCCCTCTTCTCTTTTGATTATGGAAAAAGACGCATGCCAATTATTTTGAAAGCATTGTATTGTTTATACCATCCCATATTTTTATTAAAAACTAAATTCACAACTTATTTTTATCATATTCTTTTAGGTTTTCTACTATTTAAAAAAATTAAAAATTTTTTACTTTATCCTATTCTTGGATTCATCACTTTACGTGATGTATCAGTACGTATGCGATGTATCAGGGCGTTTAATGTTGTATTTTAAATAGAGATTCGATGTGTTGTGATATTGAACGATGTATTCAAAATCAGGACGCGATGTATTGAGACGTTTTGGATATATCAAAATTTCACAAAATTTAAGGAAGTTTTGTAATTTATAAAAAGATTAGGGATATGATGTAATTAACTTTTAACACTATCGTCCTCTCTCGTTCGCCTCTCTCTCCCTCTCCCAATATCTCTCGACTTTCTCTTCCCTCTCCCAATCTCGCTCGCCATATATACAAATACATATGTGGTCAGTTACATATATACAATTATCTAATCAACATCATATACAATTCACTCTCACTCTCGTCTCTTTGCCCTATCTCGCTTGCCACTCTCCTTTTTATAACATGTAGCTACGAATCGTAATTAGCAAATTTTATCTATCAAGCGTAATTAAGCTATTTTTGAGTGACTATACGTGAAAAGTTTTCCCTAATTAATTTGCTTATGTGAAACACGAAGTTTCGTTTTCCCAAATATTGCAGGAGATGAATCATAATTTTTTTTTTTTGAGGAACTTTCACATATAGCCACTAAAAAATAGTCTAATTACTCTCCATAGTTGTGATTTGATAATTACAATTCGTACCTACATGTTATAGAGAGGAGAGAGGCGAGCGGGACTGGGAGAGAGAGAGAGAGAGAGAAGAGAGGCCAAATAGTGGGAGCGAGAGAGGTGAATTGTATATGTATACATATGTATTTGTATATATGGCAAACGATATTGGGAGAGGGAGGAGAGAGGCGAGCGAGAGATGAATTGTATATGTATTATTGGTTAGATAATTGTATATTATACATATGTATTTGTATATTCTGGCGAATTATGCATATACAAACGTGACTAATTATATTCACGTGTAGTCATCCCACATAATTAATATATAATATTAATCGCGACTGATAATTATAGCAAACTATAGTCTTGATCAGTAATTAAGTATAATAAGAAAAGGAAGTCCGAAACATATTGGGCCTGGCAGTCGTACCAATTCCAAATCCTTATGAATATAGGAAGTCCTGCTTTGTCTTCCTCCCTATTATAAAACCCCTAGAGATACCAGATCTCTCTGCTCTATTCTCTGCTATGGCTATGGCTATGGCGGCGGATTGGGCAACATTACCCCATGACCTCCTTGTTCTAATTGCCAATCGAATTAAAGTTATTGAAGATTACATTGCTTTCAATTGTGTTTGTAATTCATGGCGAATAGCTTCTCCCAAGGACAATTTCGATGTGCTTTCTCCTCAACTTCCTCTGCTAATGCTTCCTCACAAAGACGAAGACAATGATTATCGAGAATTTTACTCTCTTTCCAAGAATAAAGTTTCGCGGAGATTATACCTCCCCGAGACTAAAGGGCGAGAGTGTTTCCCGTCTCATAATCAGGTAGGATGGCTTCTCACACAATCACTCGACGGAAAAAACGTTGATTTGTTGAATCCTTTTTCCCGTACACAAATTCAACTTCCTAATCAATTTGCCCTAATTGATGAAGGCGATAAATTAATCAAACCAGAAAAGTATAAATACATCAGAAACGCTGTTTTATCTGCTAATCCTTCGTTTACGTCAGATTATGTACTCGTGATTGCATATAACACAGATTATAATCATTTAGCCTATTGGAGACCTGGAGATACCAAATGGAATAAATTCCGAGTCGTTGATAGAGAAGGTGGAGTTTCCGATATGATTTACTTTAAAGGCCAATTTTATGTTATTACTTGGAGTGGTGGATTAGGTATTATTGATTTTAAAGGATCTAATACTGTTCGTGAAACGGATACAATTTATCTTAACGATGATAAGAAGTTGTATCAACAACATTCAACTCAGTTTTATCTGGTTGACGTAAACGATGCACTCTTACTTGTTGCTCGATTTGGTAAAACCCGTTCAAATGCTGGTGGTGGTGATGGTGATGGTGGTGGTAGAAGGCGAAGGCGAAGGCGTTCAAATGTTAACAGGGCTCTTCAAACTGTTAAATTTGAAATATATGAATTAGATGTAGTGAAAGCAAACATGAAAGAGATTAACAACTTGGGAGATTCAACGATCTTTGTGGGATGTAATGGAGCAACTTGTATCGACTCTACTAAGTTTACAGGGGTGATCAAGCCTAATCATATATATTTTACTGACGATTGGCTTGAAGAAAACTATTTTTTGAAATGTGGCGGTGGAAGAGATATGGGGTGTTACAATATTGAAGATGGAAATATTGAATCTTTCTATCCTGAATTATCACTAAGTTGTATCTGTCCGCCAACTTGGGTTATACCATCGTTGTTGTGAGGATGAGTTATTGTGTGTGGGCTATATATTCAATTTTATTTGTTTTGTTTAACTTATTTTAAAAGTTAAGTTGTAGTATTTTTTTTATTCATAATTTCACTCAATAAGAACTTTATGTTATTTGCTTTATTGTGTTGATTTTTTTGTGTAGCATGATTGATCTTATTTTTATTGATTTGGTTTGATTATTCGAGAGAAAAAAAAACTAAATTATTTTAATAAGTAGTGTTATTAACAACTTTAGTGTTTTAAAAAGCTCTTTTGAGGCTCTTCTTATGGTGGGACTCTAGACTTATATTTTTAAGAGTCCGATTATACGCTCTAAGCACGCGTAACACTTTGTATATATATTTTATTGATGATTGGTGTGACCATTTCTATGATTACAATCTTGAAGATGGAAATTATCATCCTAAATTCGAAAAACACGTAGTATTAAGTAAAAAAGTTTTAATGCAGAGAAAAGTTA
This sequence comes from Solanum lycopersicoides, assembly GCA_022817965.1. NCBI lineage: Eukaryota > Viridiplantae > Streptophyta > Magnoliopsida > Solanales > Solanaceae > Solanum > Solanum lycopersicoides. The sequence goes on from CM040626.1 coordinate 1,034,934, forward strand.
TCAAATCCTTAAACTTTACTTAGATTGAAAGCAACAAGCAATTATTTTTGTAACTTTTGAAAAAATAAATAATCAACAACTATATTAATTAATATATTTGACACATCAAGATTAAAAAGCTATGAATAATTTGTTGAGTTGATAAGACACTTTTACAAACACTAATTGTCATTGAACACATGCAAATGTTTCATTTAATTATAATTTTTATACTAATTTAGTTTGTTTAATTTGCTATTGTAGAACTTTTGGATCGCGGTGAAGCTAAATTATTGATTTGATCGAATTTAATAGTTTTATCAATAATAATATTATTTATATATGATTAAAATAATTTTATATGTATATATAATAGATGTTGAACCTCATTCGGATACTTCATGTGTCTATTTCTACAGATTTTGGATCATTTTATTGAAAGTCCCGACCCCATATCTGTAGTTAGATTGTTCAAGTGAACACTCTTTATCGAAAAATTATATCGTATATGCAAGTAAATGATACGCTAAATAGTTAAATAACTTATTTTAGATATTTTTAATATAACAAAATGTTATAGCCTAGTGATTTGAGGTGCGCAGGAAAAGTCCAAACTCAATGTATCTACATGTTCGAATTTTAGCCTCTTTTTTCTTCTTCACAATAAAAAGAGCAGAATTCTTAGACACACTTCGTAAAAATTTCTTGCTCCGCTATTACCTTCAACTTATCGAGGAAGGTCACAAGAGGGAAAAAAATATGTTCTTTCATAGTAGCTTTTTCAACCTATTCATTGTAAGATGGTAAAATTACTATATTTAATTCAAAAATATATATATTTAATTCAAAAATATCTAATAAGAATACGTTATTATATAATCAATTAAAATGAATCATAAATTCGAATATTTAAATAAAAAAAATAAGTTCACTTTCACTACAATGATTGTGCAAGTATACATATATTTCTCAGTTCTCACTATCAATTTTAAATAAATCAATTTTAATTTTCTTGACCAACAAAGTACAAAAAAAAAAAAGTTAAATAAATTTTAAAATAGAGTTACACTGTCAAAAAAATCAAATAAATTGACTAGAAAACAAGAAGGAATCTAATCTAATAACTCCATATGTTTTGGATTTTTAGTAAAAAGACATATTGGAAATTTCAGAGAGAGGAGTGGGACCAAGTGCGTGTTTCTCGAGTATAGACATTTAATTAATTAATTTCCTTTTTTTCGATTCGTTTACTTTTACTTATCTATTTTAAATTTTATACGCTTCTTAAAGGCAATGACTAGTATGAATATATTAACATGTTAATTATCTTTGCATAATATATAAACATGACTCTTAACTCGACGTTTGTTGTCAACTATGACCTTTAACTTTGAATGTGTACAAGCAGTGGAAGAAAATTATATTATTTTCATATGGTTAAAATCTTTTTTTAGGTATATATAATAGATGTCGAATCCCCTTCGATTATTTCGTGTGTCTATTATTTCAGATTTTAAACCCCCTTATCGTTAAATTATGGCTCCGCCCCTGTGTACAAGTAGACACTCAAACTTGTATAAAATTGAGCAAATGAACACATTTGTCCGACACGACACCCCTACATGTATTATGTCATGTAGGATGCTATGTGTCTACTTATTCAATCTTGTACAAGTTTAAGTGCCTACTTGTGCACATTCAAAGTTAGAGGACATAGTTATTCGTTGAAGCCAAGTTAAGTGTCGTGTTTATGTATTATGACAACTATTTATCTATATGTTACGTCTTAGATCTTCAAAATTGTTAGTTTTCATCTCAATTTATGTAATGCAGTTTGATTTAATATAGAATTTTGGAGAAAAAGAAACAGTTTGAAACTTGTAGTCTAAAATAAGTAAAATATTACCGTGAGACTATAAATGATTACATTAAAAGATGAAAACAACATTTAAATTGTTAGGATACATAGAAATATGTCTTTTTTTTTTTAACGCGACTAAAAATTGACTACTAGAAATTGAAACCAAGAGGTATACTCGATTTCTAAAAGTAACAAATAAAAATAATACTTTTAGTATAATAGATAAGTAAAAATAAACGAAATGATGGTAGAATACTAAAATTCAAAATTTATTGAACATAGTCACACACACACAAAAAAAAAAAAAAAAAAAAAACCTTTTTTGAAGTTGAAATATCTATTTTCTATATTTTGACCAAAAACAAAAAACTATAGTGGGAGTCAGAGAAGAGAGTGAGAAAAATTAAAGAGATAGTGAGTGTGTGTGTGTTTCATGGGAAACTGTGTACACTATTACTCTCCTCTCCTTCTCAGGGGTTATTGTAAGCAAAAATCTTGAGCTCTTCACCTCACTTTTTTCTCCTCTTTTAAGGGTATACTTCTTTTCTTGGAGGTTGAGTGAGTTTTTACTTTTTTTTTCTTTATTGAAAAATGTATGAATGACTTGTTTTTGGTTTTCATAAGAAGTTTCATTAGTCTAAGTTAAGATCTTTCTGGTAAATTGTAAGATATTTTGAGGTTCTTGCAGATGTTCTTTCTTTAAAGTTTGAATCTTTTTCATGTTTTCATGGTGTTAGTGTTGTTGTATTTGCTTAGACCATTGATTTCTCATGTGGGGTTGTTTCTTTTTTTGATAAAAGTTCATGTCTTTGATGAAATATTGATTTGGTTTTACAATGTGGGATAGTGTTTTGGAAATATTAGCTGTTGGTTGTTAGACGAGTTAGTGATAAGGTCTGTGTACAGTCTAAACTCTCCGGACCCTACTGTTTGTGTTTACACAAGAAAACTTGAGTTTATTTTTCTGGTAATGTCAGATTGTTCATTTATTAATGTGTCATTGTTGTTATTTTTGTTAAAGTTTGAATCTTTATTATGTTTTCATGGGTTTAGTGTATCTGTATTTGCTTAATTAATTGATTTTCTCATGTGGGTTGGTTTCTTTGTTGATAAAGTTTCAGTCTTTGAGGAGATATTTGTTTGGTTTTACAATATGGGATGAGTTTTTTTGGCTTGATAGGTTTTGTCTATTGACTTTGTTAGATGAAAGTGCTTTAATTTTTCTTCTTTCTGTTTTTTTTTTCCTTGCTTGTTTAGAGAGGAAAATGTGTGTTCTTTTAGTTTCTTTAGATCTGTATAATTTTTCCCAAATATGGAAATAAAGAGAGATTACCATTATAATTGAAGTTTAGTTAATGAAAATTGGAGTAAGTACCCAAAGCCTAACTAACTTTCTTCTTCTTGAAACATGACTGTATGTTTTGCTATTGGGCTAAATGGTCCTATTTTGCTGTTGTCTCTTTGCAATATCTTCAAGGGTTGGAATTGTCTTTTCTCCTTTTATTTTTGGTTTCCCACCTAGTGTACGGTGGCACTCCCAACATAATTTTCTCCATACTTAGGTCTCGAACTCGAGAACTTTGGTTAAGAATGGAGCATTCCCACCACGGACTGTACGACAACAAGTAGACATCTACATTTTATCCTTGTGCAAATGTTGTTTAGTTAAAAAAGAAATGTTCTTTTTTCTTTATTGTCTTCTTGTTTCTGTTTTTGGGATTTATTTTTATTTTTATTCTTATTTCTTAAGTTTTGGCAACCTGTTGGTTGCTGTAGATATCTCCATTGAAGTAGGTTCTTTAGTTCATATGTTTCTTTGAAGTAATATAAAATAATAAAGATGGGTAAGTTTAGGAATCATTTCATCTTATTATGTCTTAGAAAGTCGTTTGGTGATTACTATGTTTCCTGTCCACTTTTGAGATATTTGTTGCAATATGATTTCAAATGTCATTTTCTTATGCACCACATACCCAGTCTATATCCACGAGCGGGATATGGGAAGAATAGAGTATACGCAAACCTTACCCCTACCTCGTAGAGATGGAGAGAGATTGTTTTCGACATACCCTCCGATTAACTAAAGCATGTAAGAGCATGAGTAAAGGTAAAGAAAAAAAGAAAAAGTGGATATATAGCTTAAGTAATGATATTTGTTTGCAACTTTTCTTTTCCTTTTTTTGGTTTAAGGTTTGGTTGGTGGAGTGGAGGTAGTTTATCTGGAGTTTCTTTGAAGGGACAGTGTTGTTTGTTTAGTTTGATTTCCGCTTTCGAGTATTTGATTAAAGTTTACATATACTTCATGAATCTTTATTTGTCTTTTGCATGTGTACATATATTAGAATTTCGTTCTCAGCCACGGAATCGTCTGAACTATTTCATGTGTTGTGGGTCAGGTGGACTTTAGTACAAAGCTCATTTAGTATCTCATTTCTACATTTTGCTGCTGAGAGGAAATTGATATGCAGACACCAAAAGGAAGGTATTTTGCATCTGTTTTGTTTGTCATCCCGTCTTCATGAGACCAGAACATTGATTTGTTTGTCATCCGTAAACGTAGATAAATTTGTCAGTTCAAGAGTGTTTCAACTAAATAAGTTATCTACTACACTTTTTCATGTTAAAGTGCATTCATTCTCTAAGTCGGAGGAAATTGTTCGTCTAGAACTCAGTGGTCTTTTAAGAAGGAGTTAATACTGTTGAACTTTTGAAGACATTTTTCTCGAAATGCTCGTAACTATACTATATCATGAAATTCACATGGTATCGAGTTGAAGATTGGCAGATCCATCTTTTTCTGTTTGGAAAAAAGAATTTATGTGATGTGGCCTTGCAAGAAAGAAGTTAAAGCATTAGATCAGCTTAAGAAATGTCATATTTAAAATTCTGTGACATATTAGTACTACTAATGGAATGGCTTTTAGACTCTGATATGTTCTAAATGAAGCCATTGGTGAAGTCTTCGCCAAAATATTTGGTGTGTTGTGCGATAAAAAGGAAACTTGACTTACATTATTAAAAATAACACGAATTGTACTTATCAGCGAGTCTGTACCGTCTCTTTTGAGAAATAGATTATTATCATTTATCTGCTCTAGTTGTTTAACTAACTTGTTCTCTTTCTCCCATTTTGCTGAAGGACTGTTTCTGTGGAAGTGCCTCAAAGGACATCTGCTGCTACACTAAAGACAGCTCGAAAGCTCAGGACTCCAGGGTCAGATGTTGATTCTGTTTCATCTCCGAATCCAGCCAACAGGACACCTAAAGATAGGAGTCCGAAAGTTGTTTGTCGCCGGTCACCACGGAGTCCAGTGATAGAGGTGCTTGAGTTATGTTATGTGTTAAGATGTGTTAGCCACTTGTTTCTGTTATTCGTTCTTTTCGTAGTTAAAGGTACTTATAATATTATTCTAATGATCATTGTTCTTATTTGACAACATAGAAGAAGCGTCCTGTCAAATCATCTGACTTGGAAACGCAGCTTGCTCAACTCCAAGATGAGCTAAAGAAGGCGAAGGACCAGCTGAGTTCTTCTGAATCATTGAAGAAAAGGGCTCAACAGGATGCTGATGAAGCTAAAAAGCAGCTTGCGGTCATGTCAGAAAAGCTCGAGGACTCTAAGAAGCAGCTGCTTGATCTCTCAGATTCAGAAGAAGCTCGACTGCTGGAGTTGCGCAAGATATCACAAGATCGAGACCGAGCATGGCAATCTGAGCTTGAGGCTATCCAGAAGCAGCATGAGTTGGACTCTGCTGCTTTGGCCTCTGCCATGAATGAAATACAGAAACTTAAACTTCAGCTGGACCGAGTGGCTGATTGTGAAGCCGCTCAAGCTCATCAAGCTGAGTCAGCTTATGTTGAGATACAAAGCTTAAGAATTGAACTTACAAAGACCCTTACATTGGTTGATAAACTGAGAAACCAGCTTAACGATAGCAAGGAATCTGAGGCTTGTTCATTTGAAGAAGTGAGCAAAGCTCAGATGCAGCTGGAAGTGGCCAAGATGACCGAGGATACTCTACGTTCTGAAGGTCTGAAAGCAATGGAGGCTTGCAGGACTTTGTCTTTGGAGTTGGAAAAATCAAAGGACCGAGTAGCTTCATTGGAGGAACTTGTCAGCAAACTCCAGTCTGGTCCCGTAGACTCTTCCGAAAGTTCTGTAGCTGCAGAAGGAAACAGCTCAAATGTAGAAGCTGATACACTAAAGATTGAGCTGAGTACCATCCAAGTTGAGGCAAGTCAATTAAGAGCTGCTTTGGAGGATTCCGAGAGAAAGTATCAGGAAGAATACATCCAGAACACCTTGCAGACACGAAGTGCTTATGAGCTGGTGGAGCGCACAAAAACAGAATCACTTCAGAGGGAGGCTGAATGGGAAGGAAAACTAAATGAAGCAAAATCGGAAGTGGAAGAGTTGAAAGAAAAACTGATGAACGTTGAAGCTCAACTTGTTGATATTTCGGATGTGAATAAGGGGCTGAGTCTGCATGTTGAGCAAATGCAGTCAGCTGATAATGAGTTTGAATTAGCTGCTCAACTGAAGCAATCAGAGTCAGTTTTGGGAGATCTGAGAGAAAATCTATTAGACAAAGAGACAGAGTTGCTGAGTTTTATGGAGGAGAATGAACAGTTGAAGTCGGAAATCAGTAAGAGGGAATCGGAGAGTACCAAAGTTAACAACGAGGCACTTGCCTTAGTAGAAGAAGCAAAAACTGCAGAAAGAGAGGCCCTGATGAAGCTAGGAGATTTGACGGAAGAAGCAGACAAAAGCAGCAGAAAGGTAACTCGTGTCACCGAGGAGTTGAATGCAGCACAGGCTGCAAACTCGGAGATTGAAACCGAGCTAAGGAGGTTAAAAGTGCAATGTGATCAATGGAGGAAGGCTGCTGAAGCAGCTGCGTCTATGCTTTCAACTGGAAACAACGGGAAATATGTCGAGAGAACAGGTTCTTTAGACTACCACACTATCGGTGGAAAGCTTGGTTCACCACTCTTGGATGACTTGGATGATGACTCGCCAAAGAAGAAGAACAACAACATGTTGAAGAAACTCGGTTTTTTATTGAAAAAGGGACAGAAGTAAATAACGCGATATCATGCAGGTTGCTTTCACATGATCATTGTTCCATTTCTGCAGTAATCTTGATCATGTAAACATTTTTCATCATTTGTTGATAAATCTACTAATTTTCCTTCTCAGGACTTGCTGAGCTGATGCCTTCATGGAATTAATCGTTTTCGCGGATTTTTGTATAGCTGTTTGGAAATCTTCAGTTTGTATGGCAAATGTTATTTTTAGATAATATAGACTGTTGTATTTTCCAAGTATTTGTTGCAAGTGTAATGAAAGCTATGACAGATGATTAATGGTAAAATTTGCTCTTTCATGTCATAGATGACATTTTTTTTATCAATCTTTGCTGTGTAGAGTCCCACATTGGCCCTTTTAATGGATGAGCGGTCTCTTTAATATGATGTAGTCGATTTTCACATCTTGAACTAGCTTTTGGGTTAAGTTTGACCCAATATTCAATTTTTAACGTAATGTTAGAGCATGACTCGTCTCAATTCTCGGTTCTATTATTAGGTTTCCATGGTAATTTGTTTACGTGCCATATCTCCAACCACAAGTGTGTGGAGGGGTGTAAAGAGTGTCACGTCGGTCCTTTAAGAGATAGATAGGTATTTTTCACAAGTCATCTTTTGAGTTAATTTTTGAGGTTCAGTTCAAGTGTTCAACTCAAAATTCAATTTTCTACCTAAACTATCACTAAATATTAACGTTGATAGTTAAAGTGTGTTTTTAATAAATATTTAGTGATAATTCAGATAGATTTACTTTCAACCATCTACTCTTTACGTTTATTTGTTTTTACGTTGTTACTCGTCAGCAATTATTTTGGCTATTTTATTTTAAATTTAAAGCCATGAAAGGTAAATTAAAGACCAACGACTTTATGACAAAAATTTAAGGAAAAATAACATTGTTAAGTAAACATATATACGTTATTTAGTCCTCATAGCTATAGTTTTTAGTTAATTACCACTCACGATCAACATTAAGTGTAATTACATGGGTTGAGTTATCGAGTTTGTATAATTTTTCGCTCGTTTATATAATTTGAAATTTGTATAACTGTTTAAAGTTCAAATATTTGTATTGGTATAAATTCGTTATTTCGAGTTTATACAAAAATAGTTTAATTATACAAAGGTATCCACGAATTAAACTGTAGTTACATCTCGTAAATATGTAAGCTAATGACCCAATTATTTTCAAATCAACTCTATTGGGCCCAAATATTTGATCCAAACAATTTTATAAGCCCAAATGTAGCCCTCTTTGTATATACATATATAGTCCCAAATTTTTCAGAATTAGGGTTTTAATTAGGCGGCAGACTCTTCTTCTTCAACCTCTGTAAACCGGAGTAGTCATCTTCAATCAGCAATCATGGGGTATGCATTATTTTTCCTTTGAAATTTTATACTGAACTTATTTTCTTGTGAAACATTTTTAAGTTTTGTGTTTTTATAAACCAATTTTCTTAGTTTTTGATAATTGTTTGGTCAAGTACTAGTGTGATTGCTTATAGTAGTGATATCTATGTGTTTAAGAACTTTTTTTTTTCATTTGGGTATGTGGGTTTTATTAAAAATGGAACTTTTTATAATTAATTATCTTAAAGGGTCCATTTTGATCAATTTTGCTGAGTGTTTTTGAAGAATTGAGATTATAGGATAGGTGAAAGTAGGAAGTTGTAATTTGTAATGACTGTGAAGAAATTGACTTGAAATGGGGGTTTGTTGTTGGGGGGCAGTGGCGGATCCATGACTTTCATTTTCACGGAAGGGGTTCGGAGAACAAAAAATATAGTTCTTAGGATTTGAACTTTGAATCTCTGGATGAATTTTGAACTTCCAAACCATGGAGCAAACTTCTAGTCTTGTGTTCAGGGATTCAAAATGTATATATATAGGGGGTCAGGTGGATTCGTATAGCTGTCTCTTTAACTTATCTGGGATTTAGGTATAGTTGTATGTATGATGGATCGTGGCCGTTGGGAGTGGCGTACCTTGTGGTGGTATAGTTGAGGTGTGCTCATAATGTAGATGGTACCAGCACTTTGAAATATATAATATAATGACACACATGGATCTGTGCATGAGCTTGTGGTGGAGTGTATTTAACGAAAGTCCATTGATTTTCTTGTACCTGATGCTCTCCAGAAAGAGCCAAAATAGCTGCTGATGCAGAGCTAGCACTTAGCACTACCCTTCTTCCATCCCCTATCTCACCTTCTTTTCCTTCGTTGACATTGTCATTTGGTCACTAACGGTCTAATTGGTCATATTTTCCTTCTTTGGAGGATTGGTTTGCCTTCTCATCCAGCTTGAGGTTGGCGGCCAGATGCGCTTTTCACATGTTCCTGAACAAAATTAGTAACATCTTATAGTGCCATGAGCTTTACTGATAGGGATTTGATGGGACACTTCTCGAGTTCTAAGCTAGGATTATTGTCAATTAACTTCTTCAATTCTGATATAGTTCCATATCATTTGACAACCAAATGATGAGTAACATCCTTGGTGGGAATCACAGTAATAGAGTATTTCATACTAACTAACTCCTGACATGGTTAAAAACACAGGAAGACACGTGGAATGGGAGCCGGACGCAAGCTGAAGTCCCACCGCAGAAGACAAAGGTGGGCTGACAAGTCCTACAAGAAGTCCCATCTTGGTAACGAATGGAAGAAGCCATTTGCTGGATCTTCCCATGCTAAAGGCATTGTGCTTGAGAAGATGTAGGTTCATCTTTACTCTAATTTTTCTGCTTATGTATCTTAAAAACATCTATAATTGTATCTAACCTGTGAAGTTGCTAATATGTGTTTGCAGAGGTATTGAGGCTAAACAGCCAAATTCTGCTATTCGTAAATGTGCTAGGGTTCAACTCATCAAGAATGGGAAAAAGATTGCTGCTTTTGTCCCTAACGATGGTTGCTTGAACTACATCGAAGAAAATGTGAGTCTTTTGCTCTTAGATGTGTAGAGTGTTTTGCATTTTCCTGGTACAAGTACTGACTATTTGAGTTCTTGATTTTGCAGGATGAAGTGTTGATTGCTGGATTTGGTCGTAAGGGTCACGCCGTGGGAGATATTCCCGGAGTTCGTTTCAAGGTGGTGAAGGTTTCTGGTGTCTCTCTTCTAGCTCTCTTCAAGGAGAAGAAGGAGAAGCCAAGATCTTAATTTACCTCTCTTTTTTTCGCGAAAATACCCTCGAGCCTTCAATGGACTTTTAGCTTGTATTCGAGTTATTATTTTGTCAACTTCTATTTAATTAGACATTGTACTGGAATTTTGGTTCATTAATTTTGAGTTCGAATGTTACCTTAATGTGCCATCCAACAAAAAATTTGTCTCTAGTTTGTGTTTCTTTCTTTTATGTTTTGCTTTGATACATAAATCAGATAAATTATACAGAAAAAAGTGCATAGTTTAGGTGTGTAATTGATACTTTCACCATACATATCCTGAAATATGTGTTTTTTCGAGCCTTCTTTCTCGCTCTCTCGTCTATGAAGATTGATCTCGAATGTGAAACTCTTCGACACCAGTAATGTCTGTATCAAAGATCCCCTCGCGAGGTGGGACACAAGAGTTGAAGTCAGAAGGTAATTGACGACAAGGCAAGGTCTCTTAGTTGATGAGTTGAAAAAAATGTTTATTCGCATTCAATGTTTTATAAGATACTAAGTAACATAACTACATAGAATCATTGTAAGGTTGATAAGATAGGCCTGATAAGTGGAAAATACTTGCCAGTATTTCTAACACAGCAATCTAACTTGCATGGACTCTTCCATATCGATACAGCACATGCTGACATTTTTGAAGAGTTCGAGCAAACATAGCAAGATATATACAGCAATACATGTAATTCAAGACATTGCATTTATCTGACATCTCCAATGAGGGTAGGAAAACATGTTTATATGATAGAAATTTTCTTGCATCTAGTGAGGTTTTGACCGTGAATCTTAACATAGAAAGACATTCTAGGTTTTTACATTCATGTAATACATAAATCAGTACTTGCACAGACATATGTTCTCAAAAACCTTGATCATCTCAGCTCAATGCGAAAAGTAAAAAAAAAATGCATCATTTAAGCCTTCATTATGTGTGCTATACAAACGTGATGCTTTTGCCACCCCCGGATACTAGCCTTGTTCTTGAAGCCTAACAATCTCTGAAGATCAAAGTTAACGCGTAATTAGCTCATCAATAAACCAATTTATAAAAAGCAAAAGAGGTTAAAGATAGAGGTTTTCAGAAAAGTTCACTACATTTGGGAGAAAGATCTTTTCATGATAATATCAGGATAGAAACACATCTTTTACCTCGCAATGAAGCATGCGTGCTTGGCTATCTCCTCATAAATTGTTGTTCTCTTTATGATCGATTTGCAAAGAAGGCAAATCTAAATCAGTCTTCCCAACTACATGTCCAGCTCCTTCACAAAAATCAAGACAATCACCGGAAGAATTCTTGACAGCAAAGGGCATCCTTCTAACTGCTATCTGAGGGGTATTTAGTGACAAATAGGCCAATTTGTTCATTAGAGATTCAACCTTATTGCTAAATGGGGTCATGCTGACTTCTTCTACCTGACTGTTTGATTGGTCCGCTTGATTTGCGCACACATTTTTCTTTGCATTTGCTTTCTCAGGAGTATTCAAATCATCCTTGACATCTACTCTACCTTCATCACCTCTGAAAGTTGAGTCATATTCTCTCTCGACATGATCAGTCCTGGTATGTTTGAGGTCACCATTTACATCATCCTCCAGGTTCATCTCATCCATCTGGCTAGGCATGTCCAAATTATAACCATTTACATTATCCTCCAGGTTCATCTCATTCATCTGGCTAGGCATGTCCAAATTATAATTACCATTGCACTGAACACCTACTCCATCTTCATCCTCTGTTTGACACCGTCTAATGTTTTCATTAATAGAAACCTCAACAGGCTTGATGTCGATCTTCTCAATAGTATCCAAGTTCATTTCATTCTCCATATCACCTTGTTTTTGACCCTTAATTGCAGCCAAACCAGCAGGGATATCATTGCTCAAAACACTATGATTTTCGCTCTCAATCGCAACCAAACCATCACCTGGAATATCTTCAACTGTATCAGGCCCTTCAGCCACAAAGTCCTTATTGTTCAAAGTGACTTGGTTTTCACTCTTCATTACAACCAAACCATCACCTGCAACATGTTCAACTGTGTCGGGCTCATCAGCCACAACTTCCTCTATTCTTTGGTGTTCACTGTTAATCACATTTGTATCATTGTTCACAGTGACTTCATTTTCGGTCTTAATTGCAACAAAACCATCACATGCAACGTGTTCAACTGTGTCAAGTTCATCGGCCACAACTTCCTCTATTCTTAGGTATTCACTTTTAATCACATCTGTATCATTCTTCAGAATGACTTCATTTTCACTCTCAATTGCAAACAAAGCATCACCTTCTATATGTTCAACTGCTTCAGGTCCTTCCGCCACAACTTCCTCATTGTTCAAAGTGTTTGCTATTATTTGGTTTTCACTCTTAATCTCGTGAATGTCATTGTTAACAATGACTTGGTGTTCACTCTTAATTGCAACCAAACCATCATCTGCAACATGTTCAACTGTATCAGGTCCTTCAGCCACAACTTCCTCATTGTTCAATATAGCCGCAACCAAACTAGCATCTGCAGCTGCAACCAAACTAGCATCTGCAACATGTTCAACTGTAACAGGTCCTTCAGCCACAACATCCTCATTGTTCAGTACAGCCGACACCAAACTAGCATCTGCAACATGCTCAACTGTATCAGACCTTTTGGCTACAACTTCCTCGTTGTTCAATATAGCTGCAACCAAACTAGCATCTGCAACATGCTCAACTGTATCAGATCCTTTGGCTACAACTTCCTCGTTGTTCAATGTAGCTGCAACCAAACTAGCATCTGCAACATGTTCAACTGTATCAGGTCCTTCGGCCACAACTTCCTCATTGTTCAATATACTTGCTATTCCTTGGTTTTCACTCATACTTGAAACCAAACTAGCATCTGAAACATGTTCAACTGTATCAGGTCCTTTGGCCAGAACTTCCTCATTGTTCAATATACTTGCTATACCTTGGTATTCACTCTTAGTTGCAACCAAACTAGCATCTGCAACATGTTCAACTGTATCAGGTCCTTCAGCCATATCTTCCTCATTGTTCAAAGCACTTGCTATGCCTTGGTTTTCACCCTGAGTTGCAACCCAACCAGCACTTTGGATGTGTTCAAATGGATCAGGTTCTTCAGCCAGAACATCCATATTTTTCAAAGTATTTGCTCCACTTATTTCATGTTGAACTTCAAGAGATAACTCAGGAATAAAAGTAATATCACTTGGATCACCAATGTGATTATCTGAAACATTTGACATGTCTGAAGAAGATACAGGAGAGCGGTGTTTCAGAGTTTCAGGCTTTTTATTTGACCTAAGAGGAACTCTCACACTCTTAGCTTTCGTGTTTGAGTTTCCTTTTGGGCTACAGACGATAGTTTCAGTTTTGGGCACTGGACTAGCTGAACTGGATTGAGTGCCAGAGTGATTATCTGAAATATTTGACTTGTCTGAAGTAGATAAAGGAGAGAGGTGTTTCAGAGTTTCAGGTTTTCTGTTTGCCCTAAGTGGAACTTTTACACTCTTAGCTTTAGTGTTTGAGTTTACTTTTGGGCTGCAGATGGTAGCTTCAGTCTTGTACAGTGCAGTAGACGAATTGGAATGAGTACCATTAGGAGTGCGGACTGCCTTCACCTGCATAACAATCAGTTTTAACATTAAAATTTGGAAGAACACTGATTTAAGAATTACGAAGATTATTACAAGTAACGTAAGATACTTTCATGAAGCTGCCAGAAAATGGACTTGACTATGTGAAAGTCCTCCACTTGGTAATCATTTTTTCCAAACAAAAAAAATCAGCAGACTTAAATACACCTATTTTCTTTCCACTTGGTAATGATCTTATCATCGTAATACTAGATGTTGTCATCACATAAATCATTTCTAATTCAGGGACATGAAAATAATCCATATAAAAAGAACACTAAACTGACCCCATCAAAGTAACCCATCTTCGGGGATGGCATGCGCAATCCTGTTGGTTTCATCATAGAGGCAGGACGAGAAACTGACCCTGCTTGCTTTAAACTCTCTCTAGGTAAAGTTGTTCCCCTAATTTCGGGCTTATCTGACTTCTGATCACTTAAATGATTGTTTATATCCAAAGTTGAGGTGTCACTATCAAAAGATCTGCAGGAGCTGGTGTCAAAGCTAGTCCTTAACTTGCTTGACCTTTGGATCGCAGAAGATGATGATGATACAGAAGACCACTCACTAATAGAACTAGCAGGCGATGTATTTGCGTTGATCTTAGAAGACATCAGATAAGCTGAGACAGCAGAATTCCCAGATGGTAGTTTACTCTTCACCGCGGCTTTTGAAGGGGTTTTAAGTTTTGCACTTGCAGAAGGTTGAGCAATAGGTTTGCTATCAACCTTTCTCCTTGCTACAGGAATTGAAGACTTAGCTGTCTTGTCAGATGAAGTACTTCCAGAACTATCACTTGAAGATCTTGTTGCATGCATTTTCATTGCAGCTGAAGATCCTACAGAAGATGGCTTCATCGACGTAGTAGGTTTGGGCAACACCCTACTAGTTTTATTTGAGGCAGATGCTTTTGGTGTCTGAGCCCCTCTAACAGAAGCTGCAATTCCATTAAACTATCTAGGTCAGAAAAAATGTTTAAGAAATTGTTACAAACCATAATTGATTGAAGGCAGCTATTACTCAACCATTACTCAGAAATTAATCCAAAATTTAACAAAGTCTTTTACCACTTACCTGTACTGATTTTCATGCTGTCATTATCTGTTTTGACTCGTGTGATATCTAAAGAAGCCCTTTTGGATGCAGAAATAGGTTGCAACTTTGTGTTAACTTTTGGAGGTTTTAACGATGCTCCACTTGTCGTTCTACTGATAGACTTCATTAAACAACAGAAAGCAATGTCAGTAAAATATCAGAAGTCCCAATTCTTTTGCTAATCAATCACTATTTTAAAAGCCTGCAGCCAGCAGACTCAAAAAAAAAAATGAAAATTGAAGATGAAATGATGATATTTTCTTTAAATGTAAGGAATTTCTTTTAATTGTCTATAGAAAAGAAAATATGGGAAAAACAGTATTTCTAAACCTAAGGGAAAATATGAAAATATGACGACACTGTAAGGAATATTGTTTGAGCTGGCTAATAGAAATAAAACTTCAAAGACAAATTACATGCCTGTGTGACTTGTGACTTATCCTGGTTCAACCCTTTACCCAATCTTTGTGTTCCTGTAATTTGCTTTGGCTGACTTTTTGGTATCCCAGCTTGTGTTCCAATGATTCTTTTTGGAGCAATTTTTGGCTTCATCTGACATTAGAGAATATAGACAATAACTGTTGAGAAATATAGAAAAGTAACTAAATTTTCAGATGTCATCTCTGCAAAATTAAACTTACCCTATCTTTTGAAGCAAGATCCACTTTCTTTGCAGCTGTAAAAAAGATTAATATTAGATTGGAATAATGTGCGAGAATACATATCTTTATGATGATTAAAACTTCAACTCAAAAGAAATCTGACCCTATAGGAAGTAACCCTTCTCCCAGTCCCACTCCCAAATACTATTAACTTACAAGAATTAGCTCTATTATCTGTCTTTGCAGATAAACCCCCACTAGTTGGAATGGCCACCTTCTGGATTGAGGCTCTTATATCTCCAAACAACTCCGATTCAATATGTTCTAGTGTCAAATTATCACTTTCCAACGTGGAGATTGAATCAAGTGAGTGTCGCACATCCTCCTCAATCATAGGTAAAGTTTGTTTATCACCTCCCTTAATCATGCAGGACAACTCATCGGCATCAAGCACACCTGAATATGTTGTTATAGTAAACTTGAGTTTGCAGTACAGGATTAGATAAATAAATCCCCCTTAATACGAACTATAAACAAAGGCTACCTGCATCTGTAAAGAAAGCACTATCCCAAGCTAAACTTTTGCGCAAATTGACCTTTCCTTTTCTTCTGGCCTTCTCAGGTTCCTTTGACTCATGCAGTTGAGGGAACTGCTCGTCATGGTTACCTTTACCGGCCATATCCATTTCCTCTTGAATATTAATAGCTCCTGAAAACACCAAGAGTCTAGCCTCAGTCTGATTTGCTAAACAGCACAAAATGGAAATAATTCAACCACAATGTACCATTTCGTGTATGCAGATGTGGCTTAGTACCACTATCTGAACACAAATGAAAAAAGAAATGAATTGAAGCAGCATAAGCAAAATAAAAAGTTTCTAACTCTAATAAATTATCATAAAAACCGAGGAGAGTGAAAAGGACCACCCTTTGAGGCTTTATCGAGAAAGTTAAGCTACTCTAAATCTCTTTCAATAAAGAGTTCCACATACTAGAAAAGATCCAAATAGAGTTGAACAAAGTAACATAGCGCAGGCATAATTATAACAGGGTCAGGATATTCCCATCTTTAGTATCAGATGTAAGGGCTTCCCCTCATCCAGCTCTCTACAGGGTAATCTCCACTAGCTGCTTCATAAAAGGTCAGCATCCTTTTTCATTTATGAGTTAAATGAGCTAAATATGTCCATTCCCACATTAAGTGATTATAATTCAGAGATATACCAAATACAAAAAATAAATAACACTCCATGAGCACTTTAATGGCCACCAATCAAATAGGATTAACAGATTACTTCTTTTCCAACAAAACTACTATCAAAAGCTCAGAAAAGCATGTCTAAATCCCTCTTAAGTACTTCTCAGCCTCCAGCACGGGCTCAGAAGTTTAAGGAATAAACATGCATGAAGCCCAAATTAATAAACTCCAGAAAATGTATATCAACCTCAAGCTACTTAGTCACTTTTTTCTATCAGCTGATTGTTCCTTCAATTTATTTGAGGTGGGGTGGATCAACCTGGAAGCCCCTGATATTCCGCACATTCATTCAAATAAAATCACATTAATCAGCCAAAGGGTACGAGAAAACTCAATTTATTCCAGATCTTCACATACCCATTGTAATCCCACAAGTAGTGTTAGGGGAAGGTAGAGTATACACATACTTTACCCCTACCTCGAGAGGTTATACCCTCGAAGAAAGCTACTCTTTTTATTCATTAGTTCAAACACTAAAGAAAGTATCAAAAACTAGTAATGAAGTAAACAAAATCGACAACTGAAGAATTGAATTCACTAAAAACCCAAAACGGTACAAGCTAATTTCCCTTCTTTTTCCAGATCTTGTCAGAAAGACTATATTTTTCTCTAATCCCACAGTTTCAAATCAATCCAAAACAGCTTCTATATCACCCAAATTAGGGTAAAATCTTCATACACACTACCCTCCTCATACCTCACTCGTACAATTACACTATGTATATCATTGTTTCTGTAATTTCAAGCCTCAACGAAGAAAAAAACAGGTTTATAAACAAAACTAACAACTAAAATCAACAATAAAAAAATTTTAAACAATGGAATAGCAAAAACCTGAAGATGGGTATTCTTCAAGACCCCAAGAAGGAAGAGGAGAAGATGAATTTCCGATAAGATTGTCATTTTCCGATGAGAAATCAATAAGACTAAACTCATTCACTTCAAGATCCATTTTTTTCACTCTTTTCAATGAACCCCAACCAGTACAAATCCAAGCTAAAATTTGATTTTGAATCTGAATTTGATTTCAAATTTGAATGGATCTTTGATGATTGTAAGAGAAAAAGGGATAAAGGGGGAAAAAAAGTGCGACGATAGAAATGGGAGCGCTAAAGCCAAAGAGGGAATATATTTTTTTGAATTGCTAACAAAGCGGTTTTTCAAAGAATTAGGGGAAATGAAAAAAATAAAATGAAATTTAATATTTTCACTAGCCGTTTGGATTTTGGACCTATCATCGTGTTCGTTTCGTTTCAATTTATTTAATTTAAGTTTTATTTTTTGTTTGTAGCGATTTTTTAATTTTGACTTTTCATATAATATATTTAAAATTACGAGATTAATTGACATTTGTTGTATCGGTGATCTTTTCTTTTTTTCTTAAAGTTTATGTCAAGTTAAAATAATTCAAATCAATTGAATTAGAAAGAATACATTTTTGAAATATTGAGTTGGTCATGTTGACAATTGAAGTAAAAAGAAAGGGAAACTTTCGAATATAGCCACTAAAAAATAATTTAATTACACTTTAAAGTTATAGTTTGTTAATTACGATTCGTAGCTACAAGTTATAAGGAGAAGAGTGGTGAGCGAAATTGGAAATAGAGGAGAGAGGCGGATGAGAGAGGGCAGAAAGTGGAGAGAAGCGAATTATATATGTAACTGGTATACATATATATTTGTGTATCTTGCGAACGACATTTGGAGAGGGGGGAGAGAGGAGAACTACACAAGTATAACTATGAGATATATGTACATATACAACTGATATACGATATGTATTTGTATATCTGGTGAGAGAGATTGGAAAAGGGATAAGAGAGGCGGCGAGACTGGTAGAGAGGCGAGCGAGAAAGGTCAGAGAGTTTAATTGTATCTGTATTTATGTCATATAATTGTATATATGTATTTGTATAATTTGTATTTGTATTTATATATGTATAAAAGAGGATAGGTGACGTAGTTAAAACTAAATTTAAGTTGCGAGCCGTAATTAATTTAAACTATAGCTATATTAGAGAGAAAAGAAAAAGAAGATAGTTTTGATAAAGCTTACTATAATTACGTTTGGATTAAAAGACAAAGATAGTAACTCAAAAAGGTGTGACGTATGATTGATTCTAGGGCTCTAATTATTTTATTCAAACTAAAATATTTTGGATCGATAGACTTCATTTTTCAACTATAATTATCTTGACCTCATTTTTTTTTTTCACCTATCTACCTTTTATCGTTTGTAAAAGTTTGTTTTATTTGGTGTTAATTATCTTTAACAATTATATCATTGAAACAAAGTTATACCACCAAAATTGGCAAAGATTATAATTTAATATCATATGTTGAATTTGTGTGATAGCTGCCAACATATAGATACAAAATTTCTTAGTTGATCACAAATAAGTGGTATATAACTCTTCATCATCATGATCATAATGATGGTATAACCCAAGTTAGCGGACAAGGACGACTAAGTGATAATTCAGGATAAAAAGATTCAATAAGATTCAATACAATCTTGATATTGTTTTGAATCTTTTTCTCCTGAATTATCACTTAGTCGTCCTTGTCCGCTACCTTGGGTTATACCATTCCAAAAAGTAGTTCTCTTCAAACCAATCGTCAAAGTAAATAAAATATATATGATTAGGCTTAACTCCGATAAATTTAGTGGAATCAATGGAAGTTGCTCCATTAAGACCCCAAAAAATAGCTGAATCTGCCAAGTTGTTAATCTCTTTCAACTTACCTTCCATTGCATCTAATTCATATACTTCACATTTATAAGTGTCCATGCCATCTTCAGCATTTGGACCATTTTTACCAAATCGAACAAGTAGTAATAATGCATCATTTACCTCAACAAAATAGTATTGAACATAACCTTGAGAAAACAAGTCCCGATTCTACGCATGGTTCAGGACCATCTTGAACATAGATAAGGTATAAGCATATTCTAAGACACCACGTTAAGAAATTAATATCTCACGGATACATGTCGGCTTCTCCAAAAGTAGTGTATTTTTGAAGAATCTGAGAGAGATGCAACATCAAAAGTGAACGAGTCCCCACAACTTAGATTCTCAGCAGCAATGACCAAGTAATTCAATAGTATCACACCCTTCACTACAGAAGTAAGTAACAACCAACAGAGGACAATCAATTGTAAGTGCATCTTACCTTCATCAATATATAGAAATTCGAACTGTAAAAAACATTTCATCAAGTATACTGTAATGACTAGATGCCAAAATATTTTATATTTCCGGGATAAACGGAATATATAGACACAAAATTCTTAGTTGAACACAAATAAATGGGATATTTCCCAGTCTATTTTTCTACTATCTAAAAACATTTCTAAGTAGACAAAACAGTCAGCAGTTAATTTCAGCTATGTGCAAAAAAATTCATATTAACAAAGCTAACAAGTTAACTAATTAATCCGACAGGGAAAATCCAGCAAATTACGTAATGAAGAATTCATCTTACTTCAGTTTTGAACGCCATTCACTGCTAATGATGCTGCATACTTCTTTTTACGTTTTGAGGTACAAGATGCTTTGCGTGGTGATGGTGAATACTGTAGGCGGTAACTGATGAGTGATGGACCAAAAATACTGAATTTACCTGACTTGCTAAAAGCAGTTTCAGCATCGGCACGCCTCTTGAAAACAACTTTTACTTGTTTTCTCTTGTGAATAAGCTTGGTCTTAGATTCACAAAGTGGACCATACTGACTAAATATTATGTTTAGATCTACTATGGGAGGAACTGATTCTAAATCTGAAAACTTAAGAATCAGCATGGTTGGGGTGTATTCGGAACTTCCATCCACAAGATCAGATAAATTTTCTCTTTCTGAATTCTCAACCAACAGGCCTACTTCTTGTTTATGGTCCAAGATCGGACTCAGGCCAGGAGAATTCTCCCATTTAGCATTAGGAAAATCCTCCTCGTTTTGGACCTCTGGTTCAAATAACAACTGATCTTCGGGGTTGCATTGAATAATCCTATCAGTCCAATATGAGTCCTCAATACCTTCTATCAACAAAGTTTCAGCAGATGCTAAGTTGGATGAATTTTGTCCTATATGCTTTTCTGTCAGCTTTGAGTGGTCTGCTGACACGGTAGTTTCCGAGCAAGTTAAATTCCTATAATGACAGAACAAACTAGCTTGTGACAGCAAAATATTACTCGCATTCATGGGATCCCTGGCTGCCGAACAGAGCTTTGAGAGCATTTCTGTTGAAGAAGGGAGTTCTTTTGGAATCAACTGTTCGCCTTCAGATTTCACGAGACCAAGTACTATATCTCCAAAACCAATATTTCTCGAGTTCTCATTATGCTCACCAGTTCTTCCGGAGTTTCTGTCAATAGACTTGAGATTTCGCCTTGCAGCTTTATGAGATGGTAAAGACATCTTGTTACTACTGCTTGGTGACAATTCTTTTTTCCTTCTTTTTGCCTTTGAATTGCTAGACATATATTCAGATGTTAAATGTCTCTTCTCAGAAGACACAGACTTCCTCTCTCGCCCAGCTATCCCTCTAGATTTCTTCTGATCATTTGATCTACGTGAACTGCTCCCATACACCAACATGGACATTGATTTTACCTTTTTACCAGGGTGATCAGCTATCCCCGAGCAACGAGGACGCTTTGTTGAGGAAGTACCTTGGACATTAGAATTTTCCTCCAACGCCAAATCACTAGCATCTTTCTTCCCAAGCAGTGGTTCAACATCATTATCATTCTCAAACAAATCGCAAAATTCTTCTATTACTGGGTGCTCATTATAACCATTCCAGCGATTAAAGGCCGCCAACTGAGCTTTTGCCAACACAAATGACAACCTGTCAAGCCGGGAATGTGGAGCTGCTGCTACTAACTTGAGTGTTCTAAGAAGTTCGGCAGGGTTAAATGGGGTTTGATCTGAAAAGTTATCACCTCCAATTCTCATGTTTGATTCCGCCTGGATACCAGCCACTGCAACAATCTGAGATTCCATTTTTGCTCGGGTTTCCTCCGGCAAACATGGGCAGGCGAGCCCTAACTCAACCCGTCTAGAGACTTCATCAAGAGCACAGTTCACTGCATGAGAAAAGTTTTCTGAGTTGCTCTGTTTCTCCATTCGAGAGAAGTACATCTTAAATGGCTTAATGCTAGATGCTTCATTCCATGCAAATGTCTGGTCACCAAAATAAGCTATAAGATAGCAATTCTTTTTGAAGTATTTCATTGCGCTGTTTGATGCAGCAGAAGGGTCCAATATCTGCCCAGGCCACCAAGGATGACTCCTCACCTTACCCCATACTAAATCGGACACGTAAAACTTCCCTTCAGCTTCCATTCGGTGCTTAACCTCTCGTCTTTCTGGAATGATAGCATCAAGCCCAACATGTATACCATCATTAAAGTTTACTGTTCCACCATCAGGAACAGATCCATTTGTCCCACCTGATACCTCTTGCATGTTGTCGGCTCCTTCTACTACATTCCCCCTTCGTGCAAGATGTGAAAATCTCGTCAAATCAACCACAAGCTCACCGTCAAGCCGACCATACCCTGCAAACCCCATTCCACCTTCGAGATCACATGGACCCAAATCAATCTCCACACCTAAACCTTCCATTTGCACTCTTAAACCCTTCCCATCATTACCTTCTCGAAAAACCCTAACCCCATCATCAGTAACCGATTCACAAACTAAATCCAGATTATTTCGATTTCCCATTAGGGTTCCATTTCCTGATTGATCATCAACACTAACAACTGTGAAATTTTTATCCGAATTCACGGACATTGCAGAAATCCTAACAAATATAAAACACACACATCATCAAAAAACGCTGTAAGCACATGAATCAACAGCTATTTCAACATAGAACACATAATTTCACACATTTTGATCCGAATCCACCGACATTGCAGAAATCCTAACACATATAAACCACATACATCATCAGAGAAACGCTGTAAGCACATGAATCAACAGCTATTTCAACATAGAACACATAATTTCACACATTTTGATCCGAATCCACCGACATTGCAGAAATCCTAACACATATAAACCACATACATCATCAGAAAACCGTTGTAAGCACATGAATCAGCAGCTATTTCAACATAGAACACATAATTTCACAAACACATAAAAAAAACGCTGTAATCACATGAATCAGCAGTTATTTCAATATAGAACACATTAATTATACACATACATCAGGAAAAAAAAACAAACGGGTAAGCACATGAATCGGCAGCAATTTCAACATAAAACACATAATTATACACATAAATCATCAAAAAAAATCTTTAAAAAAAGCCGTGAGCACATGAATCAGCAGCCATTTCAATGTAGATCACATAATTACACCAAAAAAACCAAAAACAAACAAACTGTAAGCACATGAATCGAGAACAAATTCAAATCAAATTGAACACATGCAGGTAATATCGATGATATGAAAAATATTTTACCTCTGAGAGTATTGATTTCTCCTCGAGAGAGATATTTGCAGAAAAAATATGAGAGTGAAGGTATAAAGGACTGTTTGTTAAAGAGCTTGAAGAATCGCTGAAGCGACACGTGTCGTTACGGCGTAGTTTTTGTATAGACATGCAAAAAAGCATGGACTTTTCGTTTCGTATATATACTAGTCCTCAATTCGAATTCACACATTATAGGGTCTATTTTTTAGGACGGTGTTTTCAATTAAAAAAAAAAATTAATTCCGAAATGCACCAAATCCGATATCACTAATCAAAATGAAGACGTTTTAACCATCTCGCCACAATTTAGATTAGTCGCTAAAAGTTTTTGTCTCTAGTAAAATATTTTTAATTAAGATATATTCATTAACAATAACGATATCTACGCCACGAGCAACAAAGTCCATACAATTTAATTTGTAAATAATATACAACTTGGGAATAAAGAATTTGACTAATATTTCATGGTGATTTTAAGACTATCGTAAGGTTTATTGCATTTATTCATTCTTTATTTAGGCTTGAGACCAATGTGTGTAAGCTATGCAAATTAGCTCCAAAACAAAGCTCACTAACGCCCACATTTCACCCCATCGTATTTTGTTATATTACGTATAAATTTTTTCGACGTACTTTTTTTTGTCAAGATTACACCCCGTAGATGTAAGATGTACGCAAACATTATTTCTACCTTAATGAGGTAGGGAAGTTGTTTCTGAAGGACTCTCGATTCAAAATGGAACTAACCAACGAAGGATTATAAGTAAAGAAACAACAAAAGAGCAAGAAACAAAATCATCTTTATAATTATATACTTAAAAAGTATATAAGCTACGTGATAAAAATAATTAATAACATATCAAGTGTAATCTTACAAGTATGGTTTGAACAGCGTAGAATGTATCCCATCCTTGTTCCAACCTTTTTGAAGTTGAAAGTGTTTCGGATGGACCCTCAACACAAAAAAACAAATATTCGACGCAGAATTATAAGAAAAATAATAACAAAAATAGCAAGATATAAAACAATCTCAATATCTATATTAATTATTAAATTTGTCATAGTAAAATTATTAAATGTATGTGTATTTATGTGAGAATAAATTAAAATAGTGGTGAAAATATGCAATAAAATAAAGTTATTGTATGATAATGGATAATGTGTCTATTTTGTACATTCAATTAATGCAATTAAGAGGAAAACAGGGAAATACAGCGAAACCTTAACTAAAAAATAAAACGCGTTTCACAAACGCGATTTATTCAGAAAACTTGGAATTTTCAAATATGTGTTGTCCAACATAAATATTACGTTATGTTTCTCAAAATATAATATCGGATAATTTTAAATAGCCAAAAATTTTAAAAAGTCTATAATATTATTTTTATTTTAAAATAAACTGATTTTAAAAGGTAAAATAACATATTTCACACTATGTTATTTCAGCAATATTATGATGAATGTTTATATACTAAAGTGAATTATGTATACAATATAAATGTATCATAAGTTTTAAAAAATATTACTCCATATTTATTTGGTATGAAATTTAAAGTGAGCTAACAAACAACTAGTTGTTTCTTAAATTCGAAATATAACGTAAAATTAGTTTTGAGTTTTCATCGATAAAACATAAATTTTCAAATAAAATCAATTACTCCATCTGTTTCAATTTATATGATACATTTCATTTTTCGAGAGTCAAACAATTTATGTTTGATCGAGAATTTGCGCATGACATCTTCGCAATTGGGAGAAGGAGGAGAAAGACGATCAAAGTGGGGAGAGAGAGGAGAGAGACGAGCTAGATAGGGGGGAGGAGAGAGGCAAGATAGATTGGGAGAGGGAGGAGAGAGGCGAGCTAGATTGGGAGAGGGTGGAGAGAGGTGAATTATATATGTATATAGGTTAGATAATTGTATATTATACATATTTGTATACTCTGACGAATTATACTTATACAAACGTGGCTAATTATATAAATTTGAAGTCAACCAACATAATTAATGTATAATGTTAGCCGCGAGTGATAATTATAACAAAATATAGCTATGATGAGCAATTACGTAATATAAGTTTGCTTAATCGCATAATTTCCTATCTAAATTTCATTTAAAAACAAAATTTGAAGATGTCATGCACAAATTCTCGATCAAACTTAAATTGTTTGACTCTCGAAAAATGAAATGCGTCACATAAATTGAAACATATGGAGTAATTGATTTTATTTGAAAATTTACGTTTTATTGATGAAAATCAAAACTAATTTTATGTTATATTTCAAATTTAAAAAATAACGTATAGTTTGTTAGCTCACTTTTAATTTCTCCCTCTCCCAATCTCGATCACCTCTCTCCTCCGTCTCCCAATCTCGATCACCTCTCTCCTCCATTTCCCAATCTCGATCGCCTCTCTCCTCCGTCTCCCAATCCCTGCTCGCCTCTCTCCTCCGTCTCCAAATCCCTACTCGCCTCTCTCCTCCGTCACCCAATGTCGCTCGCCTCTCTCCTCCATCTCCCAATGTTGCTCGCCTCTCTCCTTCCTCTCCTAATGTCGCTCGCTTCTCTCCTCCCTCTCCCAATCTCGCTTGCCATATATGCAAATACATATGTAAAATATACAATTATCTAACCGATATACATATACAATTCATCTTTCTCCCACTCTTTGCCCTCTCTCTCGCCTCTCTCCCATTCTCGCTCCCCTCTCTCCTCCCTATAACATGTAGCTACGAATTGTAATTATTAAACTAAGTAATTAGGCTATTTTTGAGCTGCTATATGTGAAAGTTCCTTGATTTATATATATTTATAAACTACATAAAAAGTACTACAAGTTATACAATAATTGATAATCGAAAAACTTAAAAAATGTATGAAAAATTTATGATGAAAAATAGACTTATTTAAATTTCAAAATTCGAAATTTAAGAAAAGAAACAACAAAATAGCAAGAAGCAAAACCATCTTTGTAACTATATATATTAAAAAGTATATCAGCTAAGTAATAACAATAATTAATAACATATCAAGTTTAATCTCACAAGTTTAGTTTGAGCAGGGTAGAACGTATATCATCCTTGTCCCAACCTTTTTAAGGTAAAAAGTATTCGACTCAAAATTATAAGAAAAATGATAACAAAAATAACAAGATATAAAATAATCTTTATATCTATATTGATTATTAAATTTGGCATAGTAAAGTTATTAAATATATGTGTATTTATGTGAGAATAAATTAATAAAGTGGTCAATTAATTCAGTTAAGAGAAAAAACATAGAAATGCAGCGAAACTTTAACTAAAGAATAAAACGGGGTTCACCATAGCGATTTATGTACAAAACTTGAAATGTTCAAAGATGTACGGTACAACATGAATTTTACATTATATTTTTCAATATATAATATCGGGTAATTCTAAATGACGAGATATTTAAAAAGTCTATAATATCCTTTTTCTTTTAAAATAAATTGATTTTTTTTTTCATTTTTTTAAAAATTAAAAGATAGTAAAGTTAAAAGGGTAAAATGTTCGAAAAGGTAAAATAACATAGTGTGAAATATGTTATTTTACCATTTTGATCAAATTTTCTGGCCAGGAGTATTTTTCCATATAATATAATACAATATTATATATTGAGAAATTTATATTATTTTTCTAAATAAAATATAAATTTCTTTGACGTATAATGTTTTTTTTGGCTTCATACCAAACACATCATTTACGTATAGAGGATCTTTCACATATAGCCACTCAAAAATAGTTTAATTTCTCCCTATAGCTATATTTTGATAATTATTCATAGTTATATGTTATAGAGAGGAGAGAGGCGAGCGAGACTCTCTCTCGAGAGGAGAGAGTCGAGCGAGAGAGGCAAAGAGTGGGAGAGAGGTGAATTGTATATGTATAGTGGTTAAATAATTGTATATTATACATATGTATTTGTATATATGGCAAGCGAGATTGGGAGAGGGAGGAGAGATGCGAGTGAGATTGGGAAAAGGAGGAGAGAGGCGAGAGAGGGCAAAAAGTCTGAGAGAGGTGAACTGTATATGTATATCGGTTAGATAATTGTATATTATACTATGCACTTGTTTATATGACAGTCGAGATTATATTACTTAATTACTCATCATAGTTATAGTTTGTCATAATTACCATTTGCAACTAATATTATATATTAATTACGTGGGCTGACTTTGAGTTTGTATAATTTGCCATGTTTTAATATGTATAATTCGCCATAATATACAAATACATATGTATAATATACAATTATCTAACCGATATATATATACAATTAATCTTTCTCCCACTTTTTGCCCTCTCTCATCTCTCTCCCATTCTCGCTCGCTTCTCTCCTCCCTATAACATGCAGATACAAATTGTAATTATTAAACTATAGCTAACGAGAATAATTAGGCTATTTTTGAATGCCTATATGTGAAGTTCCTCATTATTTTATAAGTGCTTAAGGCAATAAAAAATGGAAATGAAAAAAAAAGTCAATAAAATATTTTGTTATCCTCTTCCGTTCAAAATATACTCCATTTATCAATTTTTTCTCTTAAAATGTTTTTTTAAAAATAATAAAACAATCC
The DNA here is from genome assembly GCA_022817965.1 of Solanum lycopersicoides. NCBI lineage: Eukaryota > Viridiplantae > Streptophyta > Magnoliopsida > Solanales > Solanaceae > Solanum > Solanum lycopersicoides. Next base: position 1,062,720 of record CM040626.1, read on the forward strand.
AACTTCTATACGAACGGTAAGCATAGGCAGAAATTCATTTCAGGTTGTCACTATATATTAGTATCATTTTCATAAATTTTACAGAAAAATAACACATATAATTTTCATAAATTTTACAGAAAAATAACACATATATACATCCAGGTTAAAATTTAGATGAGCATCTACCATTTATAAAAATAATTAGACAAAGGTGTCCATGCCAGCACGGGCCTAACACCATAAATGTTTAGTATACGAGTAGGAGGTGTCAAATGGGCGGGTTGGGTTGAAATTGAAAATATTGAAATGGGTTGAATAGAAATCGGTTGGGTCTTGACCCACCCAAGTATACTTTGGGCTCAAATGGGCTAAAAATGGATTGGGTCTTGACCCACTCAATTTGATCCGATTAATCTCAATAATTTAACGTACTGATATTTAACTTTTATAATCACAATTTAAATTTGTGTTCAAGATTTTTTTGTTAAAAAGTAACAAATTGATAGATAAATCTTAAAAGATGTTAAAAGATAATAATTCATACCTTCAATATAAGAACATATATTAATAAATAGTTTTAAAACGGGTTGACATTGGAGATTGAATTGGGCTCAATTGAGAATTTTCTTCAAATGAGTTAAGCTTGAATGTTGAGATTGAACCCAATTCAAATTATCTTGAGCCCACCCCTTAAAATTCTGGACGGATTTGGCGGATTAAGCTAAGATGTATTCTTGATTGTTCCATTAAAACCTATTATATAATTAATAATTCAAAATGTTAAAAGGTCATATAATCAAAGATAGATTTTTTTGAATCTCGAAATACGAAAAGTGCCATATAAAATGAGACAGAAGGAATAATATTCAAACATAGTGGTAGATATTATTGTGAGAAGTTTTCTGTTAAAATAAATAACATATTTTTTGAAATTTTAGTCACAGAAATATGTCATATTTGTTTTTTGTCATACTTTTTAAATATATTTATCTCACCATTCAACTATGTGTATATATTTGTTATTAGACCGTTAAGTGTCGTGTTCAAACTTTTATCATCCTATATCATCCATACGCGACATACCTACATGGATTTTTTTAAATATATATATATAGTTTTTATTTATTTCATTCAAAGTTTCTTCAAATGGTATTGATTGGGAATATTTTTTTTTTAAGGAAATAAATATATATATATATATATATCCATGTAGGCATGCCAAATACGCGATTAATAAAAATGCTGACACGACACTTTATAAATTATTATATTTAAAATCGTTCCAAAAAACAGTTAATTAATAAATTAATTATATTTAAAAATACCTACTGGCGGGAACGAAATATATAGTTGCCAATACCCTGTATAAAGTTTTTACTCGGAAATCCATCACACTTTTTCTGCTTAATACGAATTCTGATTTCATCTGAACTTTCCTCAACAGTTTAGCGATTTTCCGATATTATTTGATCTTATCACCGGCGTTCTGCCCGGCGATCGATCTCATCGGCGTTCTCGTTCATCTATTCCATGTCTGGAACTACTGACCACTACCAATCATACCATACGAACATTCCCGTCAACGACCAAAGACTCAGCTGCCGTACCTGCGGGAACTATTATCGCTCCGCCGCAAGTCTTTATTCGGTCACAAATTCCGTCGCTAAACCTTTTGAAAAGGTATAATTATATAAATGTTCATTATATAGTACTGTGATTGCCATCGGAAATGTGTATTTGTGTAGTGTTTCAGATTTATTGTTTAATAAGGGTTAGGGTTTGGGTTTGGGTTGAGTATGTTGTTGTATGCGGAACAGATTTTATTATTTAATTAGGGATAGGGTTCATGTTAGTATGCTGGGTGCTATGTCCATGATACTTAATGGGATTGATAAACAAGTCCGCCAGAGATGAGTAGTTAATTGTTGATGCTGAGTGCACGTCTGCTTATTTTTATGTGTTCCTATAGTCTTGGGAAATTGAACTTGACTTAAATATTGCCTGCTTAGAGGTTAGTACTCAAAAGACTGATGGCTCTTCAGATCAGGTGCCTTTTGTATGCATGAATGTATGAATTGGATATTAGTTTCTTTAAATTTGAAATCCTTGATCAAATTCCTGATAACTTACCTGCAGTGTATTTGATTCAACATGTAGGACTCTATACAATGTGTAGAGGTTGGGTCGAAGAGTAATATGCATATATAGTGTTAATGCTTATATCTCCTTTCCCTCTTAATTCTTCGTTTGTTATTTTCTGTAGATATGAAGTTGTATTATTGACTAACAGGAAGCTGGCTTAATGTAAGGATGGGCTTTCTCTTGATTGCAGGAAAACGGGTATCAACTACTCTTTCTCAGTGCACGAGAAGTTGTTCTAGCTTATCTGACCAAAAGGTCTCTGTCCAATCTCAAACAGGTAAGCATAATCCATTTACATAAAATACCGATGACAATAGTTTTTAGTCTCCTAATAGATACATGATATTCAGTTGTTAGTTGGATTTTCTATTACATAGGACCATTTCCCAATTCATGTGTGCCGTCCTTGCACAAGGCCATGCTAATGTTCTTTATATCATTACACTTCTATAAGATGTTCTGAAGGGCTTTGTCATGCGTAGGGCTGTAATTGTTTGGTTTAAACCAAGAGACTTGACCAAGCCAACAATCTCGGTCTGTTTGGTACTTCTTCTTTTTAAAAAAATAAATAAAATCAGCTTGGTTTCTGTTTGTTTTGATTTTCTGTGCAGGGATTTCTGTATTCCAATGTGATTTTCTTTTTCTTTCCTTTTTAGTTTAGAAAAAGAGAAAACTGAAAGGTATCAGTTTTGTATACTTCCCCCCTCACTCCACCTCTGTCTCTCACCTCTTCTCCACACTTTAAGGTGTAAACAGAACATGATCAAATGAACACCCTAGAAGTAGCAGTAGAACCTTGGTAATCTGAGATCTAAACACTGATGTTATTGCGAATCCTGTACAAAATCTATCATTTTTCCGGTCTTAGCAAATATATTACTTCAGAAGGGCTTCAAGACGCTTTTCCAAATTTGGTGAGGTGGACAGGTGGTACACGCTTTATCCCTGGCTATGCATGAAACTTCAAAGTTCAAAACACTAATTCTTTCATTTAATTGATAGTTGCTATATCAGTCAGCATCTATCAACCACTTTTTTTTATCTCAAACTACTTTTTACATTGACCATTCGGCGCTAACTACCCCAAACCTCCTCCTTATTAGGCTTGGGACCTACTATGTGTAGCTTGAGTTTTAAGGTTGCTATATTAATTAAAAAAAATACATCTCCCTTAGCTGTTTTTGTGAAGCACAGCTGTTTATTTTTGTGTATTCTATAGTCTTGGGATTGAACAACTTGACTTAAAACATTGCACGCTTAGAGGTTAGTACTCAAAAGAGTGATGGCTCTTCAGGTGTCTTTTAGTATGCATGAACGTATGAAGTGGATATTGGTTTCTTCAAATGGGATTTAGATTTGGGAATTCAGGGCTGACTTGAAATCATTGATCATTGTTTGATTTCGGGATTAAATTCCTGATAACTTATCAGCATTTCAGGTTTAACCCAAATCTCTATTTGGTAGTTGGTACAATACTGATCACATTGTAGCGCCAAACACATTTACACAAATATTGTTTCTTTAAGTGCAAAAATCTTTAATACTAATATTCTTTATCATTCACCTTTTTCGAGTAATTACAACCCCCCATCAAGGGTCTAAGAGTTGGAGGGACAATCTTGATTATCTCAAGAGAAGCAATACTAGTTAATTTTTCTAATCAAGACTTCTGGACAGAGTTATTTGGGTATGTATTGGTGGGAGGTTCGTAGTGGATCAGTCGAAGTGTAGGTATGAGCAGGTTATACCACTCCTTTAAAAAAAGAAAAAAATCCAACAAGTACCAGTAACTTAAGAAATTTGTAGCAGAAATATCAAGGGGAGAATGATATTTTGCTCTCTAATCTAGTAGTCTAATCAATGATGTTACAATCTCTAAAAGGACAAGAAGAAAAAAAAGAAATAGATCCAATCTCCTGCTTACCTTTTATTATACATAATAGGTGAAACTGTGAATATGACATTTTGCTCTCCAATCCAGTAGGTTAATCATGATGATGCAATCTTCACACCTCTCCTAGAAATTTTTTACTCCCTCCGGTTCATTTTGTTTGTCTAGTTTTGACTTGACACGAAGCTTAAGAAATGTAAAGAAAGACTTTTGAATTTTGTGTCTTAAACTAAAAATATGTAAAATGTACCAAAATTGGCTTTAATCTTGTGGTCTTAAATATGTCATGTTGATAGTTGAAATTAAAGAATTCTTAAGTAAAGGATAGAACATTCTTTTTGAAACGGACTAAAAAGGAACGCACCCCAAACAAATTGAAACGGAATGGAGATTATAGATCTTATCTGCCTAATCCAGATGCTAATGCTGCATAACAAATGACCCCTCTTGGATACGACCCTTTTGTATCTCTCAAATGGTTTGCCACCTTCTAATGTGTTCTTCTACGTTACAGGACATTAAAGCAATTCTTCCACCAGACTATAACCCCTTTTATGCGGGATTCTGGAATAGAGACACCTATGAGCTCGGTGACATGAAAATTGGAATACCAAAATGCAAAAATATTACTATAATAAACCCAAAGGTTTGCACTCTTCCCTTTGCTTTATTGTTAAAAAACTGTATGTACAGTTTGTCAAGTTTTACATTCTTGTCTAACATGTTGAATTGGACTTACAGGGGAAGGTAGATTAACCATCAAATCAGTGTGAAATACTTTACTTCATTACACTCTCGAGTTAATGACATGTTCCCTAGCTCCTACATTCATAATTGTGCAGGTTAGTGCGCGATGACTCTTTTTTAATATCTCATCTTTGTTTATCGCACCATGAAATGCAAGTTACAGATAAACATGGCATTCCTCATCTTAGGATAAGACAATTTTGTTATAGTTGGTTATGTACTATGCTAAAAAAAAAGAACCAGGACGAGTGAATTTGTATTTTCTGTTCTGCTAGACAGTTTATTGAACTATGAGTTTAGCTGGACATTCCGACTCCCACTTGTGCTAGATCACATATGTGTATGACACTGGTGTTGGTGCTTATACAGTTTTTAGTCTCTGATTCAATTTCGTACATTTAGTATCTTTTAGCTCTTACTCATATTAGCTCTTCCTTTTGTTGTTTATAACATCATATCATATCATAACAACTACTGTTACTTATTAATTACATTCTTCTCAATTTTTTTAATGTATGTTTTTGTTGCAAATTAGTAATAATATATATATACCATCCAGTGATACAGATCTTGTGTTCATTCAAACAGTTTTATTCTCTTTATTCATAAGTTTTAAACTTATATATGACTCTTTTTAATTTTCATTTTCATTTATGTACATTTTTTTATAACAAGATGAATAGCATGGATCACAAAGTAAAAGCCATACAATGTCTTGAAGGTTCATCAAAGTGAAAAGAAAGAAGAAAGAGGTCATGTGCGCAAATAATCATCGTATGATAAATTCAAAGAATTCACAAAAGAAGGCTAAGGGTCTTGTTTCATTAACGATAAAATTGTAAAGATAGTGTCATCTTTATTTTATTAGTAGAAATAGTAGTACTCAAAAAGAAAAGTTAACAATATTTATCATAACTAAAGTTTTTTTTTACATTTTATATACAGAAAAAGGTCAAAATTATCCCTCAATTATATGAAATAGACCATTTATACCCTGCATTACATTTTGCGATTGCAAAAATATCCCACCATTATCCCAAGAGATCACAAACCTACCCAAATATAGATAGATTTTGTGATATATATAACTACGAATGAAATATATATATATTTTTTCAAAATAAATAAATAATACTATATACACGTATACACCTTTAAATATGTAGAATTGACTAGTTTAAGATAAAAATAGAGGTATGAAAACTTAAATTTTATACATTAAAATAGCATAAACTCTATTATTAATTATTATTATTATTGGGGAAAAATTAAGGGCTATTTGACATTTTGAATAAACACGTAATGATATAATTTATTTTTTATCGTTGGCTTAAGATCATGGGGTTTATTATTCCTCTCAAAAGGAAAGAGAATATTGTTTTCCAAACTCAAAACATTAATTAATATAGTTGTTTATATTTCGATTTTTAAACATAATTATCTCAAATTATTTGACATTCATACGTTCAAAATAAATTTATAAAAATATTTCACCTGTAATTGCTTTCATACGTAGTAGTAATTATGGGGTGATGTTATGATTGTTTAAAGAGAATTTAAATATTGACACAGATAAAATAGTTAGAAATCCTGTATAATTAATGTTTTCTAAGAATCATATAAAAGAAAATCGCGATATATAATATGAAATGGACTAACTATATCATAATAGATCGTGTATTATTGCATCGAAATAGAATTAACTAAAAATGCATGACAAATAATTGAAAATTTAATGAATGAGATGTTCGATTTTATTTTATTTTTTACACTTTGATTAGATAATTTAGGGGTAGTCATTATATTTAATTTTTTAAAATGGTACATTGAAAAAGATTTAATTAATTGTATTAATCGAAATAAATCTAACTCATTAGAATCTCTAAGTTTCCTTTTGTAGACTATGTTATAAGGTTATTTAAATGGCTATAAAATCTTAGAAATTGAAGTTTTGAAATCTCCATATTATAAATTACTAAAAATAATATCATATTGAATATTTTTCTTGATTTTGATCATTAATATTGAGATTTTCTTAGCCCTTTTGAATTTTACTATACATTAGGCATCATTCCCAATACCAAAAAAAAAAAAATGTCTGAAAAATGTCTCTTAATTACATCTCTAGCAATTCTTGTTTGTCATCCAAGTTCTACTATTAGATGTTTTAAGCCAAAACCAACTTCAACTAATTCTCCAAAAAAAGAAAAAAATCAACTTGAAGACAAAGTGATATCAAAATCAAGAAAGGGGTTGGTGTTTAATTCTTGTACTTGTTGTGACTCTCCGAGATTTAATGTGCACAGACCGTTTAAGCTGTTAGACGAGATTTCCGAAGGAAACCCTTTAAAAACCATAGTGGAAGATATTTTTCAATTTGAATGGAAGCGTGAAGTAGGATACAAAATTGAAAGAATCTTGAAAGTGAATCATACTGAAAAGGTTATTAAAAATTTTGAAGAATGCAAGAAGATATCGATAAACTCGAGAAGTTCGAGTAAAAAGAGAGTAGAGAGAGTTTTCTATCATGGTGCAATGATTACTTGTTCATTAGGCCTTGACAAGTCAACAAGAATTTGTAACAAGAAAACATGTGGTGTATGCAAAATTATAGTCCAAAATTGTAGATTAATTCATGAAGAAACTAATTGGATTGAATTATTTTCTACTAGTTGTTGGAGTGCACATAGAAAAATTATGAAACAATTTGGAGATGAAATTTCAAAGAAAGCTATTATAATTTCAAGAGTTATTGCAAAATGCAAAGAAGATAACAAGGGTGAAGTAAATATTTTGAATCCAAAGGCAATATTACCTTGTTTTGTTATCATATATAGTTTATCTTAATATATAGACCAAAAGTATGTCACGTGAATTTTAAAACCTATGTTACTCAGACTATTCAAAAATATTAATTGACGTGTGTCAGATGTCAACGTAAATTTCAATTATTTCCTTCATTTTAGAACTTAGTAGTTTTTTTTTCTTTCTATAGTGCTTGCTTTATGCAACTCAATATGTTTATGTTCCATTTTAAGAATCATTGTGCAACACATGCAACTAATTAGTACTACCGAGATAAATTCAGAATTTAATGATTTTATATTCTTATTGTTAAACTTCCTACTAACGTACTATAGTAACATATAAGGATGTACCTTAAGTTTGGCCCACATGGCCATAAAACAACGATAGATACACGAGTTGTGATATGATTTTCAGTGTTCAATTATCAAAACACGTCTGTATTTAACGTATAACCTAAGCAGTATCGTCCATCACAAAAATAATGCAAGTAAATAATCACTACATTATTATTATTTACAACAAAGATTTTGCAGTAAGTTGAGATGACAAGTATTTCCAACTCAAATTATTTTATACCAAATATGTATGAATACAAAGCCAAATGGAAGAATTGAAACTTTCTTTAAGAAAACTCTAATGTCCTTTCGTTTAATCGCAAAATCGATATGACAAATTTCGCTTTCTAAATAAAAAGTTAAAATATACACCTATAACTGACTCGAGGAATATCTCAATCAGAAACAGTCATCTACCTTCACAGGGTAGGTGTAAAGTTGTATACACACCACCCTCACCCGACCCCACTCCACTTGTGAGATTCACGGGGTATGTAGTTGTTGAATTTTGTTGCAGCAACTGATATAAAACTTACCTAACAAAGACATTCAATTCTAATACAGAATTGAAATTTCAAAAACTAGTTACACCCTAGATGCCGCCTTTGTTAATCCCAACGTAGTCTTTCTTTTGATCAGCCTCGGCTAAAAGAACGAAACCTAGGCCATTTGATCTTCCAAGAAATAATACAGATATTGGGATCATTGTTCATCTGTAAGACGATACTGCAGAAAGAAAGTTTAGTTATAACCAGAGCTTGTGGCGACATTTTTAGATGTGTAGTTGCGAATAATGCCACTCTCACCTGATATGCCAAGATATTTGTCTTAACAATATCTATCACGTAGTCATGTTTCTCGAAATGAGTTTGTCTCCAAGCAATGTAACTTTCCAGCAATCCACTTGTAGCATAAATACAGAAAGCTTTTTGGGTACAACTGCAATTCAGATGATCAATAAAATGAGAGAAGGCGGTAAAAAACAAGAATTGGACTTTGCATTCTTTCCCCATCCCCTTCTCCTCTTGGCACAAATTTAAAAGGGAAAGAGAAGCTAGGTTACTCGGACTCTTCAAAAACGCCGCTGAGTGTGTGTTGGATCCGACACGACAGGCAGCATTTTGTAGAGTCCAAGCAACATAGAAGAGAATTAGTTTTTTCTTAGCTTTGGTTCAAAGTTTTCACATAAGAGCTCGATTATAAGTTCCTGCTCCAAATTATACACTCTTGAGGAACAATCGATCACCTGCTCCTTTACTGTGCAGTGGCTAAGGTCCTATGGAATATGTTCTGCTGCATTTTTTGGCTTACAATGGGTCATGCCACATAATGTGAAAGAAGACTACGCAAGCTGCAATACACGGAGTTGATAAGTCCATCAAGAAAGTTTGATCCCTGGAGTTATTTTTTGGTGTTAATAGATTGAAAGGAACCATAGTCCGATGTTTCGATGGGATCTCGACTCCAAACCACTCTCTTAAAGCTAGATGTTTACTTATGCTATTCAGTTGGGTTAATTTAACCCCTGTATTTGGCAATGAACTATTTCTTGACCTTGTTAGCTCTCTAGTAGACTAGTACTAGTTTGAAGATTGTAAAGGCGCTAACAACTTTTGCTTATGCTCTGTGTGAGCCCTTTTGTCTATTCTGTAATTTTGCATCTGCTTGATGTTTTTTAATGAAATACTTTCCTTCATCCAAAAAAAACCCGACAGTAATTGGATTTATAGACTTAGTTACCAAGCCTCAGAAAATTAATATACATAAAAAGAACCAGCTAATCAATACAATATCTTACAGAATATACACTAAATTACCAACAAGGTGCATCAAAAAGAAGTTCAGGTCTCAATGACAGCATGGGCGACTACTCACAGCTTAATGGAAAGTAGAAGAACTAAAATTAGCTGAAATAAGGATAAGGCTGGACAGCGTATTTACCAAATGAGCCTACACTGAGGTGCGATTCCCAGAAGGAGAGTCGGAATGGATTACACTTCCCAAAGACTTCTTTCAGAACAATAGCAAAACGGCTAGGGTGCCAATATCTTTTGGATTCAAAATTGAAATACAATATTTTTAAGCTAAGGATGTGAATGGCACAAGTAGAAATGAAAAACTAACAAAACTTGAAAATACTGCCTCAATTGGTAGTATGGTTCATTGCTCATCAAGGTGAGAGGCCCAACCAAAAAGCGCTCAACCAAGAACGCAAAAGAAAAATAAAGAGAAGATAGAAGCAAGCAAGCATCAAAATATGTTCTACTCCGGTATCAACCCTACTGAAAATAGACTGTAACGGACATATATTTGCTGCGTATATATATGTTATATTGTAGAAATCTAAGTTAAACAGGACAAACCTTGGAATTTGTTGTCTTCTGTGATTATTCCAAATGTTTCTATGGTCTCACGAATCATGATACCACGTACACCAACTAAGCCTGCTATTTTGCACTGAACAACTGCTAGAAATAAATGTCACAATTTTTCAGAAACAAAGAACTATATAATCTGTGAGCATGTGCCACTGTACAAGAGTTAAACAGCGAAAATTTTCTCTATCAGAGTTCTATATTCAGGCTTTAGATAAAGAGAACTGCTTATCTTAATTTAGATCAACCACCAAGAATGCTTAGATCCTTGTAAAACATTAGTGACAGGACCGAAGCAGCGAGTAACAATATAGCATTTGCTTGTTATAATTTTGAAAGGTCTACCTAAAAGAGTTAAAGAGGAGGAGATGTGGCTTATACTTCACCTAGAATAAGTGCACCATGTAAGTCTGCATTAAGAAGACATTGTGATAACTGATTTTTCCTGCAAGACCAATACTGCAGGTGAGAGTGACATACAAGTCAATTGTATATCAGAATAGCTAGAGGAAAGGCATATTTCAGAAAAAACGAAACCGTAACAAAAGTGATGAAACAAAACACCAACCCAATATTCTTCAGGAGTTTTGTCACGTAGTCTTTCCACCTATCATGCATTGGCTTGAAGATGTCATAGCTGCAGAACAAGCCATATAGAGTTTTCAGAACAAGATATGATCCAGGCAACACCAGAAAGTGAATACATAACTTTGTGTTCCTAGAATCCTAGGTGAACAACATAGCTAAAAGTCAAATAAGTAGACAGATGAATTCAATCATTTGGAAATTGAATTTTATGCAGCAGAACCACACTGTGTAAGAAATCCATTTCGGGCTTTGACTTTCTAGATAAGCAATATATACCATAAACAACATAAGGGAGAAGAAATAGCAGCCTATTCATCTTTTGTACTCCCAAGGATAATTGTGCAGATAATTACCACATCAGATCAAATGATATGGAGGCTGATAGATTTTTTAGATCATTACAGTATTGCATACTGCAACTCCTTGTAAATACTCACAGCACCTTCTGGTTACTGGTCATTCAATAAAATACCTTGTACTGTAGCAAGTTTAAAAACTACACATGATTCCTCACTGAGAAGGGCAGAAAGTTTTAAAAAGGCAATCTAAAACTCGTTTACACAAAAAGTAGATGGAACTCACTTATGGTACTCTTGAGGCAAATCAAATGATCCAAACTTCTTATGTTGTTTTATGGACATACGTCTTTTAGATCTCTTCGACTGTCTCTGCATAGCCCGATTACGAGCTCCAGTAGAAATGCTGCTTTTTTGCACAACACTATCAAGAAGAATCCAGTTATCAACTTTCACATTTTTTGACCCCTGCATATATTTCTGAGCTGAATCACCATGTTGGAGAAGATCGTGCAAAATATCGTTAGCATTCGTGTTTTTACCAGAAATCTGCAACAAACAAACAGGATGAGTAATGAAGAAGCGACTAACTAATAGTGCGCATCCTTGAAACATCATATTGATCACGTTTATTCTTACCTCAGTGGTAATTTTCAGAAGATTATCGTCTACTGAATGGGATATCTGAAGGTATGCTGGATTATTCAGTTCAACATCTATGTGGTAGGACAAAATTTAGCATCCTGGATTAGTCTCATGTATACCTTTCTATAGATAAAATGCAAGAGAAGCATACAGAGGAAATGTTGTACCTTGAGCAGATGTATGGCCAGAAAAAGATATATGGCCTACAAATAAACCAGGAAAATGTTTGGATGAGATAAATCAATAAGGGTTCATTTTATTTTTATTTTTATTTTTGGAGGATGAAATTAAGAGGGATCACATTAAAATGTCTAACTAACATTCCTGGAAAACGCCAACTGTTACACTGCTTTTGGATGCCAAAAGTTTACAGATAAATCAAAGAGAATATCAGAAGAAAAATTCACAGTTTAGCACTGATTTCAGAACCCTAACAGGGATGTCAATATCAGAAATGATGATGCAACCATACATTGAAATCAGATTGCAAATTTGATGGTTGAGTTGGCGCAAAGTCAAGAATTGTTGATGGAACTATTGAAGTTGTTTTCATGGCTAAGTCAATTCTAGAACAAGCAAGGAAATTGTTAGAACGTGGTATAATATTCACCCTCTTTGAATCACAGAAGGATATGAATTGGCTTCAAGAATAGCAATTGAGCATTCGGGGCATCTCACACAGAAATTTGAATTTGGTGAATATTTGAACCTTTGATTCAAACTTGCAGAACTACTTTGTCATCTAAGAGAGTGAACAAATGCAAGCATAGACATGAATGAGATACTGGTTATGATATCCAGGCATAAAATACAAAATACGTTGAATTCTATTATTAATGTAGACAACATGAATATAGAGGATTCCTTGAATTCAGGAGTGGAAGCAAGGGGTTTATTCAACAGAAAATTACCCTGTATATACAAACAAGGCTAAAAACATTTTTTTATCCCCTTGGCCTAATTCTTCATTTTGAACCCTTTAATGAATATTTTGGCTCTGCCACAATAGTTGACTGATAAATATTAAAAACTAGTGAAACAGAGAAAAAAATAAAAGAAGAAACCTTTTTTGGATGACGGAGCTGAGGAAGTAGTCGTTGATTTGAGCGGCGAAGGCGAAGAATTGATACTCTGGGAGGTGACTCCAATGTTGTTTTCAGCTAGAGTTTTTGTTGTAGTAACAGCGACTCTCTTGTTCTTGTGCTGCTGTTGATGAATTTCAGCTTTTGCTTGAGCGAATCTTCGCTCTAATGCCTCCATTGTTCGTTTCTTTTGTTGTTCAGCCATTGTTTCGTTCGCCATTGTTGTGCTCCCCTCTCTACTTCAAGCTTTATATTTGGTAATACTAATACTAATAACAATTGAAAATTAAGTAAATTGCGTTAAATTGATACATATGAGAATGTTTGGGTCAATTCACTAAAATGGCCAAGATACAATCACGACAATTCTTATATGATTTAACAATGACTATAAATATCCTTATTATCGCAAACAAATGAATGGAGCTAAGCATTCACTTCCGTAAACAGATGGTGTGGGATTTTGATTACAGTTATTGAGCATTATGAAAACTGAAAAGGGTAAAATACAAATATGAATGCTCGGCAATGTCGTTATGCATAAAAGTTAGATAAAAAACTATTTAAGAAACCAAATATAAACAATCTACAATATTATTTACCATTTGCTAAAAAAGACTAGGAGTTGGAACAAACGGTTATGCAAACTATTATGTCGAAGCTTTGGCTTTCTAATCCTCTCATCTCCTTCCTATGGTATTGTATCTCATCCCTTTCTGGTTACAGTTAATCTCTCCTTACTTTGTTGTGCGTATTCTACATTGTAACTTGTATTCAGTAATTAATATATATATATATATATATAACAGTACTTCTGTTTGTTTCAGCATACCAATTCAAAAGAAAGCAAAAATCAACAAATCCACAATATTATTTTAAAATACAAGTTGTCAAATTCAAATAAATACATATGTTTCACGATTACCTCACGGCGACGGCGACGGCGACGGCGAGATGGACTGGTCTGGGTTCGCGTTCGCCGGAGAAGGAGGAAGAAGAAAACGCGCAGGGTGCTGTATTTGTTAGTGGGCTGTATCTGTAGAAAATAGGATTTGAAGATAGCAATTTGGGCCAATTTTGGGGTCTTGAAAAGGAAGCACTTGAATTGCAATTTTAGTCAAATTGAATCAAACATGAATCATTGTTAATTAATTAGCAAATTTCTTAGATCTCTAAGTTTTTCCAAGCCTGGTCAAAGTACGACTGGTTAAGGGGCATGGGTTTTGAATCTTAACGAAATAAATTTATGAATAAATTTCATACTTTTAATATAAATTACAATCTTCGAATATTTTAAAAAAATATTTTATACTACTTGAATTCTTTAAAATTATCAATAAGTATATGCCAAATACTTTCAAAGTAGCACGTTATAAACGATAGAGCAACTTTCACATATAGCAAATATAAATTTATATTTGTATGTTATTGTAAAATTTGTATATTTGCGCTCCACAGCAAATATAAATATGTATATTTCGCTATACATGTACAAAAAAAATAGTTGTATAATGCTCTATACATATACAAAGAAAAAAGTTGTATAATTCGTTATACATATACAAAAGAAAGTAGTTATACGGAAAAGATCAATTGTAGAATCTGTGTATGTATAAAACGAGAAAGAGAGAAGGCAAAAGAAAACTGGGTAGGAAAATATTTGTATTGTATAATTATAAGTGAATAGGATGAAGATAGATGTATTTGCATGTGTATATACAATTTACTCTCGCTTTATATAAATATAAATACAATTTATACATTTTGTTGTTGTTTGTATAAGCGAGAGAAGCGAGGGTGGCGAGCGAGATTAGGGAGAGTGGCAAGCGAGATCTGGGAGAGGGGAGAAAGGGAACGAAAATGTATGACAATTTCCTCTCGCTTTATACGAACACAAACACATTTTATATACTCGTGTTTGTATAAAAGCGAGAGAGGCGAACGAAACTACCACCAAACAAGAGTGGCGAGCGAGATTCCACCAGAAAAAGTTGCGAAATAACAATAGTTTGCTACATGGTACAATTAAATCAAAGTATATTTATAGCACTTAATTTGAATTAATAATTTGCTATTATATACAAATTTATAAATCAAATTTAATAAATATGTTGAAATCCTTTAAATTACTAATACATAAAAAAATAACTTATACACATCTCAATATACAATAAAATATATAAACTAAAAATATTCAATAACATATTAATAATACATAATATATATATATATATATATATATATTATTTTTTAACTTTATTGTTTAATGGTAGAAGATGTGATTCTTCTGCATTTGGTCGGTTAGGATTGAACAAGAAAAAGAGTATATTTTACGTTACGTTAGCATTACGGTATGAGAAAAGCAAAACCTCACATGCGCCTCACTACTACTTAAAAAGTCTCGTAATTGAAATTGATGTAATTATTAGAATATATCGATTTATTTATTTTACAAATATAATTATGAATTTATTATTTAATTATATAAATATAATTATAAGATTATATTAAAGCATAATATATGAATATATCCTTTAAATTAACTTCAAGTTATATTTATTTTCTTTAACTTTTAGCGTGCATAAGTAAACACTTAAATTTGTATAAAGTTAAACAAATAGATACACGTTGTCCTAAATGACATTATGCATGTCATTTTTATCCTACGTGATGTCTTACGTATTATGCCATGTAAAACTTATGTGTTTACTTGTTCAATTTTATACAAATTTAAGTGCTGACTAGTGCATACTAAAAGTTGAAGGATATAAATGTAAAACAAGGCTAATTTAAAGGTCATATTTATGTAGGTTAATTTTATATTTTAAAAAATGTAAAATTATAATCTTTATATCAAAATAAAATGATAATAATAAAAAGAAATATCTATATCATTTTTTTTTCATTTGACATTAAATCAATATCTGAATTTGTGATTTGAAAATACCAATTTCAATTTTTTTATAAATATAAAATTTGACCATAAATTTTAATAAATAAATAAAATCATTTTTTAATAATTCTTTTAAAAGGGGAAAGAAAAGCGGTAAAACCAAAAAAGAAAAAAAAGAAAAAAAAACTAGAAAAAAAAAAGATAAGTGGGGTCCACAGAATTTTTGTACATTAATTAAATACTGTCACATACTAATTAAGTGAGCAGATCACTATCTCCATTTATACAATATTCTCTCTCCACTATCCCTTTTTCCGGCCACCGTGCACCGTCACTCTCCTCCGCAAAGTCCCCGGAACACGGCGGCGATCTTCCTTCATTTCTCACTCTATCAGTAGATACTTACATGTAGTTTTACTAACACTAAAATAGATAGTCAGTGTAACAGTTACCGGAAAACTCAAAATTTATGTTCATATTTGCTTCGTAATGTGTGTTTGTATGTGTAAACAGCTCAACTGAAAACTCGTGTAGCTGGTGGAATCTATAGGTGAAGTACGTGTGATGAAGCATTTAGGTGAAAAAACGATGAACTACAGCTAATCAACTAGGTATATATATTGAGAGATAAGACGTACGATGGCGGATGTTGCAGTTGCGAAGTCATGGAGAGACGAGCTAGCGAGTTTAGTGGAGGATAGTGGAATAAGGTTTGCCGGAGAAATCTCTGCTCCGACGTATTTTACGCCGGCGTTTGAGGAGAAGAGATCGGTGTATGAGTCGCCGGCGATTGAGGAGGTTGTGGCGGAGCCGGAGAGTTTTAAGGACCAAATCGAAGGTTTCGCGAAGGCTTGGGGAGAAATGTTGCTGGAATTGATGAGAGGTTGTAGAGATGTGGTGCAACAAAGCTTGTTGACTGAGGAATCATACATTGTGCAGAAAACTAAAGGTCCTTTAGCTGAAGCTTCTAGGAGGTTGAGTGTTTTGAACGAGTTTTTGCCGGAGGATCGTGATCCAGTGCATGCTTGGCCGGTGATTTTCTTCGTCTTCATCCTCGCCATGTCCGGTAATTTTTTGCTTTCTGTTAGTACTTTTGAGAGTTTCTACTTTAGCATTGGCATGTCGATTCTGTAAACATACATTTTTGAATTTTGAATTTCGAAGTGTGAGGTTTTAGTTACTGTAGTAGTCAAAATGCTCGTCACCTTTTGATTACCTTTTGTGGATTTTAACCATGTTTGATTGATTAACTTCTCATACAAGTTGTGATTATAGAACTGAAATTCTTTAGCTAAAACATTCGGCTCCACATAGAAATGGAAGAATAGGAAAACTAATCCCTGTTTAGCGGGCAATCTTAGTAGCTCAGTTGCTTGTCCAATGATCGTAGATCAGTTTTTTAATGTTTTAAAAAAGACTCCTTGTTTGGCATTATTACTAACGGGAATCATATTTGTCTGTTGCGACAGTTCTAAAACAGAACTCAAATTTTTTGATCTTTAGAATATTGTATTTTGTAGTACTTATTGTATGGTTTCTGAATATGTGAATTTCATTTCGAAAATTTAAGAAATCCATTTTTTTAAAAAGTAGATGAGTTACCTTCCTGCTCCAACCATTCCATTCTTTTGAAGACGACGGAGTAAAGAAATTTAAAGGCTTTAACTACTTTAGATCTCTGGAGATTTTCGAATCTAGCATTATGTTCGATATGTTTCCTCTCTTTATTTGTGGGATCCATTGTAATATTATTAGTCATAGTAGGATCCATTGTAACACTTTTAGGCTCTATTACTATATTCCCGGGATCTTTATTATACCTTCTTCCTTTTTCTTGTGGTTCATGATTCTCTTGGTTTCTCTTTTGATAATTGGTGACATCTGCAGCATTGAGTGTAAATAGTAAACAAGAAACCTCAGGCAAGCTAGTGAAAGAAGTGCAAATACATCCTCCTAGTGCTACTCGTATACTGCTTCCAGACGGCAGAAATATGGCATACCATGAGATGGGAGTTCCATCAAACAAAGCTAGATATTCTGTAATTGCTCCACATGGCTTCCTCTCTTCTCGACTTGGAGGTAGGGACTTGCTGTATAGCTAGTACAACAACAACAACAATGGTTGATGTTAATTAGTTTGTTCTATATGTTTTTTTGTGATAGGTATACCTGGAGTGAAAGTATCACTTCTTGAAGAGTTTGGCATTCGTTTGGTAACTTATGACCTTCCAGGTTTTGGAGAGAGTGATCCTCACCCTGAGCGGAACCTTAACTCATCTGCTCTGGACATGCAATACTTGGCCGATGCCTTAGGAGTTAATAGTAAATTCTGGGTTTTGGGCTACTCAAGTGGAGCAATACATGCTTGGGCTGCAATGAAATTTATATCTGACCGAGTTGCTGGTATGCTCATTCTCCCATTTTAATGTTACTCTTCTCTTCTAAAATGTGAAGGCTATTTTTTCTCTTTTGGCATGCTTTGTGTCAAAGTTAAAGTAGAATGTCATGGTAATATGCGATACAGACAGTTCACCACAATCAACAATTGGTAATCTCTTAAAATAGGAGGAATAAAAGGAACGACTCTTGGATGATTCACACTGTAATGTGATAGCTTACTTGGTTGTTGGATGGTCTGATAAACCATCACCCTCTAATTGATCACATAAACCTTACTCTTCAAATTTCTGATGATTTTATCATCCTGTTACAGGTGTAGCTATGTTTTCCCCATTTATTAACCCATATGAATCAAGTATGACCAAAGAAGAGATGAGAGGAACTTGGAACAAGTGGACACGGAAAAGGAAATTGACATACTATTTAGCTCGAAGATCTCCAAAAATTCTTGATTACTTCTATCGCCGGACATTTCTATCTGGAAAGCATGGTCAAATTGATAAATACATGTCTCTGTCGCTGGGACAAAAGGTAGATATTTTTATACAGAAGAAATTGAAAACCCTGCATGCAAATAATGTGAAATTTGAGTAAATGGATTTCACCTATGAACTTCCAATGTTGGATCCCCGTACCCCCTCCGGTCCTCCGGAGTGGTCTTATCAGTGATTATGAATGCAAATATTTACTTGTGCGCCTCTCGGAAACAAGAAAAAGAGAGTCCACAATGTATTCATTCTTATGTTTTCAGTTTGGATGGCCTGTAGTAAGTGACCTGCACTAACCAAAAACTTAAAAAGATTTCATTCCAAAATATAATTCTTTTATTTTTTCTAAAAAAAGTGAACACTTTGCATCATTACGAAAGCAGTCAAGTTCTTACTCTTTTTTTATTTCTGTTCTGTTTTGTTGTGTGTGTGCGATAGATGTAGCAGAAAATTGTAAATCAGCTCCTACCTGGAGAACCTCAATTCCCCGATTAGTTGCGGATTGAGACTGATTTGATTGTATTTGTGATAGATGCATAAAAGAAACATGGTTACTTCTCTCTGTCTTCTGCTTGCAATGTCTTCAGTAACATTTTAATTATCTTTGCCATGTATTATCTTGTGTTTTCAGGATAAAGCGCTGATCAGTGAACCAGCCTTTGAAGAGTTTTGGCACAGGGATGTTGAGGAATCAATACGTCAGGGCAGCACAAAGCCATTTATAGAGGAAGCTTCACTTCAGGTGTCAAATTGGGGGTTTAACCTTGTGGATCTTCAAGTGCAAGAGAAGTGTACTGGTAAAGGGATTCTATCATGGCTTAAGTTTGGTTATGGTCAAGTGAGGTGCGAATTGACTGGATTTCTAGGACCAGTTCACATATGGCAGGTTTGCAAACATTCCAATCTTATTTCCTCGGTTTCATTTGCTTTCTCCGTCTCTTCCTGCATTTAGTTTCTTTAGTACATTGTATGCGCAAAGATAGGATTGTCTCTACTGTTTAGTACACATTTCATCAACATTTGAATTATGAACAGGGATTGGATGATCAGGTTGTACCACACCAAATGACCGACTATGTAGCTAGAATTCTGCCAAGAGTGATGGTGCACAAGCTTCCTGACGAGGGCCACTTTTCCTATTTCTTCTTCTGTGACGAATGCCATAGACAAATGTTCCTGACCATTTTCGGAAGCCCTCAGGGGCCTCTTGAAGAGAGCATTGAAGCTCCAACGGAAGAAGATGGAGAACTGGAAGCTGCAAATCTTGATTTAGCAGCAGAATGAGCAGAAAAGGTTTCGTCATCACTAACTACTGATGTATATACTACACGAATGCTCCGTTTCTCCAGGAGCACAAAAGGTCAGATGTACGATCGATCCTAATGAGCTCTAAATAATTTTCATTTTTTTGTCTTGGGTGGATAGTGCTTTTGGGATTTCACTACGAATTTTAACAGCAGAAGTTGAGTAACAGATGATCACAAAATCTCTTCTTTTTTTTTTTCTCCAAAATCTCTTTTTTTTTTTTTTCTCCAAGAGGGCATATCTTTGCCTTGTTTATTACAAGGATCTGTGTTTGATGACCAATTTGACAGAAAGTTGATCGTAACATCTCCAGTGATATTTTTAAAAATTTTTGTGTAAAATTCACTGTATCAGCAAAATCTTTAACTGAGCAAATAGATTTTTCTTGAGACGAGAGATCTATTGGAAGGCGAAAGTCCATGCCCCGAGACATGGGTTGTAAGTCCCATGGATCTACGGGGTAAGGCGAAAGTCCACGCCCCGAGATATGGGTTGTAAGTCCCATGGATCTACGGGGTAAGGCGAAAGTCCACGCCCCGAGATATGGGTTGTAAGTCCCATGGACTACGGGGTGTAGTCTCATCTATATTCAATCTTATAGTTTTATTACCAATAAAATTAGCAAAAGTAAACCTTTTATAATTTATGTTTTTTATTTCAGATAAGTATTAATAATCAATAATGAAAGAAAAAAATATATTATAATTACTATTTGAGAAATATCATTGCACCAATAGTAAAAAATATGATATTTAAAGCAAAAATAAGTTATAATATGAATTAAAAACGCCCCGTCATACGTTTTTATGTTCAGGACTTAAATTTTTATGTTCTGGGCTCACGCCTTAAATTTTTAGACTTACGTCTTATGGATCTACATCTTTCATTTACGCACCGGGGTGTTTTTGCTACGCCCCGCCCCAAAACTTGCCCGGGTTTCGCACAAAAACGTTTTTTAAAACTAGGTATGTTGTTGCCAGAAATAAAATATTAGAGAATGAGTGCTGACAACAGGTCTTCAAAGCCACATGATTCAAATTTTGGAAGCATACACATTTCTGGTTCTATTAGTAATATTTCTGGAATTCCTCAGCCCCATTACCTATACAAATGGAGTGAAATGCCACATGAGGACAACGACATAACGTCTGGAGAGGATGGTTGTGTACGCAGAGCCTTTCACCAACCCAAAATGCCACATGAATAGTGAGAATTCATATAATCGACTTCTCAAGTTTGCTTAGAATTAAAACAAACTAGTCGTAACTTGTACATCTTATAATGTATTCTCAATGTTCTAGTGTCTAATTTTTTGCCTAAAGACTCTTGGATTTGGGAATGTCTAAGCACCAGCAAAAATTTCGTGTAGCCTAGAACGCGGATCCATTGTTCTTCGTCTGTCCAAGCAAAGTGTCTTTTGCCTCGTTTATTTTAGAAGCAAGGTAATGACTACCTCCTGCATCTGGATGGTTAGCTACCATCACCTTCCTATGTGCTTCCCTCACTTTATTTGCTTCAGTGTTTTCCCTGTTGAAGATATTGATGTCAATATAACGAAATCCAGAAAGGAAAACAGAGGAGAAAGACTACTCGTCATGCTGTTCTTCTATATCAAATATCATTGTACAAACATGAACAAAAAATATCGTTAGACCAAAGGTCAAGAAACCCCAAAATGTGGAGCAAACCTAACATGTTCAAGGATAGCGTTATGTAGTTTACCTCCATACAATTGAGGCGAATAGTACTAACTGTACCTTCGGAGAAAGAGGATTTGATAGTGAAGTGCTACGAGTAGACTAACACGTTCACAATGTAGAACGAAGGATTTTTCAGAATGTAGAGAATAGAGATTGTATTCATATAACGACTTAACCTATGTAGCAACAACATACCCAACATGATTCCCAGACGTGGGGTCTAGGGAGGTTACGAAGATTGTTTCTTTTAGACCTTCGACTCAAGGAGATAGATTTAACTTGTGTAGTACTTAAAAAACGTTTCATATAGGAATTGAAGCAACGTGTTAACATGAATGAGAGAACAGACCTGACTCCAAGAATCAGAGCTGCCTCCCTTCTGTTCATTTTAGGCTGAAAACCTCCTTCATAAAACTTGCGCATTCTCGCAGTGGGAGGTCTGGCCTTGAATGCTTGCCATGCCTGGATTCCATACCTTGAAGCATATGCAGCAGCGGCTATAGCCATTCCTGCTACTAATGGCGCGACCTGAAGCACAATTTAGAATTATGTAAATTTCGAGTGTAAACAAGACAAAATACCCTTCTCCACTTAAATACCAGTCTATGAGGCTTTTATGGTACAATGCCTAATGTATAGAGCTATCTCAAAACCTTTTTTTCCAAGAATACTTCCATTTGAACTATGACTCAAGAATGTACAAAGAAGCAATCAATCAGATGGGGATGCCTTTTATCCTGCATCGGTACAAGACTTCTCTACTAGATTGAGCTAATTCGGATGCAGATGGGGATTCCATCAAAAAAGCAATCACTTAGAATCAAGAAAAAAGAAGGAAATAGTGAATCAAAATCTAGATGGATCCCTATCTTTATCTCTTCTATCCACTGAGCTCAAGAAGCCGGTTTGTTCTTAATGGTTTAGAGCAATCCCTACATTGCCACTTCCGAGAGGTTTTTTCAAAAGGTTAACCGTGACATCATAACTGGAGTCCGGGGAAAGTGGTGTATACGCAAACCTTACCTAACGTGGGTAAGGTAGAAAGGTTGTTTTTGATAAGACCCCTTGGCTTTAAATACACGCATTTTCGAAGCTTTATTACCATAACTAGAAGGATAAAGGTTTCCATAAGAATGAAGTGCATAGACAACAAACACAGAAGATTAAAGATACATAAAAACCCAATACTCACATAATAGAAGAAACCAAAGGCTTTTTGTTGGTTGGTTAATTGGTCACATTTTATTCATCAATGGCTTGGATTGGTATTAGTCTGGATACGGCAAAATCATTCTATTAGATCGAATAAGTACATTCGATCTAATAAGTACCTTGTATTAGAATTGAGAAGTTCTTTCTAACTTAACTTCTTTTTCTGGTCGTTTCGCTCTGTCGATCGATGCAAAGAGACTTGATGACAGCAAATGATACATTAAATTGAAAATAGCAAAGAAGACAAGGACATGAAATAAATATGCTTACAAAGCAATTTCTCAACTCAAGTTCATAGCATAACCATTTAAAGCAACTATCTCAATTCAAAGAATCAAAAGTTCGAAACTTTACGCCCCAGGGAGGGCGTAGCTCAATTGGCAGAGGTTGAGGGATTTGCGGCTTAGATCCCAAGTTCTAGCCCTATAACTAACAACAACAAAAACAAAATATATACCCAATGTGTCCCCAAAATGGAGTTCGCGAGAATGGTTTGTACACAACCTTATCCCTACCTTGTGAAATTAGAGAAGCTAATTCCGATAGACCCTCAATTCAAGTAAACAACAACAACAACAATAATAACGTGCCTAGTGAGAAGGTGGTTAGAGTGAACACAGACCTTACCACTATCGAGGTTGTTTTCAAAAGACCCTCGACTCAAAAACAACAAACATCAGCTCAAGTAAAGCATATCAAAAACACGTATCGAGCCTAAGGGCAGGCCGATTATCCTCGAGTTACAAAGGCTCTGCAGTTGGTCATAACTCATAAGGGTTGGTCTCAGACAAATTTTCTTCAAATAAAAGAAGAAAAAGTTCAAATCTTTATGATTAAAACAAGCAAATAACAACCCCCAAAAGTACAAAAAGCACAGAACAAAACACAAAAGATCAAAGATTCATAAATTCCCAGTATCAACTATTGAAGGTAAACAAAAACAGACAATTGCTAAGTTTTTTTCACAATTAATAAGAGTTTGAAGAAGTAAAAATTATGATTCTTTTTTCCATAAAAATAGTCCTAAAAAAATTGAAGAAAAAGAGTTCTCACCATTTTTTCCGATCTTCACCTAAGAGCTTGAATATAACGAAGAAGAGATTTAGACTAATTGAGAATCCATTGATGTTTTTTTTGTTTTTTTTAATTTATAAATTTATTTTGTTGGGTAGGGCTTTTTTTTTTTTTTTATTTCAAATTTATAAATTTATTTTGTTGGGTAGTACTTTTTCTTGCTAGGGTTATTGCTCCGTACATTTTTATTTGTTCATATTTTGTCACATGCGTTATTTCGCAAGTAAAAGTGAATAAATGGAGTAATATTAAGTCACTCGAGAAGATTATATATTTTATCGTAATATTCATATTAATTGATGTGTGATCTTAAATAATAGGAAATAATTTGGAGAATAAATAATTACTCCTTCCATTTAAAAAAGATTGACCTAGTTTAACTTGTAACGGAGTTTAAGAAAAGAAAGAAGACTTTTTAATTTTGTGGTTCTAAATTAAAGTTATGTCAAATGTACTAAAATGCCCTTTAATCTTGTGGTTCTAAATTAAAGTTATGTTAAATGTACCAAAATGCCCTTTAATCTTGTGGTCTTAAACATGTTACATGAAAAATTAAAATTAAAGTGTTGCCAAAAAAAAAAAATTATTCTTTTTTAAACAAACTAAAAAGGAAATAGGGATTCTTTTTGAAACGAAGGAAGTAATATGGAGAGTGAAGTAACTTTTTTTGTTTTTTTTTGATATATTAAAAGTCATAAATAATTTATTTTTTTGGAAATATTACGAATATAAATAAATGGAAAAAGTATTATCTAAGTCATTTGAGAAGACTATTTATAGTAAAGTCTTTTTAAAATTTGGAATTTGTGATCTTGAGGTTAAATAAAATAATTTTACATGTTCTCACATGTAAAGGTGATTTAATGATATAAAAATTTCTTTTAAGTTATTGTGTATCTAATTTGAACTCATTTCATTGTGTTAAACTCTCCTTCTTTTTGAATAGAAGTGATCTTTCCGTCTTATTTTATGTCACATTTTTTAAACTTTTTAATCGTAAGTTTTTTATAAATCTTTTATACATTATAAAATTATTATTATTTGTGATTAATATTTTTTACGTAGTTTACAAACATATAAATTTCATTTCAAAAAAATTTAAAGTTTTATGCGCAAATTGTTGGTAAAACTTTAATTATTTAATTCTCAAAAAACTTAAATCGTCATATAAATTGAGATATAGGAAGTACATATATTATATTTTCTCCATTTTAATTTAGTTGTCTGATTTTAATTTGATATTAAATTTTGAAGAAGTAAACAAATATAGTTAAAATTTGTTATCTTAATTCTTAAACATGACATTTCAAAAATTGCAATTAAGGAATTGTCAAAAAAAAAAAAAAAAAATTGAAAGGAATTAAAAATAATAATAAGACAATCATAGCCTCTCTTCAGCTCTTAAATTGAAAAATAATTCTGTAACAGAGAGACCTATGTATTAGTTTTTTTTCCAGATGTATTTGATCATTCACACTTCATGTGTATTTTTTCGTAAAGATTCATATAATCGATGACTTATTTGAAATTGAGATGTAGTCATCGTACACAAGTGCATTTTCCAATCACATTGTCTACTTTACTATATTCACTCCACAAAGAAATAGTAACATTTTTTTCTTTCACTATTAGGTTTACATAGTACTAAAACCAATACAATCATATATGTAATCACAATCAAGAAAATGTTATCTAAAATGATTCACAACTATTGGAACTTTTGTTGTCATCAACAAGCGCGAGAGAAAGTAACGCGAAGAGTCATCCAGGGCAAAGCCCGTACAACAACATACCTAGTGAAATCCCACAAGTGAGGTCTGGGGAGGGAGAGGTTGTTTCTGAAGGACATTCGACTCAAGTGCAGCAAATCAAAGTACTTGATATAGCGTATAGAGTGGCATTTTAAACGCGTACCTATAAGCCAGAAGAGTGGCAAGGAATGCTTATTGTTTGCGACAAGAATAATTAGTTGACGACTCCATTCACATGATCCTCGGCGATGGAGGTGTTCAAGGAGGTGTTGTCAAACTTTGGTGGACCTGAATGCCGCCTTGTTCTGGCAGGTGACGGTGGATAAGAGAGCCGCTTCTTCACAGACCCTGCTGATCCTTTTTCTGGTGTGCCATTTTCCATGCCTAATGGACTTTGCAACCGTGTTTTGGCATTTGCAGATTGAGTGGATGCCATGTAACTTGGGACTGAAGGCGAGCTTGCCAAGCTCTCGTCGTCTCTTATAGATGATCCTGCAATGCTATGCCTCCTGTTCCGTTCTGACTGCATGCTAAGCATGCTTCGGGTATCATCATCTTGGTTCATTGCACTGATTCTCGGGCTTGCTGGTTTCAGTTTTCTGGCTGCTGCTACTGAAGTGGTTGGCTTGGAAGGGGTTGTTGGAGAGTGGTAGCCTGATGGATGGCTCGGTTTTTGACTGGATGGAGACGAAGGGAGTTCAGAATTCAGCTGATGACGGGCAAATGACTTCGTAATTTCTCCTCCAGCAATGCTCACGCTTCTAACTGACATCTGATCGGTTGTAAGTTGTTTCTCAGTCATGGTTTGACTTTCCCAAGGCCTAGCACCCGTCCACCGCTCTAGCCAGCTCCAACCCCATTGCGGATTGGTCGGATCCATGAACAACAAATTGGTAGATCTTGATGATTTCTTCCAGGTTTGCTGTTCAGTTTTAAAAATTGACACAATCAATGACTCATAAAGTTCTTGTTAGCTCGAGAAAAATTATGATCTCTAAACACACCGATCATTCAATCTCTCGAGTCTTGCATTAGTGTATACATAATAGGGACAACATGAGTGGAGGCCAAGCTATCAGCAATCTTTCATTCTTATTTTTGGACATACGATTTGGGATCATGTTTAAACGGGGCCTTATAAGTTACGAAACAAATATTAGTTGAATACCTGGTGAGAATATGAATATGCAAGTGCTCTTTCTCGTCTAATCGCAGCTTCATATTTGCTGAGCAAGCTAGCTTCAACCCGCTCCTTGGATTGTAGACTATCATCCCATTCTTCTCCTCTCTATCGGAAAATGAGAAAACAAAGAGTGCCGTCAGATAAAAAAGAGGAAAGAGACCTTTTTTTATAAACGGACTAAAAAGGAAAGTAAGACGAACAAATTCTGGTTATTGAGGGGTAGATTTATCTTGAGTGTGCATATTTAAGAATCATGTTCGGCTATTCCAGCACCGAATCCTCTCTTTAACGAGAAGAAGAGAATAAAAGAAATAAACTAACCCTCAGACTCTCAAGTTCTTTCACATGCTTTTGCATAAGCTGCCTCTGGAGAGCTTGGTTCTCCTCCAACATCCTGATCCTTCTCGAACTAATCTGAGATTGCATCCGAGATAGCGTCTGCATGCATTTTAGAGCATTCGAAGTTTGTCTCTGGGCCGTAGGTCCATCAACAAGCGATTTGAGTCTGACAAGTCCTCGTAAGGCCCTCAATGCCCTTCTAGCCTACAAATGATAAACCAAAATATTTGCAAGGTTATGTCAGCATCAACCAATTCTTCTACATTCTCCAAAAACGAAACAACATAATGCTACCATATCAGGGAATATCAGTCAAAACAAAATGCAAGACTCGATAGCAAAAAAAAAAAGCATACCAGATAACCTCGAAATGCAGTCTGAACTCTTATTGCAGCTACTTCCTCTTGTGATTTTCCAGAAAATTGGTTCACTGTAGTCAACCGGACAACCTCTGCAGCAGCGTAGGCAGCTGCGACAGCAGCTTCAGCAGCTGCAGCTGTGGCAACTGCAACTGAATAAGCATATTTCGTCTGCTCCTCTTCCTCTTCCACTTCCTCCAACTTGACCTCTTCCACAAGGGGGACATGAACAGGACGAGGAGGAGACGCTGTTGCAGTTACCGTGGTCGAAGAATCAGGGAGCGTATGCTTTTCTTTCCCAAACCATTTCTTCTTTGATTTACTCGCTTTCTGATGTTCAAGCACAATAAGTATCAGCAACTACATAACAACAACAACATACCCAGTGTACTTCCACAAGTGGGGTCTGGGGAGGGTAGAGTGTACGCAGATCTTACCCCTACCTTGGGAGGCAGAGACAGTGGCGTAGCCACATACTATCAAAGGTGTCCAATTGACATCCTTCGTCGGAAAAAAATTAGCATATATACAAGTAAAATGATATACGAAATGATTAAATAACCTATTTTGGACACCCTTAACATAACAAGTTGCTATTTCTGGACACTCTTTAAGAAGTCATTTAAGAAACTTCTGGCTCCGCCACTGGGCAGAGAGGTTGTTCCGATAGACCATTGACTCAAGGAAAAGCATATCGAAAAAAAAATAACTGAAATGAAGAGATCATGACAAAATAAGCATCCTGGAAAAAGGAACCGTATCTACACCAAAAAAAGTGTGATAATGGAAGTACTAAAGACACTAGATAGTAACAGAAATCAACAGACATGAAGCTACACGACAAATACTACAACAACTAGTATGGATAAGCGAGACAATACTCTACTACCTACTAATCTTCTACCCTAATCCACGTTCCTCCTATTAACCACTAGATAAACTAAACAAAATTCACAAGGAATGGATAGAAACTATGTTGCTCAGACTCTCCAAAACTGTTGCCGCACCCGCGTCAAATCCTCCAAAATTGACTACTTTTGGAGGATCCAACACTCAACCGAATACATTTTTGAAAAGTCCGAGCATCATATAATAGAAATGCAATTACAATATACCTTTTCAGCCTTTTCCTTAGGATCTGGACTCAAAGCCTTCTTTACAGATGAAAACCAGCTTCCTTTCTTCCCCATCTTCTTTTCATTCCACAATTTGCCCTATTAACACAATAAATTACACACTTCAGTGATTTAACCTTTCTATTAAGTACCTAAATTACACAAAATAAATTACACACACAAAAAGATCCAAGCTTTTTAAGAGCCAAATTAATCTAATTAACACAACTAAACCAATTAGATAAATTAAGATTCAAAGATTTCTTGTTTTTTCAAATTGAAAAACAAAGAAATCAACTTTAACAGAAGATAATGCACCAAATAGCAAAAACTCCACCAAAAACAGTAGAAAGTCGCACTGTATATACAAAGGTCAAATCTTTTTGTTTATATATATACTATACAATGAACCCTTAAACGAAAATGCTGACTCCGGCACTGACACCAAATATATACACACACAAAACAAACATTTACATAATGTACTAAAAATCAAACATTTCCCAGTTACGAATCATACAAACAACCAAAACTTTCAAGAAAACACAGAGCTAGTATATAATAAGGACAACACACATATTTAGTTGATATATTTTAATAAAAAAAGTAAAATTACCCAGCAAAGATTGAAACTTGATAGATCTATGGGAGCTTAATTATACTTTTTTATTGTGTTCTTGAAAGGACTATAAGCTTTTACTTCTTTTTTTTTCTTCTCAAAATACACAAAACAAAAAAGATAGAGAAAATAGCTGTGTCACCCCTTTTGAGATGAGCACTTTTTAGTATATAGTAGTGAGGGAAGTAAGGAGAAATGAGATCTTGGCTAAAGAATATTTATTGAAACTTTCGCACTCGTATTGAATTTGATTAATTAGATTATCATTATTCAGAGCTCATAAGGTATTCTTCATATTTAAAGGCTCAAATTTGAAATCTTCGATTAAGACTGAATCACTATCATCAGTGCATCACGACTCATGTTGATAAAAATTAATTAACTTGAAATCTGATTAATTAGATTATCATTATTCAGAGTTCATAAGATATTCTTGTTGGTAAAAATTAATTAACTTCATTCTTGATAAATTTAAAGTAATAAAAGAAAAAGATGTTACACACTATTAAAGTTTAAAGTGTACAATGAATAGATGCTTCTAGTTCTTTATTATGTGCTTTTCTAAGTAATGTTGTAATAATGATAAATACCAAAGGTTGTTACTTTGTTACTCTTTCCGTCTTTAATTACTTGTTGACTTTAAAAATCACGTCAGTATATATATTATATATATTTTTAATTAATTACTATAGAAAAAATGAAAAAAATTAAAAATTTAAATTTTTAATTCATTTACTTAATAATTAATAAGAGTAAATGATAAACTTATTATATCTATTATTAATAGATATGTTAATTTAAAAGTAGACAAGTAATTGAGAACGAAGGAATATAATATAAAGTTTTAATCTTTGTGTTTGTTAATATTCCACTCAAAGTGAAGTTGACATTTCACCAATAACAAAACATCAAAAAGTTTTTGAACTAGCAATAACCAAAACTTAATATGATTAAAACATAGACGTAAATTTGAAGTAAACTCTTCTCTTTCTTAAATTATTATTTTTCAAAATAAAATTATGAAATTTCGAGTTTAAATTTTAACCGAATAAAAATGTGTTACTGAAGATTAACGTAACAAATATTATGTAAGACTAATCGAGATGAATGCAAATTTATTTGTGCTTAGGTGGCCAATTGTCACCTTCTGTCCTTTATAACAAAAAATAACTTTTGTTAAACCTAATTGACAAAGATGTTAATATTATAAAATTAAACCTATGGTTGTTATGGAATTTCTTTATTCATCAATACAATATCAAGGCATTTATTTAATTACTAGATTATTGACATAGGAATACAACCGTTATAATAAAATATAATGTAAGTCTTACGTGACCGTTATAAATTTATATAATAATAATAATAATTTATAATAATAAAATAATTTTTATTTTTATTTTATCATATGATCAACCCCACAAATTGATAGTGCATTTGCATTTAGTCCCCCACCTTTCTTTTTTTTTGTTCTTTTTGTTTGGAACAAAACATAGATTTGGAGTTATTATATTTCTATAGATAACATAGTCATTACTTGTTGAGTTTTGTATCTACTTTCTTGACTTTTTAGAGAATGGACAAAAATGGAGTTATGTTATAAAATAATGTTTTATAGTGGTGGGTAGATTCATATTGTTATATGAGATAGAATTGGTCAGTTAAGAACGTATTTATTTAGAAAATAAAAGTAACGAAAATAAAAATGCTCAAATGGATGTGTAGACATACTATGAAAAGATCGATAAGATTAGAGTTAAAGTTACACATGACAAAGTGAAGTAACCTTCGTGGAAGATAAGACAAGGAAAATGAGTCTCAGATGGTTCGGACAGATGCACCAGTTAAGAAAATATGCAAAAATTCAGTGTAATCGTTTTTTTAATTCACATCTTATAATCACAATACGTATATCCTATCCTTTTTATACTTTACTTGTAAAATTACATCGATATATATTTTTGTTATAACTAGAATTATCAATATAACAAATATTCAATTTAGCACAAACTTCACTTATATAGAAAGAAAGAAAAAAGCTCAAAGGAAAAATTGTTTCAATTAAAATGCCTACATCTAAAAACAAAATTTTAGTAATGGACAATTAAAAATACAACAAACTAAAAAAAGGGGATAGAACAATAAATATGAGAATTCATTTTTCCTAGAAAAACAATTTGTTTTTTTTTTTCATTTATCAGAAGATGATTATTTTTTTTATAAAAAAAAATTCAAATAATTCTGAAATATATTCATGTTGAAAGTGGAAGATTCCATAGCAAAATTTTGGAGCAATCAATTGGAGGAATTCCCATCAATTTAGTTTCATCTTCAAGAACCTCTTTTCTCACAAATTTCAGAGAATCCTGCAAATAATAATTAAAAAAATTAATCCAAAATATATTTTGTTTTTTCAGGGGGTGAATTTGAATATTTTTTAAATTGTTAATTTATATTTTTTATCCACATATAGTTTTAATGTGAGAAGACAAACATCATTCAGAAATATCGTAATCATGTGAGATTCAAATCAAAACTCTTAGCGCATAATTTGAAGTTTATTTGTCTAATATAGAAGAGAATCTGTGTCACACGTTAGTAATTTAATATAATTATTATAGTTCACAATTAAATAATATTTTATATTATAAAAAATCCATTAAAATACTTAAATAATTTAATTTCAAACTTGAACATCATATTATCATAAAGTTTAAAATTTATAAATTTCAAAATTCTAAATTCGCTTTTAAAGTTTTTTTCTTATAAAAAAAACTAAAAAAAAAAGGAGAAAGTGACAAGATCATATAGTTGAGTTGTACTTAAATTTTTCATTACCTATATTTTTATGGAAAAGTTTTGGTAAAGTTTAGTTGTCAATTATTATAAATAAATATGATTAGGTGTATAATTTGTGATTTCTAATGAATCACTTGGCTGTATATATGGTCAATTAATGATAGTGATAACTACAAGTTTGTTGAGGTAACCTACTAAATTTCTAATATTTTTTTAAAAATTGACATTTTAGGAAGTAATTTTTTTCAATTTTATGATTTATCTTGATAATAGTAATAATCATGAAATAACTCGTTGCTGACACGAATTTAACTGTGAGATCGAAAAGCTAACTGAAGATGCCTGTTATTGAATTAATGTCACATATTTTCTACTTTAACGCGATCAAATTAATTAAAAACTTTTTTCCAAAATATAATTAATTTGAAAAATTATATTATAATTTATTTATTTTACCTGAGAAGTGTCTTGTATAGATGAAGTTCTACCCCATCTTTCTGGATCCCAAAGAATTGAAGTATTAAAAGCAAAACTTGAAACCCTAATTGGAGGCCTTTCATCAATATTTGAATTATTTGATTTCTTCAAATGCCACCCCATAACTTCTGATGAATCACAAACTGGTCCCTCAATTATCACTTCCTTCTTGTTTGCTGATAATAATGCCATTGGCCATGTCCCAAATCCCCTATAATAATATAAATTTCAGTAATTTCGATTCAAATCGTATAATATATGCTAAAAATTTTACTAATAATAATTTTTAAAGTATGTATAATCAAATGATATGTGTTATTAAACTCATAGAATTCAAATTTTGAATCTATCTTCGGATCGGGAGGTTGAAGGTTCTTTAGTCGAGAAAACGTTGCACATCGTGAATTCAGCTGAACTCAATAGTTTGGATTCAAATTGTGTAATATATGTTAAAAGTTCACTAAAATAAGTATAAATACTATGAATTTTGAGCTCAATAAATCAAAGGATAAATCGAATAGTTTGTGTTATCTAATTCATAAAATTTAAATCATTGATAAACTTTCGAGCCGAGAGGTTACATGTTCAAACCGTAAAGTTAGTCTCTCACAAAAATGTAAAGTAGGATTACATATTATGGGTTCGTCTGACAGTCTAAGTTCAATAGTTTGGACTCAAATCAGGTATGTGTATTTAAAAATTTTACTAACAAGAACTTAAAGCATCAAATTGTTCATTTATAAATTGTAGAACCAATTTTCTAATAAATCTCAGCAAAGCCATGTGTTTGTATAAGTTGTCAAAGATTTTCTTGGATTCTTATTCTATAAAGACATAATATAAGATGCTTAATCTGACTTAAAAATCTATCTCTTAACACTAATAATGTTAATTAAGCATAAATAAACAAATTAATTGAAGAAAAAAAAACTTGGATATGATAAACTTATTTTATTAGTTATTTAGTCTTAATTTTAACTACATTTTGATTTTTAATTGTTTAAGTAGTGAGACACTATAACAACCAAATAAACAAGTCTATAAGTAGGATTTGTTCAAAAAAACTAAAGTTTTATTTAAATATATTGGACAAGAATTTCCCAACTAACACCTTTTTCATTGTAATTTTTCTTTTGGTTTTCCCAACTAAAATAGTATCCAAATTTATCAGAGTTTAGCTTTTATATACTGACAATTTAAAAGAGTAGTTTTTATACTATTATGCCATCTAAATAGCTTACCGTAACCGTCATTTACAAAAGTGACATCAATAATCTAAAAAATAAAATAAATTACTTGTCATACCGTTTCCAAGAAATCTAAGTTCAGTGAATAATTGAAAACCCTAAAAAGGGTGTAACTATAGTTTCACCTTAAGGGTTCGACATATTCCAGTAGTCTTGGCTCAAACCATGTATATATGTTTAAATAGTTTATCAAGAATTCAGTAAGCTGCATTTTCTAAAATCCATATCTGATAAACTCAAAATTCTAACTCGACGTCTGCATCTATATAGAGAATATGTATATATGATGGAAATGATTAAAAGGTAAAATTAAGAATACTTACTCAATTGCTCTAAGCTCATCAAAGAAGGTGAGATCATAGACATTTGAGAGGCTAGCAAAATGAACAATCCCACTTAATCTATGATGTTCAATGTGATTTAGTGCCACATTTCTTTGATGATCCACTTCTTCATGAATGTTAGTGAAATTCTCCTTGAAAACCAAATGTCTATACATAATGCCTGTTTTCCTAAGTATTTCAGATACTTGTGAATCCTCGATTTGTTGTTCCACAACTATCCACAAAATTGGTTGTGGAATCAATCTCAATGTGTTCGATAGCCTCTTTAGTAACACCCCTCTATTTTGATCCTTCGCGCTTGTTGGAGTAACTATTATTAGTAGCCTCTTGGTGTTCAACAACTCATCGTTAGCCTCTTCTGGCTCTTGATCCTGATCCTGGTCCTGATCTTGATCCTGTTGCTTTTCTTCTTCCTCCTCTTGATCTTCTGCTAAGACCTTTTTTGAGTGCCTCGTTTCGTTTAGTTTAGACCATTGTGATGTTACTGTTGTTGTTATTGTTGTTGCTGTTGTTTCGTCTAACAAAGGTTTATTGACCATCATGTTTAATATAGGATATGTTTGATTTGACTCATGATGAGTTTTGTGAATATCAATAGCATACCTAGTAGAAAACATTGAAGTAGTAGTAGTGCCTTTGCCTGTTGGAGCAAAGCCAGTAAAGAATCCCATAACAAAACAAAAAAGAAAATGAAAAATTGCTTTCTTCCATAATTGAACTTTTTTCTTTGATCTTTCTAAAGACCCCATAAAAGATTATTTGATCTTAGTGAACAAAAAAAAAATTTGAAGAAAATTATGATATTGATGTAATGAACAAGAAAATGTAGTATGAAAATTATATATATATAAAAAAAAAAGAATAGGACAAGAGCTAACAAACATATATATGATTGAAGGTGTTTGTTAAATAAAAACAAAGTGTTAGTAGTTTTTCAATTTTATTTCATTTGGTTGAGGGGTTTTGCTTGAAGTAAAAGTAAAATAAAATAAAAATGAATCATATTTAGAAGGAAATAAGTTGCTTTCTATACCAAATAGTAGTTGAGATGGAAAGCTCATACACCTAAAATTCAAGAAATAATTTCATATTTGAAATGTCATGCACTTTGTTTTTGTTTTTTTAATTGAATTGTTTAATATAGTTGGTGACCCAATTTAAATTGTTTATCATAATGAAGTACTATTTTAAAGATATAATTATTAATTGTTACTCACTTAAAATAGTTGGTAAGTTTAATGATAATCAGAGTTTTAATGATAATAGACTTTAAAGAAATCCTAGTTTTAAGTGTGTAACCTGAAAAGAAAGGAAATAAGATTAGAATATTCCCTCCCTCTCGTATTAGTTGTCATGTTTTGCTTCTCGAGAGTGAAACTATGTAAAATAGTGACTTTCGAAGAAGGAAACATGACAACTAATTTGGGTCCGAGGAAGTACTATGGTGCTCAGCTCCTTAAAAAATATAACCCTATGTGTATCGGACCCTCCAAAAGTTGTGCATTTTTGAAGTATCTAACATGAATACGTCAACATTTCTTTGATGGATATGGGCAACATAATTGACAACTATCTAACAACACATTCATCAAAGTCATACAGAGTAAGAATCACCTAAGGTAAAACATCAAGAAGAGTTGTGGTGGTAAGGATAAGATCCCATTACCCTTAACCAGATGTCTCTAGTTCGAATCCCAGGTATGAATTTTAATGAGACAAAAATGTAGCGACCATCAAATAGAAGGTAAAACTGTCAATCGACTAGACTTAACATAAATGTAGTGACCATCTAATAGAAGGTAAAACTGTCAATCGACTAGACTTAACATAGTCTAATAGAAGGTAAAACAGTCAATCGACTAGACTTAACATAAATGTAGCGAATGTAGCAACTGGAGCTATTCTAAAAAAGTCTATCATCCAACTCAAGAGAAATAATTTCAAAATATATTCAGATGAGAGCAATAACAACGAAATAATGAAAAAATTGAAACCAGAGGAGGATTGAATACCAACAGTGTCTATTATTATGACAGCCTGCTAAACCAACAATGATAGACAAAATTTCACAACTTTCAATACTTGCTGTGCCTTTTGGAACACGGTTCAAACTTCAAAATATGTTTGCTAACATATAGACACAGTAGTGATGCTTACAAAGTGAAACACAGCTTACAAACATATGAACCAAACCAATCATCAAATGGTAGAATGGCCTTGGAAGCACATCTGGAAGGCTAAGATACCATACAAGGTATCATGTTTTCTCTGGCTTTTGGCGAGAGAAGCAGTTCTTACTCGAGATAACTTGATGAAAAGAGGGATTACTAGATGCTAACTATGTGGGGAAACTACAGAAACTGTAAATCGTCTTTTCCTCACTGCAAAATAACTGGTCAAGTATGGAGGATGTTCCTGGCACTCAGAAGTATCACATGGATAATGCCTGGAAAGATTTCTGAAACTCTAGTAAGTTAGGAAGAAGCAGGTTTGGAGGTCAGATAGAGACGAAGATAGAGAATGGTATATGGAAAGAGAGGAATTCCAGATGTTTTGAAAATAGGAGCAACTCTGTCCAACAGATGAAGATGAATTGTATTTTGCTCTTAAGTTTTTGGTGTAGACAGTCTAACTTGGTAGAAACTGTTGAAATTCAAGATGTATTAGACTCCCTCTAGAAGACTAGAAAAGGTCCAGTTTCTTAAGAGTCTTTTGATGTAAATACAGTGCAAGTACAACCTATGTACTGACTGATCTTAAACATATATAGATTTACACAGTTGCCAATTATAAAAAGAAAATAATGTTCCGAAAAGTTGGCATACTTTAGCCAAACAGGTCATTTACTTGACAATAAGCTTAAGCTGTAGTTGAGAAATTTAAAATGACCCTGCAAGTTAATTCTAACATTCTAACTGACTGCACACAAAAACGAACATGTGCGTGCCTTGGCCTCCCACTATAATCAAAATGTATGGTCATTTTTACAAGCAAATAAACCAGTAATCACTTACATGTTCTAACAATCTGAATATTCCTAAAGAGCATCTGTCACTTGTTATATTCATAGTTTCAAGTAACAAAAGTTCTACCGCTATACTAAGATGCCAGGCAGCGGATAAGACAGACTAGTAAGTGATCTAAGAAAGATGTGTTTTCAACAATGTCATTCCTTGGATGCATACTATTATTACAAATAGTATTCTCATAAGAACTGGTGAAAGTTCCAGACGAATGTGCTTAGATTGATATTCAAGTTCATGTCATTATCTTCCCCTACATTTCACTTTTCGTTAATTATTAAACATGTCATATCATCTTTTACTAATATCTACCAACAGAAAAGTTGAGAAAGTTTTGCATGAAAAAATTTGGCTTGGCCTCGGAGCTAAAGTACGAGGAATGAGCAAACAACTGCTGTTTTCAAAATACTACAATCAAGAACTTCATATTCACCAAAATCACATTAAAAGATGCATCAAAAAACAAAACCATCATAAGAAAGTGCTATAAGATGTACCATTATGGGGAGGAATAAGTGCTTTATAAGCATAACGACAATGTGCTTCCCTCCACCGAAATACTTCTCAAACTATAGGTGGCCAGGACTTGACTACACTGAACAAAGTTTACTGCCATAGAATCAAAATTATATGGAAACTCTTCCTAAAATGGAGTAGAGAATAGCTCTGGTTCATCGACTATTTCTTAACCTCCCTTCAAGTCCAACTTGCATGTCCCTACTTGTCTGAAGAAGAAGCTCGTTGATCTCTCAATGGTGGCAACCGAGACAATACCCAATCTGGTGAGCTACCGACCCAAAGCCCTATACCAGTATTCTTGTGCTTAAAATCAGGTGCTTTCTGATTCAACTTACTAACTCTGTTGTCCCACCATTTATCAGGATTCTCCAGCAAATCTTTCCAGGAATCAACGTCCTTTCCAACGCCTTTAGATTTAGGAGCATAAGCATCGAATTCAAGTCCTTCAAGTCCCTCAAGCACCCACCTTGGAGCACTCTCAATCCATAAAGAAGTACTACTATCCTTTTTCTTGAAATCAGGGTGCCTTGCTTTCACAATTCCATCTAACTTCGCCTTTCGACAATCCCACCATTGTTTCGAATTCTTAATAAGGTCCCTCCAATCATCACCTCCCGTAACACCTTCCTCCGACTTGCTCCCACCCAAATTAACAGAATCATCATATTCTAAACCAGACAACCTATCTTTCTGTTTGACCAAATAATCAGAATGCTGGTTATCATTGTCATCCAACACAAAGTTCTTACCTTTCGGATAAACTGATTTTACATTTCCCTTAAGGGTAACATTTCGTTTCAGACCCTGCACAAAGTTAACATTTTCAGCAACAATATGAAAAGAAGACTGATATTCATCCATGAATTCACAAGACAATGGTTCCATAGAGAACTTCCCATACACATAAACACAATCATTTTCCTTAACATGACAAGCAACAACATGAGCTAAATCACCAGCAAACACAACAGGAATCATCAAAACAGAGTTATCATCACTATTCTCATGAGCAACAACAGTACTAGCACAATACTTCCCATCAGATGAAGCTTCAAAATGAACTGGGGTTTGCACAAAACCAACAAGATTAACAGAATTAGCAACTTTTGCTTGGTAAGGTATCTCACTTGGCTTTGGCCAAGAAGACACATCTTCTGCTTCATCATAAATCTCAATTCTTGGATGGGTTAGCACATAAGCTGAAGAGGGTTCTTGGGGTTTAGGGATTTTGGGTTTTCTTGGCTTAGAAATGGCTGTAGAGGCAAATCTTGAACTGAGGGTTTGGAGTAAAAGTTGGCATTTTTGAGGAGATGAAGAGGAGAATAAGGCCTTTTTTGCTATTGATTTTGCTAAGTAATTCATTGATGGAGATGGGTTTTAGAGGAAGTTTGAATCTTTCATATACACAAAAGATTTCTTGTGAATCCTCTGCAGATGAAAGTGAAATTTTACAAGAAGAAGCACAAGGGTTTTTGTGGGGTTTAATGTTTTGGTTTGTATAGTTTGAAGATTTTGCAATAGTCTCCCTGAACTTTAGTATAATTACAATATACTCTTCCTTTTCCGAATTCGAGTTAAAGGTAAAAAAAACGCATACCTCGATTATCTATCATATCTTAATTCATCAAACTATCATTTTTTTGCGAGTTTCATATTTAACTATCACTTTCTCTGTATATTACTAAGTTGCCGTATGCACGCATGTTGTCGAAGGAGAACAAATATTTGGTCAAGTAACATCGAAGTATGTTTTGTTAGGAACGAAATGATAGTTTGGGACGATAAACAAAACAATGGATAGTTGAGTATTGAAAATTGAAAAATGAAAAAGTACTGTGTTGATAATTAATTCTCTTGTTCTTGTAATTACAAGACAGAAGATAGAACAACAAGGTTCTATGGTGTAGTGGTTAGCACTCTGGACTTTGAATCCA
Organism: Solanum lycopersicoides; assembly: GCA_022817965.1. NCBI lineage: Eukaryota > Viridiplantae > Streptophyta > Magnoliopsida > Solanales > Solanaceae > Solanum > Solanum lycopersicoides. The sequence goes on from CM040626.1 coordinate 1,102,392, forward strand.
GCGACCTGGGTTCGACTCCCGGTAGGACCTTTTTTTTTTCTATAAGTCACAGGTTCGAGTCATAATTTTAATTTTTCTTAAGTTATGGGTTCGAGTTAGAAAATTAATGTTTTTTATATGTGGAAGCAATCTTAGTCATGAAAATGATTATCAAGATAAAATCGAATCTGGAAAGGATAGATTGTACGCAGAATCACACCTTACCATAACTTTGTGGGGGTAGAGATTGTTTCTGACAGACACTCGGCTCGAACATGAAAATCGACTCCAAATAAGTACTTAGAAGTGGAGTTAAAAATAATCCACACAAACTAACTTGAGGGAACTTCATTTACTTAATGAGAAGCAAGGACTAAAAAGAGTTTCTTTTCAAAAAAAGACAATATTCATTTATAAGTGAACATTCCAAACTCATACATAACATAAATTACAAGTTGAATCATACATTAATGTTGTAAAACAAAAAAAGTTCAAAAAAACTTGATATTGTGCTCAAAGCTATGAGGGATGTTTCATATGTCTGGCTGAGTTGAAATGGTTTCTCTTCGCGGTCTGTGTTTCCTCCACTTTTTCTTGGTCAGAGACATGATCCACTCTGGAACCTCACCACCAGAAGACGTAATAACATTTGCGATGTTCCTCAAAAACGGAATGTCTGCTTCAGTATAAAATGTTATCGCTTGTCCACTCCTTCCTGCTCTGCCAGAACGTCCTATTTACAAGGATCAAGGTGCAGTTTTCAGTGAACAATTGAAACTGTTATGATTCACTGTAAGACTATTGACCTATGAATCACTATATAAGGTTGTAAAAGTCGAGTTTGGGTTGGATATTTACCAATTCTGTGAATATATGCTGCAGCAGCGTCTGGGAAATCATAATTTATCACGCAGTTGACCCCTTTGAAATCCATACCCCGGGCAACAACATCAGTGGCAATTAAAACCCATGTTTTTCCAGCTCTAAAGTTATCGATAGCATTTTCTCTCTGCGTTGAAATTAAAATATAAGTAGAAACCAGAAGAAGTGTTCTATACAGCAGGATACGATGTAATCAGCCAATATGAAAAAATCATAACCCTGAACTTCAACATCGACGTATATTGCTCTATCTAAAACAGAAGGAAGATTGATCGCCTCTTGATGTAGAATACAGAAGTCATGCAAAAGTTACCTGTATCTGAGAAAGGTCTGAATGGATAACATCGGCTCGAATATCTTCCAATTTTAACTCGTCATATAGCTCCTTTGCACGCTCCTTGTTTTGAACGAATACTAGCACTGGTGGGTTTAAACTCTATATATATAATAAATCAGAGAGGCAATGCAAAAATAAGATGAATTAGGTATACATTATGAAGTTAACAAATCATTGTAGATGTTGATCATAGATCAGCTCAAGAAAATAGCAAGAAGATAACTAACTAAATTAGCACCGATTGTAAGATTTTTCGGAACAATCACTATGGTATCAAATAAAAACACCACACTAAGCCATGAAAATGCAATTGAGTGTTGGTGAAAGTGCCAGCGAGTGTCGATGAAAAGAATGTGACTTTGGAAGTAAAATAGAAATATTGCATTGGAATTTCCCCTCGAGGGCTGATATCGACGGTCTGTACAAAAATCTAAAAAACCTCTTTTCATTAAGGCTTAATGACAGCCCCTCAAAATTAAGCCTTCTTTTTATGTTTTTGGAGCACACATAACACACACATATTGTATAGACAACTGGAAAAACTTTGTAGCATGCAATGTAATTTTTTTACGGGGATTTAGTTGTTTTTCAAGGTAGCAACACCCCTTTGCCTATCAAAAGAAGAAGATGATTCGCTTAAGTAACAGTACAAACTTACAAAATGGCAAGAGCAGCAAAGAGAACAGGAGTTTCACATAGAGTGAACAAAAAAAAAGAAGCACGACTCAGATATTGAAATCCCTCTCAGCAAAACAATGGTTCCAAATCATCAAATCAAGGGGTTTCAACTAGAGCCCATTGTCTGGGAATATAAAGACCATATGAGCAGAAAAAGAAAACAGTGAACAATTGACAGCACAGATGGACATTTGAGGGACTGAAAAGAAAGAAAATGCAGGAAATCACAAAAAGGCACCGTCTAAATATGCTAGAGTGCTTCAAGAGTGACAGTTCCACAGCAACTGTGTAGTAAATAGTATCCATGTGAAATCCCTCATGTAAATATTGTTGCTCTATTAGGGGATAAGTAAAGGTGTTGTGCAAGCAATTATTATGCCAGAGGCGGCTCCAATCACATCAAAGAGGTATACAATCTGTTCTGATGACTAAGGAACATGAGGATCATACCTCTGCAAAGCTTTGACGAAGAGCCAGAAGCTTCCCTTCTTCACTCCCTACATATACCAATTTTTGCTCTATTGTTTCAGAAGCCGAATTTCTGCAGAAAACAAAGCAGCCAAGTAAGCATTCACCAAGATGGAGAGTCAGAAAAAGGAGAGGAAGGAAGATCTTCTCCTCCTTCACCAAAAAAACAACATAAAAAGAGAGTATGAAGCCAAATAACCATTCACTTCACTGCAAAGTTAAGATACATCTACCGAAGGCTATTAGTACTTACTTCCTACCAATAATTACTCGAACAGCATCATGCATTATTGTACGTGCTCGGTCTTCAACTATATCGGGTAAAGTAGCACTGAACAATGACCGAAGAATTGAAGGATTTGTGCACGCCTTCACCACAAAATCAACCTGCTCTAGCATGCCAGGCTCGAAAAGCTTATCAGATTCATCTAAGACAAGAAATTCAACCCTGCACCCACAAGGAGTTGGTGAAAAGGCATGCTAATGCTGATTAAAAAAAGGAAATACTTTGCACCAATTCCAAATAGTAACATTTTTTAGGTCTACAGGAATAAAGCCAATGCATATGCTCTTCTACATCAAACTCAGCAACAACAACAATAACATACCCAGTGAAATCCCATAAGTGAGGTCTGGGGAGGGTACAAATGTACGCAAACCTTACACTACCTCATGGAGGTAGAGCGGCTGTTTCCAAAAGACCCTCGGCTCAAGTGCAACAAATCCCGGTATAAAGAAGAAGACAATGAAGAGAAATTGAAAAAAGAAACAGAGCTAAAGTAGCCAAAACAGCAATAATATCATGTGATAATCGAAATGCCATAAACCACATACTAAGGTAGATTATTATTAATAAAGAATGATAAAAGTAAAAATGAGACAAACTCAGCCTGAAAAAATAATTAAATTTAAATGTGATTGTGCAAATCAAGCAGTATAGCAAAAATCCTTATGTCTCTAAACTAGACCCTTAACTTCACCAGTTGCTTTTTTGTTATGAATTACAGTACAAATTATGCAGTCGTCTTGGGATCTACAATGTCATCACCTCAGAAAAGCGTACTTAACTAGACCACACTGATTTAATATGAATAAGGTTGAAAGTTGAAATGCCCACACTAGCACATAAGAGTTTGAACCCTAGAAAATGAGGAACATACCTACTTAAATCAAGCTTTCTTTTTTGGATAGCAAACTTTAGGCGCAATGGTGTCGAGATCAGTACATCACATCGCAATTTAGAAAAGTCCCCACTTTTAGCGAGTTGTTTAGTCATCAACCTGATGTAGAACTTCTTTCTGGCCAACTTTTTGCATTCTCTTGTTGTCTGAGCAGCTAACTCTTTTGTAGGGGAAAGAATTACAGCTCGGACACCATCCTTTGAAGTGTGCTGATAAAAAAAGATGGCTGTCAGATGTCTTCTAACTTATAATAAAAATGATGACGATCAAACATAACAAAGCCAATACATATGTACCTTTAGTTTCATAAGTATAGGAAAAACAAAAGCAAATGTTTTGCCAGAACCAGTAGGTGCACAAGCAAAGCATTCACGACCCTGGTGAAAGTCAAACATGATTAAAGATTCTCAAAGGAAAACAAGAAAGATACATGTGTATATATAAAACAGTGGCGGAATTCAAGGAAGATCATACAGATAAGAGGACTGGAATAGCCTGCCTTTGGATTGGCGTTGGTTCTTTAAATCCCAGTTTTGCCAGATTTCGTAATAGATATGATCGACATTTATATCTGTGGCACCATATACAAACAGACTGTTGGTGAAACTGAGGACAGAGGGAACGTCAAGCGCAGATAACAATAATTAACTGATCAATACAGACAAAACAATTTGCTTTTAACAACAACTTAGTACATCCCCCGTTTATGTCCTAAGAAAGGGAATACGATGTAAAGGGGAGAATATATATGGAAAGGAGTGTTAGAGGAAAAGGACTTCAAAGCACAGTTGCAGAATCCTACCTCCTTTTACCACCAAAAGTCTATCCCCAAAAGAGGCACAGTACACAAGTAAAGATGACATGATGAAAAAGAGTAGCAATTGAGCAAATCATTTATGCATTTATGATATATTTCTAGAAGTCCTGTGTTATATGCTTCTTAAGCTAAGCCTCATAAGTGATCCCCCTTCCCCAACAATTCCCCAGAAAAAGAATATAAGACATAAAAAACTGTAATAGATACGAAAAAAGATACCATAAATGCAGGAGAAACAGCAAAAATTTTCATTAGCCTACTTATTTGCATGTTAGATCAATTCAAAACAGCTTAAAATATTCCTCAACACCCTATCACTACCTATTCTTGCTTGAAACATTACAACAAAATGTGTGGCTCACATAAAGTAGATTCAAGGAGGAAAGCGGTCAACAAAATAAATGGACTAAAACTTTGTTGGGTTTTTCACTAAATATAACTTCCTTGACATGATCGAACTGTTGCATACAATGTATAACCTACTGTAAATAAGTAAACATCTAAAATACTAGGCCTTGGTGAAGCATGTGACCATCAGAGAAAGGGAGGTAGGGAATCATGTGTCTCCAGATCAAAAATCAACACAATGCACGACAGAGTACCTTGATCTTAGTTCAGCAAAATCGAGCAATGGCGAAGGGATGTTACTCCCTGAAACATGAATGTTGTGCATCTTCCGAAAAATTGCATCCCTCTAAATCCACAAAATCAAAGGAACATAAGAAATATCTCTTTAATAAAAGTTTATCAACAATTCATGAATGCAGCAAAAAGGCTTACTACCAACTGCTAGCAAATGAGACAAACCTCCAATTGTTGATAATATTCTTTCTTTCCCTGAAGCAGTTCATTCACAGATTGATCAGTCTCTTCGCTTGCAGCTTCCTTTTTCAATTTTGAACTCTTGAAGACGGAAAATCCCTCCACATCTAAAACCAATGCCATGAATTAGAACAAAGGGCCAAAACAGCAAACTTCAGTAACCATTTTATACTACGTACAAAGAAATAAACAAGAAGCTCAAATAGACAGACAAAGGAATTTTACCAGGAACTTTTCCCTTCTCCTTCCTCTTCCTCTTCTTACTCACGCTAGCACTTGTCCCATCCTCCAATTCAGATATCTCATTCTCGACAAACTCCACTTTCTCTAACGAATCATCAATAGTTTTATCCTCCTAGGTGAAACATAAAAACCAAATCAATGACATACACAATCAATCATTGAGCTTTTTTTCAACTAGAAACATCTGAAATCGAAACAACGAATACGCAAAATTCTATACACACACTGATTCGGAGGAACTCGAGTTCCTTCCTATTACTGTTTTAGGGAATCAAACTTACAGAGTTCAACAGTACTAGCTTCTCAATAAATTGCAGTTTCTCAGCTGAATCAACTGGATTTTTCCCCTACACATCAAATTACACGCAAAAAAAAATCAAGAATCTATGCAATGTAAATTCAAACAAAAAAAAAAAAAAAAACACAATTCCCAAACTCATATGTCTCAATAAAGATCACTCTTTTACTCAGAAACTATCAAAGGGTCAAAGCAAAAAAAAAAAAAAAATTACCTTAAATCTGTCGAAATCGCGAGCAAACTTTTTTCGATTGAAAGAGATGCCACCAAACAAGAAAGATGCATCTTTCTCCATAACTCTGAGATGGGTTTTCGATTGCAGAGCAAATTGGAGCTGAAATTTGGTGCAACGCTACAAGTTATTTTTGACTGCTGAGAGACAAGTTGGGGAAACTTGCAGGGTTTAAGAAGATGAATTCACTTTACTTGTAAAACCCCAGCAAATTTGTTTTTTTTTAAAATAAAAATAAAAAAAATATATAAATAAATAAAGGGAAAATTACGGGGATAAGCAAATTTATACTATTTAATTACTCATCATAGCTATAGTTTTTTATAATTAGCACTTGCGACTAACATTATACATTAATTACGTGGGCTGACTTCAAGTTTGTATAATTATACATGTTTGTATATGTATAATTCGCAAGGATATACAAATAAATATGTATAATATATAATTTTTTAGCCTATATACACATACAATTTAACCCTCTCCCACTCTCTGCCCTCTCTCGCTCGCCTCTCTCCTCCCTCTCTCAATTTCGCTCGACTCTTTCCTCCCTCTTCCAATCTCGCTTGACATTTATACAAATGTATATGTATAATATACAGTTATATACATATACAATTCACCTCCCTCCCACTCTCTGTCCTCTCTCGCTAGCCTCTCTCCTCCCTCTCTCGATATCGCTCGCCTCTCTCCTCTCTCTCCTCTCTCTCCCAGTCTCGCTCGCCTCTCTCCTCCCTCTCCCAGTCTCTCTCGCCATATATACAATTACATATGTATAATATACAATTATCTAACCAATATACATATACAATTCACCTTTCTCCCACTCTTTTCCCCCTCTCTCTCCTCTCTCCTCTCTCTTCCAATCTCGCTCGCCTCTCTCCTCCATATAACATGTAGCTACAAATTATAATTATCAAACTATAGCTATGGAGAGTAATTAATTATTTTTAAGTGGCTATATGTGAAAGTTTCCATAAATAAAAATAACATTTTTATCTAAACGTGAAATTATATAAGTTCGATTTTTGGTAAAGATGTAAAAAGTTTAGTATGGATATTTTACATTGATAGTTGAAACTTAATTTGTTCGTCAAATACTATATGTATATGTTTGTTATACGATGTAAAATTAAATTTTCGTATATTTTTAATGTATGTCAAATACCTAGGGTTAAGATATAATTGAATTTTTTTTTAATGCAAGATAAGGGAAAAGATAAAGAGAATATACAAAAAAATGGGAAATATAAAAGGGAAAGTTTGAGGTGTGATATTATATATGTTTGAAAAGAGTTTAATGTGTATTTGGTAGGATTAGTAGACAAGGATAACGGAGACGAGTGAGGATTTTGAACAGACGATGAACTAGGGTTTTAGTTTGTGAGATGAACGAAAGTAACAAATATTGGGGCTTTTTCTTTAAGATTTTAGAGGTTTTATTTGTGGATAAATTGGTTGGATTAAATGGGTCATGGACGAGTTTTTAGAATTTAGGTTAAAGATTGGTCAACCTAAGTTTTAGTTTAGGATTGCGCCACGTGTACTCAATAAGTGTTCGTTAGTGCAAAGGGCAAATGTGCACTGATTATTACGTGGACAACAAGTGTTCTCATAGACGAAAAGCAGTGCGAGGGGCAAATGTGCACTGATTATTAAACGGCAAGTGTTCTGATAGTCGAAAAGTACAACGAAGGCTATTGGCATACCATTTTCAAAAATTCAGATGTATATTTGTTCTTTTTCCCAATAACATATGATATGTCAACTTGATCGAGCGAGTCAGCTTACTAATCTTAACTTTATATACTTATCAATTAAAAATAACGTGAGCTCATTCACTTGTTTAACCTATGATTAAAGGTTCTGGATTCAAACACTGCAATAAGAAAAAGCTTCGATGATCGATAATGTCTTTTTTTTTATGAATTCTAAGCAACGAAAAATTTGAATTAATCGAATTACAATAAAATCAAAATTTTCGAAAAATAATAATTTAGACACTTGTCAAAATTAGAACTCTTATATGTTCTACCAATCATCTCCAAACACTTGTCTACCTCCACCTTCCTTCCTTTGTGTAGTCTTTCCCACATTTCTGGCTCTTTCAACAACTCAACATCTGCCCCCCTTTTCACCATTCTTGATTTCACTTCAATTCTCAATAATCTTCAAAAGGGTGTTCCCTCAGTGGGTTTTTACTCTTCCCCACATCACAGATCTGACTAAAAATTGAATCTTTTTCAATGTCTCATCATCCATTGAAAGCAGTGACACTTACCCATGTTAGATACCGAAAGGGAGATCAATTAGGTCATTTTCTGGCTTGGGTTTCATTGGTTCCTGTATTTATAAGCCTTGGTGGTTTCATTTCTCACTTTATCTTTCGTAGAGAACTTCAAGGTATGTTCTTTGCAATTGGGCTTATCATTTCTCAGTTTATCAATGAAATTATAAAGAAATCTGTTCAGCAAGCCCGACCTGAAACTTGTTCACTTCTTGAAATGTGTGATTCTCATGGATGGCCTTCTAGTCATTCACAGTATATGTTTTTCTTTGCTGTGTATTTTACTCTATTGACTTATAAGAGATTAGGGCTAATTTTTAGAAATCAGTTGTTGGTTGCTGTTGTTTTGGTTTGGCCAATGGCGGTTTTGACGATGTATTCGAGGGTGTATTTGGGTTATCATACGGTTGCACAGGTGTTTGCTGGTGCTGCTTTGGGAACTGTGCTTGGTGGGGGTTGGTTTTGGATTGTTAACAATGTGCTCAGTGGTTTGTTTCCTGCTATTGAAGAGAGTGCTTTTGGGAGGTTCTTTTATGTTAAGGATACTTCTCATATTCCTAATGTTTTGAGATTTGAGTATGAGAATGCAAGGTCTGCGAAGAAACACCCGTCCTACAAGCGTGCTGATTGATTACTCGTCGTTCACTGGTAAGAGAATTTATGTTCTTTTTGTTACAATGGTGATGATTATGATGTGAAATGAGCTTAAATGTAGAGGTGTGGATCATATAGCAGACACCAACTTGATTGGCACTGAGGCGTAGTTGTTGTAATTTGTTTATTTTAGATAACCCTTATTTTGTCTAAAATTACATTTATTATTTGGATGTCGGAATGAAATGTGTCCAAGTGGAGTGGAGTGTATATTGAGTATTCATATAACAGATACTACTGTATGGGATTGATATTAGTTGTTGTTGTTATTATTATTGTTTTGTGATATGATTGTTATAGCCGGCACCAACTTGATTGGAAATGAGGCGTAGTTGTTATACTTTGTTTAGTCTGTTTATCTTGGAGAATACTTAGTCAGAGGAGAATTTAGGAGTTTCATAACATGATTGCACCACTAAAAAAAGGAGAAAAAGGAAGTATAAGTGGGAATTAATGCTTTGCTCCTTTATGTAAATAACTTAGCATTCAACCAAGTGCACCATTTAGCCCTCTTGGAGCGTAGGTGCCAACAGATGATATTAGATGAGTTGTAGGAAATATGTGCATAAAATATCTAATTTGGTGGATAGACCATGTGTTTGGGCACCATCAAATGCCCTATAAACCCTCCTTCCCCCTGCCCTTCGTTTGTGTAAAAGTACGCATTATTATTTGAGTTTTGGAATGAAATGACTCCAAGTGGTCCGGAGTGTATTTTGAGGATTCATATAGCAGTCCCAAAAAGTTTGGGCTTGACGGTAGTTGTTGTAGTGTGCTGTTGTTATAGTTAGCTGTGGCTGAAGTATGACTAGGTTTGTATTGTGAATGAACTACAAGTGGATTGAAAAACATAATAGTGTTTATGTTTTTCGATTAATCAGTTTGGTGATATTTGAATGTGTACATCATTCTTAGTGTGTTACTAGTTTGTAAGTCAATCATTCAATGTTATAGCACAAAATATTGTTCTGTTTTAAGAACGCACGGTTGTCTATATATTCCAGAATCTTGTCATGACACAAATTTTTTGTTTGAAAGTTTTGCATTTATCAAGAAAGTAGTCTATCTATCATACCTGCTAGTACTTTGTCTCCAAGTGTTAGTTTGTATATTAAAACAACAAACATACCTGGTATAATTCCGCAAATGGGGTCTAGGGAGGCTAGAGAATACACATACATAACACCTACCTCGTGGAGGTAGAAAGACTATTTCCGAAAGACCCTCAGCTCAAGTGCAACAAATGAAAAATTTACATAAAAGGGAACATGACAGTGAAGAAAACATGTCAATTATTAGCGCAAGCAGAACAGAGCATTAAGAGGAAAAAAACAGTAACAACAGCGAAATAATACGGTAGCGAAAAGGAAAATGCATGTATAAGACTAATACTATGACATACACAGTGCTCCCAGGCTCCCACCAAGCATAAACCTGCTTCAACTACCTACTACCTTCTACCGTAATCTGTAACCTTCATACCCTCTTATCTAAGGTCACATCCTCGATAAGCTGAAGTTGTGCCATGTTGTGTCCAATCACCTCCCCCAAACACTTCTTCGGTCTTCCTCTGCCTCTCCTCACACCCACTATATCCAACCTCTCACACCTCCTTATCAGGACATCTACACATCTTCTTTTCACATGTCCAAATCATCTCAGTCTCACTTTCCTCATTTTTTCCACCACATAGGCCACTCACACCTTGCCTTGAATATCCTCATATTTGATCTTATCTTTCCTAGTATGGCCCACATCTATCTCAACACCCTCATTTCCGTAACTTGCGTCTTTTGAATTGGGGGTTCTTGATTGTCCAAAACTCCGCCCCATACAACAGAGTTGGTCTAACCACCACTCTGTCAACTTATCCTTAAGTTTTGGATGTACCTCTTTTTCATTCAAGGCTCCGGAAGCGAGCTTTCATTTCATCCACCTTGCACTAATACGGTGTGTGACGTAATCGTCAATCTCCCCATTTCCTTGGATTAAAGACCCAATATACTTGAAACTTGCTCTCTTAGGGATGTCCCAAGTATCAATCCGCACTTCCACGTCTATCTCACTTCCATAACAACATAACTAAACTTGCACTCCAAGTATTCTGCTTTAGTTCTGCTTAACCTGAATCCTTTCCATCCCAAGAGATTGATCATCTGTGATGTTAGTTTATGGATGAATACTGCAATAATGAAAATTCATTGTTAACACCAAGTGTACTCAAAAGTAACTTTTTTTGTCGAATCTGTGAGAAATTTGACCTTCATCTATCTTGGAATTACTTTGTTACTTCCTTGAATCTTAAAGGATATTATGGTGGGTTGAATGATGGTTGAATGAAGGGAAGTTGCCTTCTGATGGGATGTTGGTAGAGTTAAATTTCAGTGCAAATCTATCAAGTTTTAAGACCTCCAAGATGATGGCTTGTTTGAGAGACAAACTTAAAGGTGTATGAAATGCCAAATAGAGGGAAGCTTGATTAAGACAACATTTATAAGTGAAGAGGTGAGACGAGGCAGATAAAAAAACCACGGTCATTTATTTATATATATTAAATTTGATGGTGATGTTTGGGTCAGTTTACAAGCACCTCGAACAACTGCCCACCTGCTGTCTCCCACCAGTACAGGTAATTCTGCCTACCAAGGCTTAGGAAAATGGGAAGAAATGACTCGTCTTTTTGCCTCGTTTGGATTTGAACTTAGGACATCATGGTTCTACCCCAACATTATTGACCACTAGATCACACCCTCGAAAGCACAAGAAAAGTTCTTTATTATGTCGAATGAACTTGAAGCTGTAGCGTAAGGCCTATCATAGATTTTAAAACTTATCTCTTGCATAATAGAACTGTGTCGACTCGGAATAGCCTGTTCCTATTTATGAATCTAAGTTTATAGAATTGAACCAGTAAACCACCATAGCCTCTTTTCTGTAAAAGTTCATCAATTGTGAAGAATATCAAGGAACACAAATGGTTAAAACTGATAGAATTGTAAGCATACCAAAAAGCATAGATACTTTAAATTGATACAATGCAATAATCAAGTTTCAGTGAGTTCTTTCCACATGGTCTTGTTCAGCTAGGAGCATCTTCTTTGCCATGCGGATCCTTAAATTCTTCTGTTGTGTCCTTAACTAGGTCCACACTTACTCCATGATTTGTAGGTTTCTGGAGATAAGTTTTCTCTTGGTGTATCTAGTCCCCATTTATCACTTTTAATCATCATATTGTTGCACCTACTTATCTGTCCATATTGAGGCCTACCTAGGTTGTTACATGGACATATTTGCTTATAGTGAATTGATTAAGACTTGCAATGACCTAAGATGTGATGAAGAAACTAAAGTTCCTTCTATTGTAGGTTAACATGCTACTTTATCCTTCTTAGCTTACGTCCTAGACGAATTAAGGGAGAGTAATTGTTAGTATGTAACTCTCATCTCTTGATTCCGATCTTAAGATGTATAGGTCTAGGACGAGTCTCATTGTGATCACCGATTCATGAGAGATGAGATCGCCAGGACATATACTCTCATGCCGAGAGCAATTGATGTGAATTAGATTATTTTCCAATAATATACCTTGCTACTTGGAAAACGCTCTGTGAGCATCGCAAGTCTTTTTCATTGAAAAACAATGCACATCATGATTCAAGGATATCCAATGCATGATGCGTCTAAGTTGAAGGCTCGTATCTCACACCCAAGGATCGTGCACAATCCCAAAATAAGTACTATATCACTAAGTTGCTCGAAACGATTTGATAAGTTGATTTTTCAATTTATTTTTCACTTGAATTTCCTAATAACCATATAGAATGTACTCTTCCAGTTTGGGATAATTTTGGAGGACATTTGATCAGAAACCTCAGGCAACAAATTCAAATATCCAAACAGATGATAACTTTAATTCAATCTAACAGAATTTACCAAAATAATAATAAAAGGAATTACTTTCTGACAGATGTGCATTTCAAAATAATTGGATTTGTTGTGTTTATAACAACAACAACTACATACCCGGTGTATCCCACTAGTGGAGTCTGGGAGGATGGTGCATACGCAATCTTACCTCTACCTAGTGAAGATAGAGAGGATGTTAGACCTTCAAGTAAAGTAATGATAAGGTACTAGTCGTCACAGTAAATATTAACGATGCAATTGAAAATTAGGACTGATCTTAATGGCGTTTAAGCAATATAGGAGAATAAGAACCAAGAATTGGTTAAGAGACCGGGCATTGCCAATCCAAGAATTAGTACTGAGATAGTTTAAGTGTTAAATGATACCTTGTGTATTTTGGATGGAATATGTTAAAGACATATGTACTTTTTATGGAATACTTTAACTATAGGTCTTATGTATGTGAGTTGTAATGTATGCACTATGGATTTAATGGTACTGGGCATACAATTGCCATTTGCCGATATTACTTCAAAGGTAATCTAGAAAATAACACTGTAAGTGATAAAGATTATGTCAAAAAAGGGAAGTAATTAGCTCAACAACTTCATTTAAGCTAATCAAGGTTAAAAGTAACAATAAATGTAAATAATTAGAGGTTTAAAATGATCTTATAAGGTTTTATTGAGTTGGAGTTGTCAAATTTTTTCTTGCATCACATTAGGAGATAATGTACATTTAAATGAAAAACAGAACTAGTTATTTCACATGTTTTCTTTTCTTTCATAATATAGAATTAACATTATAGAAAAATAAAATGGCAATCGAGTCCACAAGGGGTTTGATCTAGATAATCCACCTTGATGCAAACATTAGTGGCTGCTTTGATTGCTTGAAACCAAGTCAATGAGGCCCGCAGTTAGGAAAATTCATGTGCTATATAATCCAAGCAGTGGAGATGTTAAGCTTGGTCAAGTAAGATCTTGCATTCTGAGTTTACCTATCAAATTTTTGCATCATAAAATTTGATAGGCGACTGTTGTGCATGTCAATTTGCCTTGACGAGGTTTAATAGTTAGACAAAGAACATTAGTACTTCCTGGGGATGAAATTCTTCCTTATTGTGTTCGATGCCCAAATTGTGCGTTCCTAGTGCATGGTTTAGTAATGCAAAATACATTTGCCTCTGATTGTTATAATTTAAAGATTGTTAGGTGGTCAGTAATACTTAAAAGATTTATGCACATGAATTACTTACTTCGAAAGAGCAGGTTTGACTTTGTATAGTTAATATCTACATTGCTAATTTAGTAATCAAAGTTGCAAAAGATTGTAGCTAGAAAAGGAATAAGTGGAATCTGGAAAAGTATTCTCTAAGGCTAATGTAACTGAGTCAACTTTATTTTGTATTATAAAAAAAAGGAACCCCATTTGTGTATGTGCTCCCGATAAAAAGAAAATAAAGTAGTCTATTTCATTACAAACGTGGATGGGGTTGAAAGCAGATTCAATATGGCTCTTGAATATGTCAATAGATATTAGATAAACTCATGTCAAAGAGATGCCCACCATCTCACAAAGAGCTAGCCGTGGTGTAATGCATCAATTTTGCTCGACATGGAAATATAAAAAAACACTAATGAGGGCACGAGGGTTTTCTTAGATCCATCAATTTCACATTGTTCACTAGTTCGATAAACGATTTCAATTGTTTTATTAATCTAGGCAACACAACATCATTAAAGTCTTAAAAGATGAAACAAACGAAATCCAACTCTTAGTTACACAAGAACTCCATAACCTTCCTTTTTGTCACCTAAAGGCTCAAATAAATGGAAGACTAAAGACTAACAACAATTAACTTAATAACAAAGACAAGACTTGATGAATAGACTCATAATATGAAAACATTAAATAAACATGACTATAAACGTGACAAATGGTCTTGTGCACCTACTATAAACTTCACAAGCATTCCACTCAAAATTGCTCAAGCTTATTAAACTAAAACATCTTATTTCTTCTTTAATTATTTGTTTCGCAACGGATAAGGTCGGAAAGGGTAATCAAAAGATTGAAATGAAGTTGATTGAGTCTGAGGAAGCACACACTATTACTTTCTCAAAAAGGAAAAAAAGGATTGTTCAAGAAAGCGGATGAGTACTCAACTCTGACGAAGCAAATGTTGGTGTTTTACTCTTTTCACCAAGTCGAAAACCATATTCCTATGGCTCCACGAGTATATATGAGATATGTATTAATTGATAATTTTTTTAATTTAAAACTTGATGATCACCAAGGTGAAAGTGATCATGCCGATGTGGGCAAATCAAATGTCTTTGAGGCATTTGAAGAACTTAGTAAGGAAATACAAGCATTGGAAAAGAAACAAAAAGAGCACCCTCACTCAGATATACTATTACACAAATATCTACATTGCGAATTCAGTAATCAAGGTTGCAAAAGACTGTAGCCAGAAAAGGAATAAGTGGAATCTGGAAAAGTATTCTCTAAGGCTAATTTAACTGAGTGAACTTTATTTTGTATTGTACAAGAAAAGAACCCCATTTTGTGTATGTGCTCCCCCAAAAAATAAATAAGGTGCTCTATTTCATTACAAACGTGGATAGGGTTGAAACCAGATTCGATATGGCTTTTGAACACCTGAATATGTCAATAGATATTAGATAAACTCATGTCAAAGAGATGCCCACCATCTCAAAGAGAGCTAGCCGTGGTGTAAAATAAATGCATCAATCTCGCTGGACAAGGAAATATAAAAGAACACTAATGAGTGAACGAGGGTTTTCTTAGATCCATCACTTTCACATTGTTCACTAGTTCGATAAACGATTTCAATTGATTTACCAATCTAGGCAACACAACGTCATTAAAGTCTGAAGATGAAACAAATGAAATGACCAACTCTTAATTACACAAGAACTCCATAACCTTCCTTTTTCTTCAAATGCCTCGAAGACATTTGATTTGCCCACATCGGCATGAGCACCTTCACCTTGGCGATCCTCAAGTTTTAAATTAAAAAATTTATGAGTTATTTCATCTTTACTCGTGAAGCCATAGGAATATGGTTTTCCACTTGGTGAAAAGAGTAAAACGCCAACATCTGCTTCGGTCAGAGTTGAATACTCATCTGTTTTCTTGAACAATCCTTTTCCCATTTTGGGAAAGTAACAGTGTGTGCCTCCTTAGATTCAATCAATTTCATTTCAATCTTTTGCCTACCCTTTTTGGTCTTTTTATTCATTGCGAATACAAATAATTAAAGAAGAAATAAGATGTTTTGGTTGAATTTGAACAATTTTGAGTATAATGCTTGTGAAATTTATAATAGGTGCACAAGTCCATTTGTCACGTGTATAGTCATGCTTATTTAATGTTTTCATATTATGAGTCTATTCGTCACGTTTATTGACATGTTTATTTGTTGTTTTCACATTATGAGTCTATTTGTCACGTGTATTTACACATGCGTTTAGTGTTTTCATATTATGAGTTTATTCGTCATGTTTGTTTAATGTTTCCATATTATGAGTCTATTCACGTGTATTATCATAGTCATTTATTGTTTTTACACGATGAGCCTATTCGTCACATGTATTGTATTGTCACATTAATTCAGTGTTGTGGATCTATCATGGGATTACCCGGAATCCCAACAAAAATTGTTTCTTGTTTATTCAATTGCAATGGCAAAGTAATAATGTTGAATTGAATCTAAAGAAAAGTGAGAAATAACAGTTCTTTTAATTTACATATAATGTTAATTTGAAAGGGGAACTTTGAAGCAATGTTAAAGTTGTTTTCGTTGGTCATGAGTTCGGTATTCAATATGGGTGCGGATCTAGAGGTCGGGATCCTTCATGATAAGATTCAAGGGTTGTTGAAATTTGTTTTTAGTTACTTGAGTAATTTTTAACAAAATAAGTTGTTTAGCTTAAGATGAACTTAAATTTTGAATTTTAGTTAGTTTTTATGTTTGAAATATTTTAGGCTATTTAAATTTCATAGAGTGGGTCGTGCAAGCAAGAATTATGTCTTGAGTTAAAGAACACTTTTCTTGAGAGGAAGTATATTTTCTTGAGTAACATGTTACTTATATGGCAACATAACCAGTGAAGTCTCACATGTAGGATCTGCGAGGGTAGAGTGTGTGCAGACCTTACCCCTAATACCTGGAGCAAATCAAGTAGTTATAATGTGAAGGAATAATTGTATTTCCATAAATCAGGATACCTTTCTCTTTGTATAGGACACATTAAGTTCTAAGTAAGGCCTATTAGACTACTAAGTGTGCCATGCTTCCTCCATCCTTGTTTTTAATACAAAACGTACTACATTCTTGTATGTTATACATGACTGAACTCTTCTCTAGAGAACCTTTTCCTTCTCACATCTTAATTGCTACAAATATGCATGGCTGTTGATTAAATTTTGGAGGGAGGCTTGCTTGACTTCTCACAGAGGAGAAATTTCTACATCAAGTATGAAGGAGTGAAAGACTTTTACTTTATTATTTTAACCTTTCCTTCTCAAAATACTTGTAGCCTCATGAGTACATTTCTTCTATGTGATGTTTGTATAGTGAATTAGTGAAATATGTGAAATTACACATGCTTCTCTCGTAAGTTTGTATCACTATTTCCTCCAAATGGTACTAGTGTCATTCTGA
This sequence comes from Solanum lycopersicoides, assembly GCA_022817965.1. Taxonomy (NCBI): domain Eukaryota; kingdom Viridiplantae; phylum Streptophyta; class Magnoliopsida; order Solanales; family Solanaceae; genus Solanum; species Solanum lycopersicoides. Next base: position 1,119,869 of record CM040626.1, read on the forward strand.
GAGATATACGTAATGCATGCTCATTTTGCAATTAAGTGTTTGTGAAATGTTGTTAACATGTGTACTTTGACGACCTAGTTTTGTACTCCTGATTATAAACTGATTTGGAATAAAAGTTTGATAGAAACAATATATGACACTAATTCAAAAAATAATTTGAAGTAAGGAGTTGTGCTGGACTTTGTGGATAGATTTTTTGCCTTGAATGTGTTACTTATGGTGAAGTAAAATGATTAGCGATTTGAAAATTTCTATGGAGTGATATACAATTTAGTGTAGCAGCACAAAACATCATAGTAAGCTATTCGGTGCCAGCCTTGTTCTGATTGCACGAATTTGTTTTCAATTTTGTCCCAATGTGATGTAGTCCGTACAATGTCATGTGGATAATGGTAAGTGAGATGTGCAATTAGGAAGACTCGATATACCATTGTATAAGAAGAGTGTAGATGCAGACATAGGTAAAAGGGCTCTTAAACTCTTGAATATGTCAATAGATATTAGATAAACTCATGTCAAAGAGATGCCCACCATCTCACAAAGAGCTAGCCGTGGTGTAATGCATCAATTTTGCTCGACATGGAAATATAAAAAAACACTAATGAGGGCACGAGGGTTTTCTTAGATCCATCAATTTCACATTGTTCACTAGTTCGATAAACGATTTCAATTGTTTTATTAATCTAGGCAACACAACATCATTAAAGTCTTAAAAGATGAAACAAACGAAATCCAACTCTTAGTTACACAAGAACTCCATAACCTTCCTTTTTGTCACCTAAAGGCTCAAATAAATGGAAGACTAAAGACTAACAACAATTAACTTAATAACAAAGACAAGACTTGATGAATAGACTCATAATATGAAAACATTAAATAAACATGACTATAAACGTGACAAATGGTCTTGTGCACCTACTATAAACTTCACAAGCATTCCACTCAAAATTGCTCAAGCTTATTAAACTAAAACATCTTATTTCTTCTTTAATTATTTGTTTCGCAACGGATAAGGTCGGAAAGGGTAATCAAAAGATTGAAATGAAGTTGATTGAGTCTGAGGAAGCACACACTATTACTTTCTCAAAAAGGAAAAAAAGGATTGTTCAAGAAAGCGGATGAGTACTCAACTCTGACGAAGCAAATGTTGGTGTTTTACTCTTTTCACCAAGTCGAAAACCATATTCCTATGGCTCCACGAGTATATATGAGATATGTATTAATTGATAATTTTTTTAATTTAAAACTTGATGATCACCAAGGTGAAAGTGATCATGCCGATGTGGGCAAATCAAATGTCTTTGAGGCATTTGAAGAACTTAGTAAGGAAATACAAGCATTGGAAAAGAAACAAAAAGAGCACCCTCACTCAGATATACTATTACACAAATATCTACATTGCGAATTCAGTAATCAAGGTTGCAAAAGACTGTAGCCAGAAAAGGAATAAGTGGAATCTGGAAAAGTATTCTCTAAGGCTAATTTAACTGAGTGAACTTTATTTTGTATTGTACAAGAAAAGAACCCCATTTTGTGTATGTGCTCCCCCAAAAAATAAATAAGGTGCTCTATTTCATTACAAACGTGGATAGGGTTGAAACCAGATTCGATATGGCTTTTGAACACCTGAATATGTCAATAGATATTAGATAAACTCATGTCAAAGAGATGCCCACCATCTCAAAGAGAGCTAGCCGTGGTGTAAAATAAATGCATCAATCTCGCTGGACAAGGAAATATAAAAGAACACTAATGAGTGAACGAGGGTTTTCTTAGATCCATCACTTTCACATTGTTCACTAGTTCGATAAACGATTTCAATTGATTTACCAATCTAGGCAACACAACGTCATTAAAGTCTGAAGATGAAACAAATGAAATGACCAACTCTTAATTACACAAGAACTCCATAACCTTCCTTTTTCTTCAAATGCCTCGAAGACATTTGATTTGCCCACATCGGCATGAGCACCTTCACCTTGGCGATCCTCAAGTTTTAAATTAAAAAATTTATGAGTTATTTCATCTTTACTCGTGAAGCCATAGGAATATGGTTTTCCACTTGGTGAAAAGAGTAAAACGCCAACATCTGCTTCGGTCAGAGTTGAATACTCATCTGTTTTCTTGAACAATCCTTTTCCCATTTTGGGAAAGTAACAGTGTGTGCCTCCTTAGATTCAATCAATTTCATTTCAATCTTTTGCCTACCCTTTTTGGTCTTTTTATTCATTGCGAATACAAATAATTAAAGAAGAAATAAGATGTTTTGGTTGAATTTGAACAATTTTGAGTATAATGCTTGTGAAATTTATAATAGGTGCACAAGTCCATTTGTCACGTGTATAGTCATGCTTATTTAATGTTTTCATATTATGAGTCTATTCGTCACGTTTATTGACATGTTTATTTGTTGTTTTCACATTATGAGTCTATTTGTCACGTGTATTTACACATGCGTTTAGTGTTTTCATATTATGAGTTTATTCGTCATGTTTGTTTAATGTTTCCATATTATGAGTCTATTCACGTGTATTATCATAGTCATTTATTGTTTTTACACGATGAGCCTATTCGTCACATGTATTGTATTGTCACATTAATTCAGTGTTGTGGATCTATCATGGGATTACCCGGAATCCCAACAAAAATTGTTTCTTGTTTATTCAATTGCAATGGCAAAGTAATAATGTTGAATTGAATCTAAAGAAAAGTGAGAAATAACAGTTCTTTTAATTTACATATAATGTTAATTTGAAAGGGGAACTTTGAAGCAATGTTAAAGTTGTTTTCGTTGGTCATGAGTTCGGTATTCAATATGGGTGCGGATCTAGAGGTCGGGATCCTTCATGATAAGATTCAAGGGTTGTTGAAATTTGTTTTTAGTTACTTGAGTAATTTTTAACAAAATAAGTTGTTTAGCTTAAGATGAACTTAAATTTTGAATTTTAGTTAGTTTTTATGTTTGAAATATTTTAGGCTATTTAAATTTCATAGAGTGGGTCGTGCAAGCAAGAATTATGTCTTGAGTTAAAGAACACTTTTCTTGAGAGGAAGTATATTTTCTTGAGTAACATGTTACTTATATGGCAACATAACCAGTGAAGTCTCACATGTAGGATCTGCGAGGGTAGAGTGTGTGCAGACCTTACCCCTAATACCTGGAGCAAATCAAGTAGTTATAATGTGAAGGAATAATTGTATTTCCATAAATCAGGATACCTTTCTCTTTGTATAGGACACATTAAGTTCTAAGTAAGGCCTATTAGACTACTAAGTGTGCCATGCTTCCTCCATCCTTGTTTTTAATACAAAACGTACTACATTCTTGTATGTTATACATGACTGAACTCTTCTCTAGAGAACCTTTTCCTTCTCACATCTTAATTGCTACAAATATGCATGGCTGTTGATTAAATTTTGGAGGGAGGCTTGCTTGACTTCTCACAGAGGAGAAATTTCTACATCAAGTATGAAGGAGTGAAAGACTTTTACTTTATTATTTTAACCTTTCCTTCTCAAAATACTTGTAGCCTCATGAGTACATTTCTTCTATGTGATGTTTGTATAGTGAATTAGTGAAATATGTGAAATTACACATGCTTCTCTCGTAAGTTTGTATCACTATTTCCTCCAAATGGTACTAGTGTCATTCTGAGAGATATACGTAATGCATGCTCATTTTGCAATTAAGTGTTTGTGAAATGTTGTTAACATGTGTACTTTGACGACCTAGTTTTGTACTCCTGATTATAAACTGATTTGGAATAAAAGTTTGATAGAAACAATATATGACACTAATTCAAAAAATAATTTGAAGTAAGGAGTTGTGCTGGACTTTGTGGATAGATTTTTTGCCTTGAATGTGTTACTTATGGTGAAGTAAAATGATTAGCGATTTGAAAATTTCTATGGAGTGATATACAATTTAGTGTAGCAGCACAAAACATCATAGTAAGCTATTCGGTGCCAGCCTTGTTCTGATTGCACGAATTTGTTTTCAATTTTGTCCCAATGTGATGTAGTCCGTACAATGTCATGTGGATAATGGTAAGTGAGATGTGCAATTAGGAAGACTCGATATACCATTGTATAAGAAGAGTGTAGATGCAGACATAGGTAAAAGGGCTCTTAAACTCTTGAATATGTCAATAGATATTAGATAAACTCATGTCAAAGAGATGCCCACCATCTCACAAAGAGCTAGCCGTGGTGTAATGCATCAATTTTGCTCGACATGGAAATATAAAAAAACACTAATGAGGGCACGAGGGTTTTCTTAGATCCATCAATTTCACATTGTTCACTAGTTCGATAAACGATTTCAATTGTTTTATTAATCTAGGCAACACAACATCATTAAAGTCTTAAAAGATGAAACAAACGAAATCCAACTCTTAGTTACACAAGAACTCCATAACCTTCCTTTTTGTCACCTAAAGGCTCAAATAAATGGAAGACTAAAGACTAACAACAATTAACTTAATAACAAAGACAAGACTTGATGAATAGACTCATAATATGAAAACATTAAATAAACATGACTATAAACGTGACAAATGGTCTTGTGCACCTACTATAAACTTCACAAGCATTCCACTCAAAATTGCTCAAGCTTATTAAACTAAAACATCTTATTTCTTCTTTAATTATTTGTTTCGCAACGGATAAGGTCGGAAAGGGTAATCAAAAGATTGAAATGAAGTTGATTGAGTCTGAGGAAGCACACACTATTACTTTCTCAAAAAGGAAAAAAAGGATTGTTCAAGAAAGCGGATGAGTACTCAACTCTGACGAAGCAAATGTTGGTGTTTTACTCTTTTCACCAAGTCGAAAACCATATTCCTATGGCTCCACGAGTATATATGAGATATGTATTAATTGATAATTTTTTTAATTTAAAACTTGATGATCACCAAGGTGAAAGTGATCATGCCGATGTGGGCAAATCAAATGTCTTTGAGGCATTTGAAGAACTTAGTAAGGAAATACAAGCATTGGAAAAGAAACAAAAAGAGCACCCTCACTCAGATATACTATTACACAAATATCTACATTGCGAATTCAGTAATCAAGGTTGCAAAAGACTGTAGCCAGAAAAGGAATAAGTGGAATCTGGAAAAGTATTCTCTAAGGCTAATTTAACTGAGTGAACTTTATTTTGTATTGTACAAGAAAAGAACCCCATTTTGTGTATGTGCTCCCCCAAAAAATAAATAAGGTGCTCTATTTCATTACAAACGTGGATAGGGTTGAAACCAGATTCGATATGGCTTTTGAACACCTGAATATGTCAATAGATATTAGATAAACTCATGTCAAAGAGATGCCCACCATCTCAAAGAGAGCTAGCCGTGGTGTAAAATAAATGCATCAATCTCGCTGGACAAGGAAATATAAAAGAACACTAATGAGTGAACGAGGGTTTTCTTAGATCCATCACTTTCACATTGTTCACTAGTTCGATAAACGATTTCAATTGATTTACCAATCTAGGCAACACAACGTCATTAAAGTCTGAAGATGAAACAAATGAAATGACCAACTCTTAATTACACAAGAACTCCATAACCTTCCTTTTTCTTCAAATGCCTCGAAGACATTTGATTTGCCCACATCGGCATGAGCACTTCACCTTGGCGATCCTCAAGTTTTAAATTAAAAAATTTATGAGTTATTTCATCTTTACTCGTGAAGCCATAGGAATATGGTTTTCCACTTGGTGAAAAGAGTAAAACGCCAACATCTGCTTCGGTCAGAGTTGAATACTCATCTGTTTTCTTGAACAATCCTTTTCCCATTTTGGGAAAGTAACAGTGTGTGCCTCCTTAGATTCAATCAATTTCATTTCAATCTTTTGCCTACCCTTTTTGGTCTTTTTATTCATTGCGAATACAAATAATTAAAGAAGAAATAAGATGTTTTGGTTGAATTTGAACAATTTTGAGTATAATGCTTGTGAAATTTATAATAGGTGCACAAGTCCATTTGTCACGTGTATAGTCATGCTTATTTAATGTTTTCATATTATGAGTCTATTCGTCACGTTTATTGACATGTTTATTTGTTGTTTTCACATTATGAGTCTATTTGTCACGTGTATTTACACATGCGTTTAGTGTTTTCATATTATGAGTTTATTCGTCATGTTTGTTTAATGTTTCCATATTATGAGTCTATTCACGTGTATTATCATAGTCATTTATTGTTTTTACACGATGAGCCTATTCGTCACATGTATTGTATTGTCACATTAATTCAGTGTTGTGGATCTATCATGGGATTACCCGGAATCCCAACAAAAATTGTTTCTTGTTTATTCAATTGCAATGGCAAAGTAATAATGTTGAATTGAATCTAAAGAAAAGTGAGAAATAACAGTTCTTTTAATTTACATATAATGTTAATTTGAAAGGGGAACTTTGAAGCAATGTTAAAGTTGTTTTCGTTGGTCATGAGTTCGGTATTCAATATGGGTGCGGATCTAGAGGTCGGGATCCTTCATGATAAGATTCAAGGGTTGTTGAAATTTGTTTTTAGTTACTTGAGTAATTTTTAACAAAATAAGTTGTTTAGCTTAAGATGAACTTAAATTTTGAATTTTAGTTAGTTTTTATGTTTGAAATATTTTAGGCTGTTTAAATTTCATAGAGTGGGTCGTGCAAGCAAGAATTATGTCTTGAGTTAAAGAACACTTTTCTTGAGAGGAAGTATATTTTCTTGAGTAACATGTTACTTATATGGCAACATAACCAGTGAAGTCTCACAAGTAGGATCTGGGAGGGTAGAGTGTGTGCATACCTTATCCCTAATACTTGGAGCAAATCAAATAGTTATAATGTGAAGGAATAATTGTATTTCCATAAATCAGGATACCTTTCTCTTTGTATAGGACACATTAAGTTCTAAATAAGGCCTATAGACTATTAAGTGTGCCATGCTTCCTTCATCCTTGTCTTTAATACAGAGCGTAGTACATTCTTGTAAATTATACATGACTTAACTCTTCTGTAGAGAACCTTTTCCTTCTCACATCTTAATTGCTATAAATATGCATGGCTGTTAATTTAATTTTGGAGGGAGGCTTGCTTGACATCTCACAGGGGAGAAATTTCTACATCAAGTATGAAGGAGTGAAAGACTTTTACTTTATTATTTTAAACTTTCCTTCTCAAAATACTTGTAGCATCATGAGTACATTTCTTCTATGTGATGTTTGTATAGTGAATTAGTGAAATATGTGAAATTACACATGCTTCTCTCGTAAGTTTGCATCACCATTTCCTCCAAATGGTACTAGTGTCATTCTGAGAGATATACGTAATGCATGCTCATTTTGCAATTAAGTTTTTGTGAAATGTTTTTAACATGTACTTTGACGACCTAGTTTTGTACTCCTGTTTATAAACTGATTTGGAATAAAAGTTTGGAAGAACAATATATGACACTAATTCAAAATAATTTGAAGTAAGGAGTTGTGCTGGACTTTGTGGATAGATTTTTTGCCTTGAATGTGTTACTTATGGTGAAGTAAAATGATTAGCGATTTGAAAGTTTCTACAGAGTGATATACAATTTAGTGTAGTAGCACAAAACATAATAGTTAGCTATCCGGTGCCAGCCTTGTTCTGATTGCACGAATTTGTTTTCAATTTTGTCCCAATGTGATGTAGTCCGTACAATGTCATGTGGATAATGGTAAGTGAGATGTGCAATTAGGAAGACTCTATATACCATTGTATAAGAAGAGTGTAGATGCAGACATAGGTAAAAGGGCATTCATAAGAAGATAAAGGGAGTGGGTGAGACCATGGTGAGGAGTTTGTTGGGAGCTGCAAAGAAGACACAATCACTGGTCTCAATGGTTTCAATATGGATTTCTTTCATTGTTTACGGAATATGGCCAGGAGTTACATTATTTAAGGTGGTAGAAGACTATTGAAATATGGAGAAATTAGAATAGGATCTCGACACATCTTTTACTGCACTTATTCTAGAAGATGGTGGAAGGGAATAAATAGGTGAATATGGGAATACTTCTCACAAAAAGGTGAATATAGGAATAAGACAATGTCACACTTGATTTTCAAAATTATAGACAAGCATGTAATAGTCATATTAAGTGCTCCACATTAGTTGAGGAAATAGACTGTTGTCTCTTTGTATGGTTTTGAGCAATGCTCACCTCATGAGCTAGCTTTTAGAGTTGATTTAAAGCAATCATTCATTTTCTTAAGATGGTGTTAGAGCCAAACACATCCTTGTTCTTGGTTTGCCCAATATCACCCACATAACAAATTATCCATCGTGGGCGTGCAGCAGGAGGTGGGGAGAGCGTTAAGTGTCCCACATTGGTTAAGGTAATATATTGTTGTTTCCTTTATATGATCTTGGACAATTCTCTCCTCGTAAAATAACTTTTGGGGTTGAGTTAGACTCAATGTCTGTTTATTAACAAATTATAAAATGCAGTAGCCTTGATATATTACCTATTCTTCCTTCTACCTTAATGTAATCCATCAGATTTATGAGAAAGCATAAAATGTTGTCACACTATAAGAGATGCAATACAACACCAGATTGATTTTGTAATGTATAACCTAAATAGTGCCTTATAAATTTGTAATAATCTGTCATTGCAATATGTATCGATGTGTATTGACCAAGAGCTATTTTTTTTTCCGAATTGCTGCTTCAAATTCATGTTGCTAGTACAAGGGGAGTCTTAAATATGTTCCAGAATTAGGTGATTCTTTATGGAACTTGTTATTGCAGTACACTGCTCTCCAACTTCATGCTAATACTTCTATTCCATTACTGCGGGCGAATCCTTTGATGCTTTCTCCCTTTGACTGTTGTAGATATCTCAACAGAGTGGAACTCGATGTTGAACCAGCTTGACCAACTCGGATTTGATGGTTTGTAGGTTCATGTACTTCTTAGACGTTTGTCGCTACTTCCTTTACTTAGACATCTTTATAGTTTTGATCTGATATTTATGTTTTAAGTGTTTGTAAATGGATCAAGAGGGAAAAAGTATAACAGATAGTTACAAAGTTATAGTGTACTTGCTCCTACACTCTTTGCAAGTTCTTTTGAGTAAAAAATAGTCAAAGTTTGATGAGAGCTGCCTTTTTTTGTTTTAATATATAGTAATTTGGACCAATATTTTAGTAAGAAATTCTATTTTTTCTTCATATTGAAATACTGATGTGTGTTGTGTTATAAAATATCATCTGGTCATACAGTTGTAGCTCTCATATGCAAGGAATTGCTTGTTTGCTCTGTAGTTTTTTCCTTTTAATTTACTTGCATGTCTATCTCTCTTACGGATCGTTTGGTACATGGGATGAGATAAACAACAAATTCTCATGTGATTGTTTTATCGTACCTTCTGTATAAGTTAATCTCGAGATTATTATCTTTTATTGCAGGTACTAAATGACCTTTACTAAATCAAGACAGAATAGTCAAAATATCAACATCTAAAGAATTAGTTACATTTATATAAATTTTATATGCAACTATGTATACGATATTTTAGTATTTTCTTTATATAAATATTAAATAACATTTTTCTTATATATAAAAAAATAAATACCAAATATGATAAAACTTAAAATACAAAATTAAAAATTTTGATTTCTAAGGTTTTTTTAATGGATTGTTTTGTAGATAGGCCAAAATCTCATTTTTTTTGTTTCCCACTCAGTTTTCCGTATTCACATTGAAGTCTGATTAAATCTAGATTTGCGTCGAAAAGTTCCAAATGAGTATTAAAAATGAATGAGTATTTATTACTCCGCCGAATCTTTGAAGGCTTCTAAAAGACAAAGACCACAAAATTGAAAAATTATCAGTAAGCGGGAAGCACGTGAGCAAACTTTTATATGAGAAAGCCACGTATACCCCCCCCTATGTCACATAGACAAAATTCAAAGCTTGTCACTTTCACTTGGTTATTATGATGAACTGCAACAATATTTACTAGCAATTTTTTTGAATGTGATCTCTCTAGTTTCTGTTTTTGTTCAAAATCTAAAACCCCTTGTCTAAAATCTTGAGAAAAAAAAGAACACCCAAATGTGGCCAGCTTTAGTTGCAGCAGCAGCAGCAGGATCTGGTTTTTTAGCCAAGAAAATCTTTAACCAAAATGCCACTGAACCCATCTCTGGTTCCACTGAAAGTGACAGTAAATGTGATAAACTCAATGACCCTGAAGAGTTTATAACTTCCTTTCAGCATAAAGATTCAATCTTTACCAGTATTTGTGATAAACCCTTTAACCCACAAGGGCATAAAGATTCAATCTTTATCAGTAATTTTGATAAACCCTTTGATCCAGAAGGGTTTAACACTCCCTTTCAGCATAAAGATTCAAACTTTATGTGTAATCTTGGGTATAGCATTCAAGAAAAGAGTGAGGGGCTTTCTGATGGGTCAATTTTTAGGTTTTCAAGTGCTTGTGATTCTGAAATGGGGTTTAGGAATTTGAGGAAGAAAAATGTGGAAGGTTCTAGAAAGACCAAAGGGAATGTGATGGAGTGGAAGGGAAAAAGTGGAAATGTGAGGAGTGGTGAAAAGGAATTGGTTAGGTTGGATCAGAGGAAGAGAGGGAATGGGAAGAGATTTTATGTTTGTGTAAAGAAGAGGAGAACTAATAAAGTTCCTTCAGGGAAATGTGATTCTTGTGCTTCCAAAGGTAAGATTTCTAAAGTATTATATATATATATATTGTTTATTTTCTTTTCTGTCACTTTAATTCAATAGTATGCTTTGGTAGGGACTGTGTTCTCAAGTCCACTATCTTTTGTTCATAGAAACATCATGAAACTCAAATTTTGAATGTGTTGGTTGATAATTGTGTTAATTGTGGAATGTAAGTAGAAAGTTAGTCTTGCATAGGTACGGAGTCGCCTTTGTTAGGGAGCGATTTATCCAATGGTGGGACTTCCCGGTGCGAACCTAGATTTAGTTGGGCTCCAATGCGGTATGGACACCACGTGGGAAGCCAAAAAAAGGGATGTGAAAAACTCAAATTGGAATTGCAACTTCCATAATCATATGGAGTGGTTTTCAACCGTCCTATATTAATCGCGTTCAAAGGTGTGGGGCCTGAAGCCAAAGAATGGTGGCTTCAAGTAGTATGACTATTTATTTACCTTAAGCAAACTTTTGAGAGAAGAGTTACACTAGTGCAATGGTGCATGAGCAGAGTAGCTTTTGTACATTGTTTAACGTAGTCATCATAGATACTGTAATGTTACTTTTGCAATATATTAAATTCACAAAATGTGCAATTTATGTTCTAGCTATGTGATCTACTCTCCTTTTCATCTTCTATGCCTTTCCTTTTCTTTTGAATGGGGTTGGCGGCGACATTTTTTCGTGTCCTGCGTTAAAACAGTCTGACCAGTAGTACCATAGAGATGATGATAATCTGCATTTTGATACATTAAACGGACACCTTTATTTTTTCCTTTAAATAGCTCGGTCAACTGCTGGTGGACTCAAATCACTTTTCACCTGATTGTGGAGTTAAGCAGTAAGATGCCAGATCCAACAAGTATAAAGCTCCAAAACATTAACTCTCCCATATTGAGAGCAAAACCATATCTTGTCAAAAATTGCTAGGTTTACTTATACCAATGAAAGTGCAGAACAAGTATGCTTCCATTTGGATTTGCTTTCGGGATTTTCAGATTGCTAATTGAAAGAGAGCTTTATACTGTTGAAGTCTTTTGGTAATTTTTGCAGTAAACTGTTGTGTTGATTTAAAAAAAGAGTATCTTAGGGTGTGTTTGGTACGAAGAAGAAAAATGTTTTCTTGGAAAATAAGCAGTATAAGCCGTCTGCTTACTTGTCTTTTTGTGCTTGGTAAGTAAGCAAATATATTATCACAAGTCATTTATATGTAATCTAGGCAAACAATATGGAGGATGGGGTTGTCGGGCGGGGGTGTGGGGTGGTAGGGATGTGAGCTATGGGGGAAGAGTGGGGATGAGTGCATTGAAGGGTGGGAACGAGACAATTAGTATAGAATGCCACTTATGGAACTGTCTTTCATCACTGTATTTACTTTCTCTGGTCAGCTGGTATCCTGTCATGGCTCGATGCAAACTACTACAACAACAACATCATACCCAGTGTGTTTCCGCAAGTGAGATGTACATAGACCTTACCCCTACCTTTGAGGGGTAGAGAGGTTGTTTCCAATAGATCCTCGGCTCAAGAAAAAACATTTTACAAAACAAGGTTGGAAAATACAACAATAAAGAAACTGAGATGAAAATATCATAGAAAAGAAGAATATTGACAGCGGAAATAGTTATGATGATCAATGTAAAAGAAACAACAGTTCTAAATAAGCTCGATGCTACTACTATCTTATTGGTCGGACTTGACGACGTGAAAGAATAGTTACTCTTCTTGTTTAGTTCTAAATTTTCTCTTTGTGCATGTTACTTTGATAGTCTTATTGGAGTGAATATTATCTCTTATATTAAGTTGCTCCAAGTAGGTGAACCGTGAACCTATATATCATTTGCTGCCCTATGCATTTTTTTTAGATTCCTCTGCTTAATCTGCTTTACATCGTCCAGGGAATTCATTTTTTGGTTATGGACTCGGAATTGGAATGATGTGCATGATGTCAGCTGGGAAATCTGAGATCAATAGGCTTAACACTACCATGGATGAAACTGCAAAAGCTGTAGAGGAATTAAAAGCTGAACTTTCTAGGAAAAAAGTTGCACATAACCTGTGTGCTTCGAAGAATGAAGGCGACATAGATGAAAAGAATAATAGAGAATGTAGAATACATGCGATTGCTGAGAGTAAGAATGAGAATAGGAATACTTATAGAGCACTAGATCTCCAAGTGGCTGAGGAAGGTGAATGTGCAAGCAGTGTCGTTACAGAAGAGCCACTACCTGAGGTTATGGAAATGGATCAGCTGGAAGCTGAGCTCGAATCCGAGTTACTAAGGCTTCCGTGGTGTGCTACAGAAGATATGGATTTGAATGGAGGAAGAGATCCTTGTCAGGTGAGCTCATTGTGTAATATGATCTTGACTACCCTGCATATCTTTTCCATCTCTCTGTGTTTTCACTACCATTTGGTTGTTTCCCAACTTCTTAACGATTTACCTATATTTGTTAATGAGTACATTTTCGTTGGGTCCATCCAAAACAAATTCTATTAAGAACTTTTCTAGCATCATCTTGATGCAAGTAATATGGTGTTATACACAAATCAATACTAATGCCTCGATCCAGAAAGAGTGATGCGATATGAATTAGAACTGTTCCTTAAGTTTCTATTTAAAATTTACATGTTCAGAAATTATTCCAAGTCATAATTCATGAACATAAAAAGTGTAAAAATTGTTTGAAAAAATTAAAAATCATAGTCAAAAGGGTAATTTTTGACTAACCAAATTGTGATAGGGTCAGATAAACAGTATTTTTTTTTACTTATCAAGTAGTAACCTAGTAGGCGTTTGGACTAAAACGATGTGATATCTGGAAAGAGTAGTATTTGCAATTGGTTAATCCAAATGGATATCAATTCAGTATGTTATTCTTGTTAAGAGGTACCATGAATTTGGATAAAATAGTCACATAAGCACAAACAAAAATCGGAAGTTGTTCTTAGGTTAGGTTGTTTGGACTTTTTCTAACTAGAAATGGTTAGACAGCCCCTCATGGCTATGATGAATCCATTTTCCTTTTTGGTTTCTCGTCCGGTGTCCGGTACCTGCATGGGGCCCTATTAAATCTCGATTGGTGCCGGGAAGTCCCAATGCGCTCCCTAACAAGGATGAATCCATGTAAGTAACAGCAAATCAAGTGGGATTTCTTCTCTTACACTTCTAAAGTTGATTATCACTCTCATAATGGCCTAATATCTTAATCGAATTTAATTGCAACTATAGATAGCCGTGCTGGTACTTTTCTTATAGCATTAGGAATATTTGTGTTTGCACTTTTTGAGGTTAGTAGTAAAGTTAATGGAACATTTTGTTCTCTGATTTAGACCTATCATTGGAACTCCAACATCTAACCAATTTGCTAAATGCAGAACATGCAAATGTCGATAACAATAGATTTTCCATCTTCTAGTTCCGCTTCACAAACTAATGTTTTACTATTGGCTTTTGCTGCACAGGATGAATTTCTGGAGAAAGAATTTAACCAAACTGATGACCGCAATGCAGAAACTTATCAATGCAGTGGAGTATTGCCATCTGAACTGGATCAAAAGCTTTGTCATCTGCTCATTGAACAACAAGAAGGCCAGATAGTGGAGTTAGAATCTGAGCTTCGCCAAACTCATTCGAAACTCCACGAGAAAGAAGCTGAGCTCCAAGCACTCAAGGATTGTGTCCGACGTCTTACTGAATTTTCTCTAGGTAATGCTTCAGGTATCACTACTTCTCTTTTGTGCCAAAGTATAATAAGTACTAACTACTAAGAAGGCATATCGTCGTTTATACTTGTTTTAAGGAATATCCCTTATGATTAACTTCGGAAACAACCTCTCTACCCCACAAAGGTAGGGGAGGGGTAAGGCATGCATACATCCTACCATCTCCAAACCCTACTTGTGGTATTTCACTGGGTCGGATATGTATGTTTTTGTTGTTTTTGTTGTATCCCTTATGATTAATAATCAAATAATTTCCTTAGATATGCCAAACGTTAAACGACATATCAAAGGAGTATAAAGAAAACTATATCTCGATTCTAAATTAGTTAAGGTTGACTCTCAATCCTAAAGCAGAAAAGCAAGGAACAAAAAGTTCCAAGTTTTGGCTTTAGCATCATACTATATGCTATGTTTGCTTAGACTCTTCAAAACTGTCAACGAGCACGTGTCGGATCCTCCAAAAGTAGTGCATTTTTGGAGGATTTGACACCGTGGTGGCAATATTTTTGGAGAAACCTAGCAACATAGCTATATTGTCAACTATGTCCCCTTTGAACTTCATTCTTCTTTTTGGAAATTATGATATTATTAAAGATTTCTGAGTTCTTTCTCCAGATGAAGAGACTGATGGCATTTGTGGTGGGGATAAAGAGAAGAAAATTGGACCTGAATCAGGGAAATCAATTGTTGGGATGAAAAGATCCATGATCTTTTGAGTATAATTAATTACTAACATATGAAGTCGATAAAAGTTGTCTCTGTGTGATCTATAGGTCACGAGTTCGAGCTGTGTAGTCAGTCACTAATGTTTGCATTAGGGTAGGTTGTCTACATTGTACCTCTTGATATGCGGCCCTTCTCAGGCCTTGCTAATACGAGATGTTTTGTGCATCGAGCTATCTGTAAATTAAAATATGATGGTTCACAAAGATGAAACTGTTGGATTGTTACCTTAGTGAAGAAAAATATATTTGATAATGCAATCATGTGATAACTTTATTTTCTAGAATCTGTGGGCCATTTTTAGTATAACATCACAATGACAATCCCCCACAGAAAAGGTACAGAAAAAAGGAAAAAGTTTGAAAAGATGGAAATTACTATGAGTAATACTGTAGTAGGTACTGTATAAGCACTGTTTTTGTAGTCTTCTCATCATAATGTTGAACTACACTACAAATTATAATTCCTTATGTCTTGATATGACACATTTTTATTTAAAGGTGAGAGTTTCAAGCTCGATTTCTAGTAGCACATGCTCCACTCGGAGGGGGTGAGGAAAGCTACGTGTCCAAAACCTTTGATCCCTTGTTAAGTAGGGTTACGGGTGCTTGAGTCACCTCATCTTCTCATTTTGTCGTTGTTCATTCCTGTTAGGTTAAAGTATTTGGCTTTGCACGCTTTGGTTTCGTTGCCAAACAAATTGTTTATTACAAGTTTAGAGGCTTATGATTTTTTTCTTAAATTTCGTATCTAGTCAAATATCTGAATAATTTATTTTGTTAAATTGATTGGTTTTCTTGTGTCCACAATAGGATGATTCTTGATTGACTTGTTAACCCCCTATTTTATTGTCCTCTTGGGTCAAGCATTTTCTTGATTGCCATAAGGATTTCTGAAATATTAATTAGTTGACTTTTTGTTTTCTTGTATTGGTATTATATTTTATTATTCTACTGACAATTATGTTTTTATAATATAAATAATAAAATAAAAAGTACTGAATTTGCATGTGCTTTTAGAGAAGTTGGTCTCCAAGCAATGGTGGTAAATTTAAAAATTGCCCCTCTTTGCTCTTTTTTGAAAATCAAATTACTAGAGAATTTATTTCTTTTTATACTGTGAAGGGTAAAATAATGATGAAAGTTATTTTTTTCTTTCGAGTTTCACATTTTAACTATAGATTTTTATTTTTTTACTTGAACTATCTATGTATATATGTATATATATATATAACTTCTTAGTATTGTGTTGACAATGTGATAATGTGGTTAAATAAATCAAGAAGAAATTAATATTTGCATTATTATTATTATTATTTTTAAAAATATTTTATACAATAGGAAAAACTAAGGAAAATGATAAACAAAAAAGACAACTACCCTAGATTTCTGGAATTATTGTGATTTATTATGATGGAACTTTTACCTTAAATTATCATGAAATAATTTTCATAATTTGTCATGAAATAATTGTCATAAATTGTTTAGGTTTTGTTAGATTGCAATAATTGTCAAATTATAGGAGTTTGCTTAGAGTAGTGTAATGAACTAACTTCCACCTATGTTAGGGGAGAGGGTATTTCAACTTTCAATATCAAGTTGTTGATTAGTTATGTGAAAAAATGATGATAAATATGAAGGTTAAGTAGTTGAATTATGACAATCATATAAGAGTGTGACGGAATGAGATCTTTCGACTTTCAAGTAGAGGTTTCAGATTCGAACCAGGAAAATTAAGAAATTCCTACTATAAACAACTTATCTCCTTGAATAATAACAAATTAATAGGGTCATTAAGTTAATGAATATTAGAACCATAGATTTAGGGTTCAATCTCTAGGAATCGAGGAACTATTAGTACGAATCTAAATTAATTGGTTTGGAAAATATAATCAGAGATTCATGATTCAAACCCTGAGAATCAAGAAACTTTTCATATAGGAAGCATTTTCCCTTATTTCTCGTAGTGTTAATCAGAATTAGTTGGATCGGTGAATTTCAAATGCTAAAATCAACGATTTAGGGATCAAAAAAAATATGAGAAACTCTTAATAGGGATCGGAGTGGTTACTCCTTTAATGAATATCTGAATTAATCAGGTCATGAAAGCATGATTATTAAACGATTGGTTGAATTATTCTTAGGGCCTAGTTTGGTAAATTTAGTTAGGTATATATATATTACATGATAATTGGTATTACATTGAAACGTGAAAGGCAGGTAAAATCATTCTCCATTGATTAAATTTTTATTTATAAGTCACACTAAGTTAGATTTATGTCACGTAGAATTTCATTAAAAGAGAGATGCTTTTTATTAAAAAAATTATTAAAATTTAAATTCATTTTTTTTCCATTCATCTCATCAAACTCGTCGATAGTACTTTCATATTTTTGAAGGTCTTACTACTTGATAAAATAAATATGCCCCCACAAAATATAAATGTGTGAAAGGGAAAAAGATAAAAAGAAAGAATACAAAAATTAAAAATTGCCAAAACCAATAAATTTTGTGGTGAAAAAAAGTATAAAGCCAAAAGAAAGGATACAAAGCTACAATTAAAAATCTACTTGTCTCATTTCAGCCATCCGTGCACAACTTTTAATATTTCTTTTTTTATTTTTTTTCTATGGAGGGTAATATCCGTATTAAAGTCTGATTAAATATAAATTTCATTAAAAGATTTCGTATGAGAGGTTAAAAATACCTCTAACAAAGATGTATATATAATCAAGATAACTTAAATTCAAAACTTTTAATTAAAAATTAAAAAATATTTACCACGCGATCATTGTTATTATTGATCAAAACTTTTGATATTACTTGTACGATACAACAATAAATTTTGCACCAAACCCCACCACCTCACTATCATTTTGTTCTCTTATTATATAAATACAATATATAAGTAAAAATCACAAGAAATTACCAAGAGTATTTGGTAAGATAGTTAATATTTTTTATATATCTGAAATTTTAAGATTTTAGTAAAATAGGAAGCAAATACAATGTCAAGATATAGAATTTGTTTGAACCAATATTTTTGAAACTCTTTATAAATTTATTTGAATTATTTTACTAATTAATGCTCTTTTTAAACTATTCTTGTTGTATCAATATTGCTATTTTATTTAATGTTCTTGATGTCAGGGGTATTTAATTACCTTTTTGTTAGTTTAACGATATTAAATAAATAGAATATGTGTTTTTTAATGTCTTTAAATTTTTATATGAAATGATTATATTTAATATTATATATATATATATATATGATCGTACCAAAATGAATGAATTGAAATGAAGTGAGTCAATAAAAAGATAATCAATCAAGTGATCAATCATGTCGAAAAGTTACTTACATTGAAATAAACTAAATCAAAATAGGTTAACTATTATATCATAATTCAAATGATTCAATTACCATCAAAATTTGTATTTTATATGTTTGCGTGTTATATATATATATATAAAGACTTTGAATTCAATCATGTCAAAATAAGCTGAATTATATAATATTCAAAGTTATTAACTAATTAAAACTAAATAAATTATATTTTCACGAGTTAATTATATCTTATATAAACGTTAGCTACACAAGTTAACATTTTTTTTCAATAATAGAAATATAGAAAAAATGAATAGAAGATTAAAAATGAAGAACCGCACCCTCATCAATTAAGTTACTAAAATTCTCACACGCCTAACCGTCAACACATAACTTAGCTCTACCACCTTTTTGATTTGCGCATTACATAATCTATTTTTTAAAAACGACACACCCAGTAATATAATCTAAAATCTTTAATTAAAAATAAAAAAAAAAATCAAATACCAAATACCTAAAGAAAGAGAAAACAAAACAAAAAAAAAAGGAAAAAAAATCAAATATGTCATTAAACTTTTAGAAAAAAACTCATGTCATCGGCTAAAAGTTTGACTCACTTATGTCATTACTATTAAAGAAAAGACCCATTATTTTTTAACGGTGGTTTTGTAAAATTATTTTTGACACGTGACCAATTATAATTCGGCCAAGTCATCAATTTTTTTAATAAAAAAAAATCATAATTCTGAATGAGCATTTTCTTTAACGGTAATGACATAAATGAACCAATCTTTTAACTTATAAAAGTCTTTTCTAAAAGTTCAATGATATATTTAAGCATTTTCCAAAAAAATAATATAATCACCATACCATATAAAAACTAGAAAGAAACATGTCAAACTAACAAAACCACACCTTCTCTATCTTCTCCATTACTCCAACAAACAAAAATATACAGACACACACAAACAAAGCTAAAAACCAGAAAAAAAATAATTAAAAGAACTATCATAAGAATATGAAAAGTTTATTTTCAAAACCCATTTCAAGTCCAGGTAGAACAGAAAAATTTCCTCCGCCATTAATGAGATTCTTAAGAAGCAATGTTGGAAGCAAAAGCAATAGAGCAAGAACACGAGCTAGCCCTATGTTTTTGCGCAAAAACAAAAACAATATCGCCATTGAAAAAACTCAAGAACCTTCTTCCCCAAAAGTCACTTGTATAGGTCAAGTTCGTGTTCGCAGATCTTCGAATAAAGCCACGAAAAAACGACAACGTATAGAAGAGAAGAAAACCCAGAAATGCTGTAAATTACACAAACCCATTTCAAATTTGAAGAAATGGGTGTGCTGTTTTCCATTTGGGTATTGTGTAAAAAAAGTCGAATCAGCTCAAAAAGTTACAAAATGCAACAATATCGACACTACAAATACAGAAATTGCAATTTCTGAATCAGAAAAAAATGAAGATGATGACTATGCGGAGTGTAATATCAATCCACCAATAAATGCATTGATTTTGACTCGATGTAGATCAGCACCATATAGATCTTCATCATTAGCTAGTAAATTTTGGGGTTCTCCATTGAACAATCAAAATCCCCAAAATAATATTCGAGAACTGGAGGAGGAAGAAGAAAAACGTCCTCCGGTTCTCGAAAAATCTATTATTGGGGATTTAGGATCGAGAAAAAGCCATGGAAATGAAGAAATGCAAAGCTCCATTAATGGAGAAAGTAGTAAAGCTTGTGTTCATCCATTACTTCTTACAAGATGTAAATCAGAACCAGCAACAACAGGTGAAAGGCTTAATCCAACAAGGTTTAGTGATACTAATCCTCTAAGTTGATTTCTTTTATTTTTTTAGAATTTTGAATTTTTCATATTACTATTGCAATATACTTGTACTATTTTTGTTTACAAGAAATATAACTATAACTTGTTATTACTCTCAATGTTTTAAAAAAGATTGACCTAATTTAACTTGGAACGGAGTTTAAGAAAAGAAAGAAGACTTTTTAATCTTGTGGTTCTAAATTAAAGTTATGTCAAATGTACCAAAATATCCTTTAATCTTGTGGTTTTAAACATGTCACGTGGAAAGTTAAAGTTTAAATGTTTTCAAAAAAGGAAACGAGTCATTCTTTTGAAATAAACTAAAAAGAAAATAGGAACATTTTTTTGAAACGTAAGAAGTATTGTATTTTAATTTTTTAAAATACTTTTTCAAATATTGCAACTATAAAATGTTTTTTTTTGGTACTATGCTTTTTTTTTCTCTGCTATGCTCAGCTCAGCCCATTCCTCAAGGACTTTTTTTTAAAAAAAAAATAATAATTTATTATTACACTTTTTTTTGTGGGTGGTGGGGTGGGGGGTGGATACATTTTTTAAAATTATTTACCAATATTTTTTTGGATTTTGTCTATTTTTTTCTTTTCTTACTCCTATTAATCTCGAGATAATTGTCATGTTTTATTTGTTGAGAGAGAATACTGAATTCATATAGAACATTGCAATACGATACGAATATAGTTATATAAGAGAAATATGAAACCCAAATTAAGAGGCGTTTGCACTCTTTTAAAATGAGTATATTTACCTTCCACCTTTGTATTACCCAAAATAGAAAGAAAGAAAGAATCTAGAGGCTCGATTTGACTTATACGATTGCTAATGTAAATCGAAGAGTTTAGTCTAAACTCGTGATAATGTAAATTGAGAAATTGAGTCTAAACACTTTTAGTGATTGGTCTTTAGAGTTTAACTTAAATATTAATAAAATGAATAAAAAGTATTATACATATTAATATGATTCAAAATATATATCGTAATATTGACTAAAATTCATGTAATTTTATTTTGAAAAGTAAAATATGACAAGTATTTACCAACATCTTTTGTGAGGGTGGGGGTGGACTGGTGGAGGGTGAGGGTGAGGGTGAGGGTGGTGGATACAATTTTAAAAAATATTTACCAATAATTTTTGAATTTTGTCTACTTTTTCTTTCTTAATCTATTCATCTCGAAATAATTGTTATGTTTTATTTATTGAGAGTTAATTAGTATTCTTTAAAAGTGGATTCATATAGAACATTGCGATACGATACGATTATAGTATATAAGAGAAATATGAGATCTAAATTAAGAAGTGTTTGTACTTTTTAAAAATGAGTATATTTACCTTCCACTTTTGTATCATTCAAAATAGAAAGAAAGAAAGAATCAAGAGGCTCGATTTGACTTATATGATCGCTAATGTTAATCGAGGAGTTGAGTCTAAACTGGTGAATCAAAATCACCCTAATGTATATCGAGGAATTGAGTCTATATTGGTGAATTGAAATCACTTTAAGTGATTGGTTTATGATTCAAAATATATATTGTAATGTTGATTAAAATTCATGTAATTTTATTTCGAAAAGAAAAAGATGACAAATATTTTGAGACGGGACGAATATTTTATTATAGGTGTGTGGTGTGTAGTGTGAAGTGTGAACTTATTTTAAAATCATCTTTGGATGCTCTGACTTTCAAAAATTTATTTAATTTTGTGGAGTATAAAATTTTAAAGTATTTATTATCCCTCTTGAAGATTCAAAGATACCACCAACCTCACGAGGACCATTAATATATATAATTTTTTTCTTTTGTATTCAAGTGTACTTGCAATTGAATAAATCTTGTAAATGTATATAAAAAAATATTATCTATAATAGTAGCGTTTGAATTAATTTACATTTGATCAATTATCCTATCGAATCTTTGCTACTTCTTAATTAATAATATAAATAAATATTGAGTATTTAATAGAAAAATCACTGATTTTAAAAAAAAAAATCTAATCTCAATGTCATGCGTTCATTTTAGTGACTAATAAGTCATATTTTGTAAGCTAGCTATATATAAGTCATATGATTTAGTGAGGGTGTACGTAAATTCGTTAACTTTAAAAAAAATTATATGTTTATACGTAGATCTATTTTAAGAAAATGACGGAAAGTAGGTTATAATTAACAGTACATTAATGAAGAACATAAAAGTGCCCTTGTGTTGCTGGTACAAGATAGTAAAATCACTTCTGAAATTATTGATTTAAATCTACCTAGAGCTTATTTCATTTTTAAAATTTTAAATTTAACTTACTGTTTATATTAGTATATTCGAAGTCTTTAAAATTTGAGTTTGCTTCTCACGTAAAGTTTATTTTAGGGATCTTAATATCTTTAAGTTAGCTGATTAAAAGAAAAATTCACCCGATTAATTATAATTATTAGTAGCCATCATCAATATATACTCAACAATAATGACATGCCAATATAATCTTAAAGTGAAGTATGACGGATAAAATGTAAGCAAATTTTATCATTATAAAAATAAATACTTTTTGATAAATTTTTTACTCATGAAAAAACTAGTCTAACAAGTCCAGAAAAGATATATAATAATAGAAGTACGAGACATAACATATAAAATAACTAGTATGAAGATAGTAACTATAACAAAACCATATGATAATCAAAGTATAAAATTATAACAAAATCGAAGATAAGAAAGTACATGAACAATGAAAAAAAATGACAAAGACGACGTATTGCTACCTATTAATCTTCTACCATAATTCATATCGTCTCGAACTATCATCAATACATATTGAGTCTAAAATAAATATATTATCAATACATGATATAATATAAAAATCCCTTTGTTTGACAAAGTTTTAATAATAAATGCATTGATATTCTGTTCCCATTGACTCCAAAATACTGGATCTGCTTCAAAGTAGTAGGGGCCTAGTTTGTTTATTTGTTTTTTTTTTCTTTCTAGAAATATACCAAAAATGTTGGAACATTAGTTGAGTTTGTTCTAGAATTTTGTTTTTACACCAAACTTAGATATTCAAAGTGTATTTTGGGACAATAGAAATATATGTAAATTATGTAAGTTTAGGCTTTTGCATGATTGGTTTATTAAAAAAAAAAGGACAGTTAATTATTGTAAAAGTAATTTTTTATAAAAAATATTATAGGCCATTGTGCATGACGTTATGAATATCTCTATATATTAAAAGAGGAAAATATGAGGACAATATTTTCAACTGCATATATTGTTTGCTTCATTTAGTCCAGGATGTAATTTGGAGAGAGTTTAGCTAAGTTTATAAGATGATTAAATTAATTTATGATCAATATATTTGAGAAGTATCAAAAGTATTTTTATAAGTCATATTAACAAATAGGTCATAAGTATTAATTGGCTATTCTCAATTCATAATCTTTTAGTTTATAAGCATTTTCTTAGTTTAAATATTTTATGATTTTTTCCCTAGAATTTTTTGTAATCTCAAAGTACTCTTCCTATGTCTTAAAAGGAGGTGGTTAGATCAACTATATTATTTGAAGTGGAATATTAGCTAATAAAAATTATTATGTTCAGAAGATGAAAGTTACGAAAATGAAGATGTTCAAAAGTATATGTGGACATATTATGAGATATAGGATTATGAATGAGGATATTCGAGACAAAGTGATGAGAACGACAAGGTGAGGGAGCAAGACTATTTAGATGGTTTGAATACGTGAAGAGAAAAATGACTAGTAAGAAGGTATGAATGGTTGGCAACGCATGGTGGATTTTAGGAGAAATAAAGTGAGACGGAAGAAGTACTGGTGGTGGACACATCTTCAATTTATCGAGAATATGACCTTAGATAAGAAAATATGAAGATTGAAAATTAAGGCTGAGGGCAAAGTTAGTTGTTAGTCAAAACATTGTCTCGCTTTTCGATGGGATAGGCTTGATAGTCATACTAGTATTATTGGTATTATTCTCATAATTTTTTTGTTCTTTAGTTGTTGTTACTATATCTATCATATTTTATACTTTGATTATCGTATTATTTAGTTATTGTTATCTTCCTTTCTTTCCTTAGTAACTGTCTCGATTCCTTCACTTTTGTATTATTTTTTCTAAAAAATACTTTAAAATATATATTTTTTATTTATTTAAATCAAAAGTCGATCCAAAATAATTTTCCAGTCTTTTTAATTTTCAGATAATATCTACACATGCATGCACTATCCTCTTCGGACCCTACGTTGCTTAAGTGTAGGAAGTTGGCACGTGAATGTGTACAATGACAACACAAACATAAAAGACTTATATGAGTAAAAATAAATGCATGTCATGCAATCACACATTATACAAAATATTTTTGGAATTTTCTTGGTGTCCATTAGTAATGAAAATTTTAAGAGATGAATAGAAAATGATTAAAAATAAAATAAAATTGAATTTCATAAAAAAAAAACATTTAAGAAGAAAATTATAACTAAATATACTAAAAGTCATTTTTTTAAAATCTAAACAAATCTTTTTTTATCATCTATCGAAACAAACTTTTAAATTATAAGAAATTTAAAGTTAATGAAGTGAAGTTTGTGCTTTGTAAGTCATAAGTCGGAAATGAGAATTCATATAACCAATTTGGCCGCGATAACTTCTTATTAAATCAAATTCACAATTTATTTATTTTTGTTGGGCCGTTGCTTAAGGCCTATGAGAAAATTTGAGTTGCAAGGGAAAAGAAAAATATTTGACAATTTATTATTGAACTTAAAAGCCCAACTTGCTCCCAAACCTTAGGGTAATAATATATTAGGAAAAATATCAACCAAGTTGAAATTAAATTACTTTTGCAATTTCCAATAGGAGAAAAGGCTTATTAATATGATTAAAATATATTTTTAGTATAAAGTAAGGAAATTTCAGCAATTTATACGCTGATTATATCTTATTCTGAAAGTTTTTCAAATTACAATAATTTTGAATTTTTCAGAACTCATAGATATATTGCTTCTTCACCTGATACATAGCAAACGATGCGTAAGTTATGTATCAGTTATATGTAAGTTATGTATCATATACATATCTATAAATCAGGTTTATATTGATTTATGTTTGAAATAATGAGGGTTACGTGTCAGCAATAACATTTGTATAACGTGCATTGTACACAAATAAAATTATAATTTATCTGATAGAAATAAGTGATGTATCTGGATATTAAGAAGAAAAAAAAAAAGAACCTCAATTTTTATAATTGATTCAAATGATATGAATTTTAGAAATTATATTATCTAAAATCTTACAATTACGTAGTTTTACCTATATTTTAAACCTCTTTTTTTGTACATTAATTTCATTAAATTTGCATAGATAAAGTAAATTCAAGACAATTTGTTTTAATGTGATATTATATATTTAACTCGTTCCTTTTAACCGGTATTCTATAAATGCATAAACTCAAATTTGTTTGATGTGATACATGCAGTTTATTTTTAGTTATAAATTTCTTTAATATTTCAATACTACAAATATAATTTAAAAAATAATTTATTGTTAATACTTCATTCGTTTTAAAATAGTTATCACATTTTATTATTTCAAAATACAATTAGATTAAATAAATTCGATATCTTAAAATTAAAATTAAAAAATTATACAAAATGTACTGTAAATTACAATTTTTCGTATATTAATAGATGAAAAACTATGTTTTAAAAATTCATGAACGAAACCAGTATTAGGAGTTTAGGGTACTAATTTTTTTTTCCTTTCCTTGTCATTGAAATATCAATCAGTTCTCTTAGATGTTCATTATTTAATTTTCTAGTACAAATATAGAATCTAAAAAAAAAACTATTGAATTTATCTAAACCTACGAACTCCCGCTTAATTCTATTCCTACTTAAAATATCGATCAAAATTCATATATCTTATAGTTGAGCTTAGGATATACTTGAAATTTAAGGACAATGTCTACATCATACAGAGAAGAATTGGACCATAAATATTAAATACAGAAGGCATTAGCTGTTTCTCATCAATGGACTTAATTAACAATTAATATGAGCATGCCAGTCTAGCAATTATGCATAGCACAAAAAAATTAAAAATAAATTATAATTTAAAAAAAATGAGAATTAAAGAAAAAAAGATTTTTAGTATTGAGCTAAACTAACTCAATTATACTTTTAATACAATGTGATATTATCTACTTTTATCATATTCAATTGTTCACATAATATTTTCGAAAGAACTTAATGCTATTAAATGGTATCATTTCATTCATTTTATATATAGTTTTTTTCATTTCAACTATCAGTATAAGACTTCGTCTATATACTCAATAGTCTCTTTCTCAAATTACTTTTAATATGATTAGTTATTGGATTAAACCTTTCAAAAATACTCTTAATATGATATGATATTATCTATTTTAATTATATAAAGTTTGTAAGTTTTTTCCGAAAGATCTCTCATTAAGATTTCATGTATCTATACACCTTTTCTATATCATTTCTTTTAATTTTCATGTTCGATTGCACATGATGAATAATTATGATAAAAAAAATGAAATTTTTATCGAGTCCTTGAATGTCTCATTAAAGAATCATATTTAAAGATAAATTATTAATTTAAAATTTATAAGTCTATAGTGACTCATCTGATTTATTGGTTCACAATTAATGCATGTATAGATTTTGAGTCAAATTTTACTCAATTTTCGAATGACTTATTACTTGTAAAAATAAAAATTAGTTCCTATTCCTAAACCTCAAAAATAATAAAATAAAATGGAATTTATATTTAAATTGGTCAAAGTAGATCATTGACTAGCATGGAACTTTCTGTAATAATGTATGTGGACTTCAATCTTTTTCAATAGTTCATCTTTGTCTACTATTTTCATAGGCAAAAAATTAAAAGAAAAAAAAAAAACCAAGAAACCAAGAAGTGTATATAATACATTTGATAATTATATGAAAAAGACTGATATTAATTATTTTAATCAAATATATACAAATCCATCCAGCCATTTGCCTTAAATGAATTTGGTCCCCAAAATGATGTCTAGGAAATAAATGTCCACTTTATTTATCGACTTCGAATGAGATGGAGTCAAAATTTTAATTTTATAATTTTTATAATTTCAAATATTTATTTATGAAGTAAGTAGAGGTAAACATATTCATTATCATAAATCTTCAAAGTCATTATGATTTAGGTGTAATGTATTATTTGAATTTACACCACAACATATTCAACGAAGGGAAAATATTGCCGAATAATTTTCTGTTCATTTCTTTTCATTTTTAGGACGAAAACTCAATAATTTGATCTGATTAAATAAAATGAAGAAATTCTATTCATTTCACGTGGTCTTTCGATGATGCTAAACCATGTATTGTTCTTGAGACCTAGGATGAATCTCATAAAATCACATTAGGCTATGATTACATGATATCATGTCTAAATACAAAATATCATTAGTCATGTCTTAAATCTTATTAATTAATTCCTTAAATCTCCATCACATTTTATTTAAAATCTTGGAGTTTTTCTTTTGGGAGATTTATATGATTTGGAGAGAGATTAATTATTAGAACACAATGAACAAGTAACAAGCATGTACAAACAAATTAGTAGATAATACAAATTTTTTTGCTTGTATCTTTTATATTATAAATAATAATTATTATTATCCATCAATCATAAAAATCAATAATTAACAATGACCATACTGATATTAGTATCACTAAATGATATGACTTAATACATAGATAATTTGTTAAATTGTCGGTAAATTTCACTTTAATGCTTAAATTACGATTTATTTTATTGAGCATCTAAACACATAATAAAATATTTTTATTAGACATTTTCAACCTTGGAAAGACTTTTCGAAGTGTTCTCAAACATCTATTATATAGTTAAGTTAACCACTTAAAATATGTCATTACCTCATAACCAGAGACAGAAGGTTCTAAATTTTTGGACATAACAAAAAATTATTTTCGAATCCAAAACACTAGTGTGGAAAGCATTTCTATGGAACTTTCCTTATCATTCATGAGCCGTCAATCAATTTTGTTAGGAGGTTCACAAGTTAATATATATATATATAATTTTCCAATATAAATACAACATCTACGAAAAAGTTATTAGATTCGTCTGAACTCATAAATGCCACTTAGCTCTGTTTCAGCTCACACCGACCTCAACCAACCAATATCACTTGCACTCACCACCTCACGGTGACGACTACCATCAATACTAACTAGCTTTGAGAGTATGTTTAATCAAATAAATATTCTTTACAATATCTTTACATTAAAAAAAAAATCTTTAATATCTTTATAATGGATATAATATTTAATTAAACATTGTTTTACTTAAATTTTACTTATTAATTTAAAAATAAAAAAAACTATACACATTTAATAATGAGAAAACTAACAAACATCAAAATCTTCTTCATATTTAGAAAAACATATCCTATTATCCAAATTGTAGAATTATTCAAAATATAAAACTTCACTATTAAAGGATCAAATCAAACTTTTACATACATTCAAATGTAGGACAAAAACAATAATTATAATTTCACATCTTGTGCAGTGCATTAAATTTTCCAACCACAAAATGCACAAAAAAAGCATAGTAAAGGGTGCCAATCTAATCTATGTTAAGAAAAAATAAACAATAATAAAGACAAACTCCCCATAATTATTTTTTTCAACAAAGGTCCAAATACATCAATTTAAAACAAATAATTATGTTTTGCCATCAAACAATATGTAATGTCATATAAATTGTTATTAGAAAACGACGATTTCATATAACATGCTATGGTCTTAATATTTTAATCAACAATTTCATAAAATTATCAAAAAGAATTTATTCATGACACCTCAAATAAATGGTCAATATATAAATCACAATCTTAATTGAAATGTCTAAATAATTTTTTATAAATGATTTGCAAGAATGATAATAATCTTGAATTATTTTTGTCCATATATCAAGACATAAATGATGGACATAATTTAACTTTTTTTCAAACTATAGTCTTAATTAAATTATGTGATTTCTTGAATTAATTTATTATAAACTCAATTTAAGTTATGATATATATAACTTAATGACGTTTTTATGTGATTTCTTGAATTCTTTGTCTATTGTTAGAGACAAGAAAATAAATAAAAATGTACATAAGGACAATAAGAAAAATACATAGTGTTTTTAATTGTGTAAGATTCAACCTAAGAACTAATAAAAATATTTGTTGAGTTGATTAAGTATAATAATCTTTCAAATGATAGTTTAAGATTCAAAACCCTCAATATACTCTCTTGATTGAGTTTATCGCATGAATTTATTTAATATTTATCTTCAATATATAATTTATATAATGTTACATTAAAAAAAACTTAACTCGTTAATCATCTACGTCAAAAATAAAAAAAACAGTCAAGGGGTCTTCTTAAATGGGATGCCCCTTCTACAACATTTACAATAATACAACACATGGCACTGTCCTAAAATTTTGTATGGAAAAACAAATAAAACAAAAATATACTTGAATTAGTTAATTTTGTTAGGTACACTTTCAAAATTTACAATTTTCTGATTTGTCCTTTCAAATATTAAGTTACCATATAAATCTTTATCATAAGGTACTGTTTCTGATAGATGTACAAAATTTTCACATGATTTTTTTATTGAATTTCTAAAGGACATTATCATATTTTAGATTATTTTACAAGTAGCCTTAAAAATTGGGATCTTGACATTTTTTTTGTCAGCCGGCTAATAATTAAAACATTTTTCTTCATAGCTATAATAAATTGATATATTCAATATATAATTAATATATAATATAGACATATTGATTATTATTTACATAGTATGCATAGATTATATTGACTATTTTTTTTTCTTGAGGGGTACAGAGTTTGAGGTTTCAAACCTAATAACTTTAACTCACATATTGTGTATATGTTATAAATTTATTATATTACGCTCCAATATATATTGAGTCGCACTGAATTAATTTTCTGAAATCCATATTGATATCTATTCCAATATCCTAGGCGATTACTTCCTTATCGGTTAAATTGGTATCAAATCTATCAGAGCGAAAATTGAATTGAATCAGATAAAAATTAATTCGCATGCCAGCTTTATTGAGTGCTACTTCTCTAATTATTACTTTTAAAATTACCGAGTTAGACTTTTATTTTGAAAGTTCATGAGGTAAGAAGTGTCCGGTTTAATGTATCTTGTGCAGAACGAATTTAAGTCAATTAAGATTTCTTTATAAATATTGAAATTGAATGAGAAACACAAATAAATACTAATTATTCAAAGCTCATGAGGTATATATATATGCTATTGATAAAAGACAAACTTGTTATAATTATTTTAAGAAATGTTAACAAAATATAGTAATTAATTATATAAAGTGGGGGGTATGGTACACACTACATAAATGTTCCTATCCAACACATCTACATCATGACCTTGTAACTTATTGCTGTGTGGATGGTGAGTGTTTCCATTGCCAAAACTTGTGAACTTAAATCTACTCATCATGTGATATTCTCTACTTATTCATGCTTCTTTCATGATCTATTTTTTTTTTCCCAATGAGTACTTATATTAATTCTCATTAGCAAATTTCATCACTCTTTTAGCATAAAATAAAGCATACATATATACATTCTTGATCAAGATCTTGATCTTTACCATGAAGCTTAAGTGTAGCTTCATTGTCATCTTCTTCCTTCTCCTCCTTGCCTCGCCTTCCTTTTCGTCTTCTTCAGGTTTGTACTTATTCACAAACGGATCTAGAATGAGTTTTGTCAGTTTTACTGCATGTTTCGTTATTTTTTAGTTCGAATATGTATACATACATTTGGATTACACTTACTCTAAATCCTAGATTCGACTCTGTTTGTATCCTTAAAGTTTATGAAATATGCTTAGTTACAAGCTTACTATAATTGATAATAGAAAAAAAAGGAACTTTATATATATGTGTAAAAATAAGTATATATTTTTTTTCTTTTCTAAAATAAGAATAATTTTGTATATATAAATATCACAAGTAGCTAGGTAGGTTTAGGAATAGAAGGTACTTGTTTTTGCACCAAATTCATAGCTTACCAAATTAATTGCGACATGGATGGAAGCTGAGGAAAGCACTAACAACAAATGAAAAAAAGGGGTCCATGTTGTTGGTTATAAAGTTAGATAAATTTTCAAAATTTATCGTGTCAACTCAGTACATTTAAATCCTGATTCTGCTAGTGTGCTACTAAATTAAGCTACATGTATCTTGATATTTATGCAACATTCTTGATTATTTTTATAATTTTTTTTGCTTACTATGATTTCACTTTAAATTTATTTATAGGAAAAATGGATTTATCAAAAGTGGATGCCTCAGAAATTTATGAAATTGATTATAGAGGACCAGAAACTCATACTAACATACCTCCACCAAGAGGAGGAAGACATAATAGTCATCATCAAGGCATGTTGTTTCATCACAAAGCTACTAAGCCTAGCAAAAATGTAAGAAACTTCATTCTTGAATATTATAGTGTATTATATTTTTGTATTATCCAAATTAGTACTTAATATTTAATTTATCCGTTCTAGATTTGATTGTATCGTAGCTCTATAACTTGGATGCTATTTATTGTTTAAGTATAGTTTACTATTATAAAGTGAAACTTTAGAATAACTATAAAATTATTATTGTGTAATTTATATATAGCTCAAAATTTAAATTGTGAAGTTAATAATTAATGCTTGTGTAAGGGTAGTAGAGTGCTACATGTTTACATCATATCCATTGGGATGTGGACTTTTATATGCTTTGTGCATCGAGCTTTCCTTTTTTACGCAATTAAAGTTGTTTAGTATTTTAAAGGGGGGATTTTAGAGGAACGTCGAAATTGTTTTTGTGTGATTTATATATAGGTCATAAGTTTAAATTATGAAAGTAACAATTAATGTTTTTTCAGGAGGTATATAAGTCGTTACATCACACTTCGTCGGAGTTCCTTTGACTTTGCATGAATACATGCACGATATTTTATGCATCAAACTACTTTCTTTTTTATGTCATTAGTACAATTTAGTATTTTAAAGAAGAACTTTCGAAAAACAATAAAGTTATTTTTGTATAATTTATATATAAATCATGAATTCAAATTGTGGAATTGATAATTAATAGGTATTAGACTTACACTTTGTCTGCATGTGACTCTTCAACGATATTTTATGCATCAAATCGTCTTTTATTTTTTTAGTGTAGTTTGATATTATGTGACTAGTTATATTTTTTCTTATAGTATTTTTTTTTTATTCTGCAGGGGAAGAAAAATCATGGATGATGTAGTAATTATTATAATTATAATTAATGGTGTGATTTTTAGATTTATATGGGCAAAATGAATGTGTCCTTATTTTGATGAAGCAATAGAAATATATATGTTTGAACTTCTTTATTATATATAGTTTACTTTCATGTGATAATATGGAGTATGTAATTACTTTCCAAATGCCTTTAAATTGATTTTACTTTTATATTATGATATATATATCTAATAAAGTTTGTGTCTTAATAGGTGAAATTTATTATTTATGAATCCATAAAATTAAATAGGTACACCATTAAGTTTAATTTTGGTTTAAATCAATATGATTTTCACACAATTTTCATTAAAAATATTGATCTCAAACTTTAAACATAGAAAATAATTTAGTAAGGAATTTTTTTAAATAAAAATACAACATTAAAATAAAATATTTTTTTTCCCCAATAAATATTATCCTTTTGGGACAAAAAAACAAATGATGTATTATGCATTTGCAAGTGTCGGTTCTTCACTAAAATCTCTTATCTTCATATTTCTCTATTTTTTTTTTTTAATTCTTTGTAAGTTTTTGATAAATCATTTTTTCCCACTTTTGTCCATTAATAGAGAAAAGAAAAGGACCCTAGGTTTATAGCAAATCTATTGTTGGGTAGTCTCTATCATCAAGTAACAAATTTAATACATTTTTTTTGAATAAAATATCGTGTAATAATTATCAAAAATAAAATAATAAGCTAAAATTAATGATTTATAAAATATATTTTTTAAACGAACTAAAAAATATAGTTCACAAAATTGAAACTATCAAGAAAATAATTCTCACGCCACAAGTGATATAACAAACAACATGGCTGCAATTTAATTTGACACATGAAAACTTTGAGTATATAAAAAATTTCACTCTGTATAAATAAATAATTTGTCAGAAACTTTATAAGCTAATTTATTTCAAATTTCAAATTTGTAAAGTTAAAATTTAGATTTCGTAAATTAAATTAACAGGTGAATGTGAATTTTTCGACAAAAATTAATGGTGGTTGTAGAACTACGTGTTTAATAGAACATGGAATTACAATTATTTGTGAGATGTACCATTGAAAGGGTCTACATGTCCACAATTAAATGTTTAACATTAAATCTTAAATTTAATAAGTTATTTTTTCTAATAAATAATTTCTTAACACAAAAAAATAATAATATATATACATTGTTTTTTATTATGATTATTATTTTTCACTCAAAAATCTTGATAAACATCAATACACTAAAATATATTATTATAATAAGAGTTTTTGAGAATATTCATACACCTTAAGAAAAATTATTAATATAAAATAAATACTTATTAAAATTCTGATAACTTACCAGTTAATTAAGAGGAAAAAAATGATGTTCGATTGACAAAAGAAAGAAAGAAAGTTAATAGATGTGAGAGCAAAATCAAGCAAAGAGCGAGATTTGTTAAGACTCTCCTACAAATTTGATTCGTTCAAATCATTTTAGATAAATTAAGAGACCCTTTTTAAAAAATAAAATAAAATGAACTTAATGGGATGATCTAAATTATTCAAATTCAGATCTTTTAAATCAAGCATTGTTAATGAGATGAATTCGGATGATTAAGAATTTGAACTTCATTAAGCGCATACAAATAAGGTCTAAGTGCTTATTTGTACACACACAAAGTAAGAAAGAATAAATATCAACTAAATTCTAATTAAAACATATTTATATATTATGCCTAATTATTTTCAATTATAACAACTACTTTCAAACATCTAATAAAATTAACTCAATAAACTATACTTTTATTTTATTTTTTTTTGCGATAAAACACAAGTTTTTCTAAACTATGAGCGATATATCATAGATATATTTTAACAAAACTAAGATTCTATTATCTTTGAACTCAATTTTATTTTGTAATTTTATACATCGTTTGACTTACGTGGCACACTTCGTGACACTACTTAAGTTAAAGCGTGTGAGAAATGTTTGAATGCCATGTAAGTCAAAAAGATCCATAAAATTATCAAAAAATTGTAATCAAACTAATAAGACCTTAGTTTAATTGAAATGTATCACTAGACTTTCGATGATAATTTAGAGATACTTATATCTTATCCTTTTATTTTTATCGAATTTGACATAAGTTAAAATGACACTTATTTTCGAACGAAGACGGAATATATTAAGTTCCAAAAGTTGACTAATTAAGAAAACTTAGCAATATTAACAAAGGACCAATTCCACACGTATTTACACAGCATTTATACACACACATTTCTTCACCAATCTTTCAAATTCCTCAATTTTTTTGTGTTGATTTCATCAAAATCCCAATGGCAAATACCGATGAATCGAACCCACTTTTACCGAATCAACAATCTGAGGTGAAAGATGAGAAGAAACCCAATAAACCCATTTCTTCAACAACCCCAGTTCCACCGTTTCCGGCGGATCCAGTGAAGCCTTTATCGGCCGCTGTTCCGATGGGATGGACAGCTGAAGGGGTTCCCATGGGTCATGGAGTTGTGGGTGATCCGATTATGAATAGGGCTCAGTGGGATTCTGGACTTTGTGCTTGTTTTGGAAGGACTGATGAGTTCTGCAGCAGTGATATTGAAGTTTGTGAGTATTTTTCATGATTTTTTGTTAAGTTTTTGATTGATTGTTTATCGGACTTTATGCTATGATTGAATTAAATATCTGTATTTTTCTTGTTTTTGATTAGTCTTAGCGACCCAAATTAGTTTAGGACTGAGGTTCAATTGATTGATGGTTTATTCAGATTTTATGCTATAATGGATTAAATGTTTGTGGATTGAAATTTGTGGGATGATCTTTGCTTTATTAACCTTAGTGAGGTTTAGGATTGAGGTATAGTTGATTGATTGATTGGATTATATGTTATTATGTATTAAAATGTCTCTATTTTTTATCAAAATTCGTGGATCGATCTCTTTGTAATTAAATTTAGCAATCTAGTTCGTGGATCGAACATTAATGATCAGGTTTAGAAATTCTAGTTCAGGCGTTGAATTGCAATCTCTAGAAAGGTTCAGCCTTTGCTAAAATCAACTATTGGTCCTTGTGAGTGTTTATTGAATGATCTCACCATGTGTATTGAGTTATGAGCACATATGCTCCTTAATGTTCATGGAAAAATAACTAGCAAGCAAATGTATGGTCATTGATGATAATTGTAGCTGGGGAATTGTATTTTCCTTTGATGAATAGGACGTTGGAGTTTGTTGCCCAGAATTAAAAAGGGTAGCTCAGTGCCCAAAGCATCCGCGTTCACGTAGTGTCTAAGGAAGGATCGTACCCCAAATTCCCTTCTCTTAATTTGTTTATGCTTCTTTTGATGACCTGATCAAGTAATGAAATAGCTGTACCGAGATGGAAGTAGCTGGAACACTATTTTTTAGTTGTGTTTCCTTGAATCTTGTTTGTTCTTCAAGAAATAATGTCTATTTTCCGCAAATGCATCTGCTACATCAA
Source organism: Solanum lycopersicoides (assembly GCA_022817965.1). Classification (NCBI taxonomy): domain Eukaryota; kingdom Viridiplantae; phylum Streptophyta; class Magnoliopsida; order Solanales; family Solanaceae; genus Solanum; species Solanum lycopersicoides. The sequence goes on from CM040626.1 coordinate 1,156,084, forward strand.
CATTCGAAGTTATATTAGTTTCTAGTCAGATACATATTGCACAAACATCTAGCTAAACGTTTTAAATGATGTTTATAGATAATTGATGTCAACAAGCAGTTTTTTCAAGGGATTAATCAGTGTAATGTAATTGAGTAGTTTGCATTCACTACCAAATCTAAAAAGGGAGGACCATTAGCAAGATGCACACATGCTTGTTTCTATATGTATCCCATGCTTTACTGAATTAATTCTACTTTTGCTAGTTCTTGTGTCTGATTGCTGTATTTCTGCAATATGGTTTTCCTGTTGATGTTCCAGACATACTTTCCCTTTCCGGGATCAAAAGTTTTCCGGGTTTCTCCTTAATTTGTTTTTATTTATCATACTGATCTGACAAATGACCATCATGGCTCTGCAGGTTTACTGGGTAGCATGGCCCCATGCGTGCTCTACGGGAGCAATGCTGAGAGACTTGGTTCTGCTCCAGGGACTTTTGCCAATCACTGCTTGCCTTACACTGGCCTCTACCTAATTGGACAATCCTTCTTTGGCTCGAACTGTGTGGCACCTTGCTTTACATATCCCAGCCGTACAGCTATCCGCCGAAAGTTCAATCTCGAGGTAGGCTGTCTTTCTAAAATTTTTACCTTTCTGAAGATGATTTACTTAAGCTCGTAATTATGATCCACAAATTCATTTCTACTTTCAGTGGTATGTGTTTCTTTTCCAATTGCTCTGCTTCATATCTTCCTCTTCTTTTGTATATATTTTCCACATCAAAGCGAAAAATGTATTTTGGGAAATTTCTATGTGGATTTTGCACACTGTAATCTAACCCTAGCCCAAGCTCATAGCTATCGGTCCGGTACGAGTGTATAAGTTTGTCGTAAAAAATACTTTCTAACTGGTAGTTCAGCAGTTAGAGTTTTGTGGTTGACTTTAGAAGATAAAGTGGTGCACATATCCTTCTAAAAATTGGTATAGTGGTTCACACATTCTTATAAAAAAATGTGAAGTGGTTTACACATCCTTATTAAAAAATGGTAAAGTGATCCACACATCCTTATAGAATATGTAAAGTGGTTCAGACAAAGTTCAATCATATCAATTAACTGGCGACATGACCTAAGAATTGGTCAATTCTCTCTATTTAACTTTTCATTCGGATTTATGTATCTATTTGGTTAGGATCGGGACTTGATACTTGATCAGTAAATCTTGAACTTTTTCGTATAAGGATAGAGATTTGCAGGGATTTATTGCAAAAAATTAGAATAGATAAAAGAAGGTAGAGCTTTGAAGAAAACTTTTCTGCTTGTGACTTAAACTTTTCTGCTTGTGACTTATCAAAAAGAAAAAGAAGAGAATTCAACAACATACCAGTGTAATCCCACGAGTGGGGAGGGGGGGGGGGGTCTAGGGAAGGTGATGTGTATGCCTACTTAACCCCTATCTTTCTGAAGGTAGTGAGGCCTTGCTCCTTTTGTTTCTGGTTGCTGTTTCTGCATCGATTCACCTTTATCGGATGAGGGAGCTTTTCCTATTCTGTCAAGTTCGTCCAGATGGCTGTAGTTGCAGTTCTATAAGTTTTATCCCAGTTAGAGTTTGTAATCCAAATTTGTATCCTCTACAGGGGAGCTGTGAGGCGTTCAACAGGTCTAGTGGGTGCTGCGGGAGCTTTATTGAGGACGAGGTGCAGCGTGAGCAATGTGAGTCAGTTTGTGACTTTGCAACTCATTTCTTCTGCCACCCTTGTGCTCTTTGCCAAGAAGGTCGTGAGCTTCGTCGTAGGCTTCCTCATCCTGGCTTTAACGCCCAACAAGTGCTCGTTATGATCCCCCCTAACGAGCAAACCATGGGCCGCTAAGCAAGATTATCTTGATGAGGAGTCCAAGCCATTCCCTTCTTGGTTTTATTTGTATCCATTTTCTTAAAGCTTCTGAACGCTCGTCTTTTTAATAGTTTTGCCAGTTATGTAAAACTTGAAGACCTATTTGTGTTGTGTTTATAATGTGTATGTTAAAAGAGATGGATTCTGCTAATAATATTTGTGTTGCTCTGATTAACATATCTCCATGTTCTTAAATCTAGTAATCCCGACATACCCAGTGTAATTCCCCTAGTGGGATTTGGGGAGGATAGGATATACGTAAATTCTACCTTTCTTAATGGGATAGAAAAGTTGTTTCTTTGTAAATCCCAACTCCAAAGAATGATGTGAGAAACCTAAGCATTAAAGTATGTCATGAAATGTTTTTACTTCATACTTTGGTAGAAAGCAAATTACCCAGATTTATATGAATTGCTAGCCTGTCTCCCCTAAAGTTTTCCTGCATTTCGTTTCTTTATCAAAATTTGATTAAATCAATAGAGCCATTTTAGGCATTTTAAAATATTCATCATCATATTCATATATTATTATAAGTGGGAAGAGTTTTGCCCAAAAAATGATTTACCGTTTTAACCCTGCAGTTTTAATAAATATTTTTTTAATTATAAATTAACTTATAATTCTAGACCTAATTTAATTCTCTAGAAACGAACCGTTGCTGCTTAGCCTCATCGATCATAGTAATAGAAACGTAGAGTTCTACGTTTCTGCTCCTCTTTGATCAGTGCGATTAGATTACCATTTTACTCCTACACCCAATAAAAATATTACTATCAAAATATTTTATCAATCAATTATTAAACAATAATCATGATATATATATATATATATATATCATATCATATATCATATATATTACTATAAGTGGGAACAAAGAAAGTTAAAAGTTGAATTACGATTTTATCCCTGCAAATTAAAGGGAAAAGGGTCAAAAATACCCTTGAACAACATTGAACCTCTCTTGAAATGATATGGTGTTAAAGATCTTTTCTCTCGAATTCAAGCTTTAACTCCAATTTGTTAATTTAATTCAGCTTTTTCCTAACTGGTATTTTTCTCTCGAACAAATACCATATACATGCTCGTCTAATGCGTGCACTCACTAGACTAAAATGATATTGAAAGCTAAAGACTACAAGTTGTAAAAACATACTGCCTTTTACTCGTTTTACGAGATCACAACCAAAATATCATCATAGATCCCACAACCCAGTCTGATATTTAGCAACTCGTGCTTTCACATAAACTATCAATAATTAGGGATGAAAACATATTGAAAGACTTACGAAATTCATTGACAAATCAACAATCACTTTGATAATGTGATAGTTTGAATTCGAATTTCCAACTTATAACAATAATCCAAAATCCAAAAGCTAAGTGTATTATTGCGTTCTTAGTCGTAAAACGTAAGATCCTCAATAATGCTCCAAAAATGACATGAAGTAATTCAAAATAGAATGTTTAAAATGAGTCCTAGTCGAACTAGGACTGAAATGTCGGGTGGCTCTACGACCACTTCTACGGCCCGTTGAGGGCTTCACAGATCGTGAAGCCTTCCGTGAACTTCCCTTAGAACTTCCCAAAAATTTCCCTTCAAACTTGGTCACTGGAAAAGGCCCATGACAAACACGACGGTCCGTAGTGAGGACCACGACCCATGAAGGGTCTGTAGTCTTCACTTGGGTTTCAACTTTCTTCCAAATCTTCAAAGCCCTCATCGGAAATTGCACCACGACAAGCATGTCAGACCGTGGAGAGGACCACGACCCGTGAAGTTGGTCGTGGTCTTACTTGTTCAATTCCCTTTCAGCTCCTCTTAGGCTTTCACATTGCTTTACTTTCAGGGGCTCAACCACGTATCATTATGAAGGTCACGGTCTGTGAAATTAGCCGTGAACTTCACTTGATCATCATCATTCTCTGCTTCTTTTTCCAGTTTTCTTGCATTCGCCAGATCCTGCCTCTACCATTAACAAACATATCAACGTATATAAAAACACTTAATTCTAGTATAAGTTCCTCGTGTTTAAGCATCAAATGTGCCAAGATTTCGCGGCACATCAGAGGGCCTCTATATTGAGTTGCAGAAGCGTAACGTATAGTCTCGTCATTTCCCACATATTTTTACGAGTAAATTTCTAGAAATTACCCGACTTTCACAATTTTTCTTGTGTATTAGCTCATGGATTTAGCGTCTTTAAAGCACTCAAAGTTTTTTCTGATAAAACTATATACCATATGAGTACCTCTGTAATGAACTTCGGAAACATTAAGTATAGTTCCACCACTTTTTTCATGCATATTTTCACATTTACGAGCTAATTTTTAAGAATTATTAGATTTGCACTGTTTTTCGTGTGCATTAGCCAATGGATTAGACGCCTTTAGGGTACCCAATTCTTTTTTTGAAAAAAGTATGAGGACCTCTGTAATGAGTTGACGAAGCATTATGTGTAGTTTCACTATTTTTTTCAGACATACTTTCACATTTACAAGCCAACCTTTTTAATTACCCTACTTTCGCCTTCTTATGTGTATTAGCCCATGGTCACGCACCCTTGGGGCATATGAAAATATTTTCGTACAAAACTATATGAAGTGACGTCGGAAATTCAGATCACCAAAAAATAGCAAAATTGAGAATTTACCTGCTTTGGGACTTGTTTGACTTTGAAAATGGATCGTTTTGGCCTTGGTCACCAACTGACTCCATAACTAAGGTTTTAACAGACGTCCACAAATATTTTTGGCAAAAGTGATGTTAGATTTTCGGATCACCAAAAATCCATGAATTATAGCACACGGAAAATTGGCAAAATGAAATTTTACCTGCTATGGGCTCGTTTGACCTTGAAAATAGGCCGTTTTGGCAGTGATAACCAACTGACTCCATAACTATGTTCGTAACAGATGTCTACAATTTTTTTTGGCAAAAGTGACGTCAGAACTCTGGGTCACCAAATATCAATGGACTATAGTACAAGAAATAGGCAAAATGGGGGATTTACCTGCTCTGGTGCTCTTTTGACTTTGAAAATAAGCCCCGTGTTTCCCGCATGACTAACTTGGTACATTACTAATGTCTTTACGGACGTCCATGAAATTTTTTGACCATTTTAGTATGGGAACTTCAAATCACAAAAAAATCATGAACTATAGAACATGATAATAGATAAAATCTGCGTTTACTTGCTTTGGAGCTTGTTTGAACTTGAAAATGCCCTTCTTTTTTTTCCACGGGATGAACTAGGTTACATTGCTCAAGTTTTAACGGATGACCATAAAAAAATTCTGTCATTTTATTTCGTGAATTTCGGATCACAAAAAGGCCATGGACTATAGCATACGAAAATTGATAAAATTTGCGTTTACCTGCTTTGGAGCTCGTTTGAACTTGAAAATTCCCCGTTTTCCCGTAGGACGAACTGAGTACATTTCTAAGGTCTTAAAGGACATCCATGAAAAATTTCAGTAATTTTATTTCGGGAATTCTAGATCACAAAAATGCATGGACTATAACACTCAAAAATTGATAAAATCTGCGTTTACCTATTTTGGAGCTCGTTTGAACTCGAAAATGCACCCATTTTCCCCGTAGGATAAACTGGTATATTTCTAAGGTCTTAATAGACGTCCATGAAAATTTTTGGCCATTTTGTTTTGGAAATTCCGAATCAAAAAAAATCATTGACTATAGCACGCGAAAATTGATAAAATTTGCGTTTATCTGCTTTGAAACTTTTTTGAACTTGAAAATGCCCACGTTTTCCAACAGGTTGATATGGGTACATTATTAAGGTATTAACAGACGTTCATTTTATTTTGGGAATTCGGATCACAAAAAATGTATGAACTATAGCACACCATTTTTTGGGTGATCCGGATCCCGACGTCAAAATTGCCAAAATTTTTTGTGGACGTCCGTCAAGACCTTGGCTATGCATCCGGTTGGAACTCACGGCCATTCCGACCAATTTTCAAGGTCAAAATAGCCCGAAGCGCGCATACCCCATTTTGATGATTTTTCGTGTGCTATAGCACACCATTTTTTGGTTGATCCGGATTCCGACGTCAAAAGTGCCAAAAATTTTTGTGGACGTCCGTCAAGACTTTGGCTATGCATCCGGTTGGCCTTCACGGCCATTCCGACCCATTTTCAAGGTCAAAATAGATCCGAAGCGCGCATACCCCCATTTCGATGATTTTTCGTGTGCTATAGCACACCATTTTTTGGGTGATCCGGATTCGGACGTCAAAAGTGCCAAAATTTTTTGTGGACGTCCGTCAAGACCTTGGCTATGCATCCGGTTGGCCCTCACAGCCATTTCGACCCATTTTCAAGGTCAAAATAGCCCCGAAGCGCGCATACCTCCATTTCGACGATTTTTCGTGTGCTATAGCACACCATTTTTTGGGTGATCCGGATCCCGACGTCAAAAGTGCCAAAATTTTTGTGGACGTCCGTCAAGACCTTGGCTATGCATCCGGTTGTCCCTCACGGCCATTTCGACCCACTTTCAAGGTCAAAATAGCCCCGAAGCGCGCATACCCCCATTTCGACGATTTTTCGTGTGCTATAGCATATTATTTTTTGGGTGATCCGGATCCCGACGTCAAAAGTGTCAAAAAATTTTGTGGACGCCCGTCAAGACCTTGACTATGCATCCGGTTGGCACTCACAGCCATTCCGACCCATTTTCAAGGTCAAAATAGCCCCGCAGCGCGCATACCCCCATTTCGATGATTTTTCGTGTGCTAGAGCACATCATTTTTTGGGTGATCCTGATCCCGACGTCAAAAGTGCCAAAATATTTTGTGGACGTCCGTCAAGACCTTGGCTATGCATCCGGTTGGCCCTCACGGTCATTCCGACCCATTTTCAAGGTCAAAATAGCCCCAAAGCGCGCATACTCCCATTTTGACGGTTTTTCGTGTGCTATAGCACACCATTTTTTGGGTGATCCGGATTCCTACGTCAAAAGTGCCAAATTTTTTTGTGGACGTCCGTCAAGACCTTGGCTATGCATCCGGTTGGCCCTCACGGCCATTTCGACCCATTTTCAAGGTCAAAATAGCCCCGAAGCGCGCATATCCCTATTTCGATGATTTTCGTGTGCTGTAGCACATCATTTTTTGGGTGATCCGGATCCCAACGTCAAAAGTGCCAAAAGTTTTTGTGGACGTCCGTCAAGACCTTGACTATGCATCCGGTTGGCCCTCACGGCCATTTCGACCCATTTTCAAGGTCAAAATAGCCCCGAAGTGCGCATACCCCATTTCAATTTGGGTGATCCGTATTCCGACGTCAAAAGTGCCAAATTTTTTTGTGGACGTCCGTCAAGACCTTGACTATGCATCCGGTTGTCCCTCACGACCATTCCGCCCATTTTCAAGGTCAAAATAGCCCCGAAACGCGCATATCCCATTTAGACGATTTTTCGTGTGCTATAGCACACTATTTTTTGGATATCTAGATCCTGAAGTCAAAAGTGCCAATTTTTTTTTAACGTCCGTCAAGACCTTGGCTATGCATCCGGTTGTCCCTCACGGCCATTCCGCCCATTTTCAAGGTCAAAATAGCCCCGAAGCGCGCATATCCCCATTTAGACGATTTTTCGTGTGCTATAGCACACCATTTCTTGGGTGATCCGGATACCGACGTCAAAGTGCCAAAATGTTTTGTGGACGTCCGTCAAAATCTTGGCTATGCATTCGGTTGGCCCTCACGACCATTCCGACCCATTTTCAAGGTCAAAATAGCCCCGAAGCGCGCATACCCCCATTTCGATGATTTTTCGTGTGCTATAGCTCACTATTTTTTGGTGATCCAGATCCTGACGTCAAAAGTGCCAATTTTTTCTTAACGTCCGTCAAGACCTTGGCTATGCATTCGGTTGTCCCTCACGGCCATTCTGCCCATTTTCAAGGTCAAAATAGCCCGGAAGCGCGCATATCCCCATTTAGACGATTTTTCGTGTGCTATAGCACACTATTTTTTGGATGATCCGGATCTCGACGTCAAAAGTGCCAATTCTTTTTATGGACGTCTGTCAAGACCTTGGCTATGAATCCGGTTGTCCCTCACGGTCATTTCGACCCATTTACAAGGTCAAAATAGCCCCGAAGCGCGCATACCTCGATTTTGATGATTTTTCGTGTGCTGTAGCACACCATTGTTTGGGTGATCCGATCCCGACGTCAAAAGTGCCAAATTTTTTTTTGGACGTCCGTCAAGATCTTGGATATGCATCCGGTTGGCCCTCACGGCCATTCCGACCCATTTTCAAGGTCAAATTAGCCCCGAAGCGCGCATACCCCATTTCGATAATTTTTCATGTGCTATAGCACACCATTTTTGGGTGATCAAATTCGACGTCAAAAGTGCCAAATTTTTTTTGACGTCCGTCAAGACCTTGGCTATGCATCTGGTTGGCCCTCACGTCCATTCCGATCCATTTTCAAGGTCAAAATATCCCCGAAGCGCGCATACCCCCATTTCGACGATTTTTCGTGTGCTATAGCACACCATTTTTTGGGTGATCCAGATCCCGATGTCAAAAGTGCCAAAACATTTTGTGGACGTCCGTAAAGACCTTGTCTATGCATCCGGTTGTCCCTCACGGCCATTCCGACCCATTTTCAACGTCAAAATAGCCCCGAAGCGCGCATACCCCATTTCGACGATTTTTCGTGTGTTATAGCACACCATTTCTTGGGTGATCCGGATACCGACGTCAAAGTGCCAAAATTTTGTATGGACGTCCGTCAAGACCTTGGCTATGCATCCGGTTGGCCCTCACGGCCATTTCGACCCATTTTCAAGGTCAAAATAGCCCAGAAGCGCGCATACCCCATTTTGACGGTTTTTCGTGTGCTATAGCACACCATTTTTTGGGTGATCCGGATTCCTACGTCAAAAGTGTCAAATTTTTTTGTGGACGTCCGTCAAGACCTTGGCTATGCATCTGGTTGCCCTCACATCCATTCCGATCCATTTTCAAGGTTAAAATATCCCCGAAGCGCGCATACCCCCATTTCGACGATTTTTCGTGTGCTATAGCACACCATTTTTTGGGTGATCCGGATCCCGATGTCAAAAGTGCCAAAACATTTTGTGGACGTCCGTCAAGACCTTGTCTATGCATCCGATTGTCCCTCACGGCCATTCCGACGCATTTTCAACGTCAAAATAGCCCCGAAGCGCGCATAACCCATTTCGACGATTTTTCGTGTGCTATAGCACACCATTTCTTGGGTGATCCGGATACCGACGTCAAGTGCCAAATTTTGTGTGGACGTCCGTCAAAATCTTGGCTATGCATCCGGTTGGCCCTCACGACCATTCCGACCCATTTTCAAGGTCAAAATAGCCCCGAAGCGCGCATATCCCCATTTCGACGATTTTCGTGTGCTATAGCACACCATTTTTTGGGATATTCGGATCCGACGTCAAAATGCCAAAATTTTTTGTGGACGTCCGTCAAGACCTTGGCTATGCATCGGTTGGCCCTCACGGCCATTTCGACCATTTTCAAGGTTAAAATAGCCCGAAGCGCGCATACCCCCATTTTGACGGTTTTTTGTGTTCTATAGCACACCATTTTTTGGGTGATCCGGATTCGGACGTCAAAAGTGCCAAAATTTTTTGTGGACGTCCGTCAAGACCTTGACTATGCATCCGGTTGGCCCTCACAGCATTTCGACCCATTTTCAAGGTCAAAATAGCCCCGAAGCGCGCATACCTCCATTTCGACGATTTTTCGTGTGCTATAGCACACCATTTTTTGGGTGATCCGGATCCCGACGTCAAAAGTGCCAAAAATTTTGTGGACGTCGTCAAGACTTGGCTATGCATCCGGTTGTCCTCACGGCCATTCCGACCCATTTTTCAAGGTCAAAATAGCCCCGAAGTGCGCATACCCCATTTTCGACGATTTTTCGTGTGCTATAGCACACCATTTTTTGGGTGATCCGAATCCCGACGTGCGACGTCAAAAGTGTCAAAAATTTTTGGACGTCGTCAAGACCTTGCTATGCATCCGGTTGGCCTCACGGCCATTCTGACCCATTTCAAGGTCAAAATAGCCCCGAACGCGCATACCCATTTCGACAATTTTTCGTGTGCTATAGCACCCATTTTTTGGGTGATCCGGATCCCGAGTCAAAAGTGCCAAAATTTTTTGTGGACGTCCGTCAAGACCTTGGCTATGCATCCGGTCAGTCATTCCGATCCATTTTCAAGATCAAAATAGCCCGAAGCGCGCATACCCCCATTTGACGATATTTTCGTGTGCTATAGCACCCATTTTGGGTGATCCGGATCCGACGTCAAAAGTGCAAAAATTTTGTGGACGTCCGTCAAGACCTTGGCTATGCATCCGGTTGCCCTCACGGCCATTCCGACCATTTTTCAAGTCAAAATAGCCCGAAGCGCGCATACCCTCATTTGACAATTTTTCGTGTGCTATAGCACACCATTTTTTGGTGATCCGGTTCCCGAGTAAAAGTGCCAAAATTTTTTGTGGACGTCCGTCAAGACCTTGCTATGATCCGGTTGGCCCTCACGGCCATTCTGACCCATTTTCAAGGTCAAAATAGCCCCGAAGCGCGCATACCCCATTTCGACGATTTTTCGTGTGCTAAAGCAACCATTTTTTGGGTGATCCGGATCCCGACGTCAAAAGTGCAAAATTTTTGTGGACGTCCTAAAGACCTTGGCTATGCATCCGGTTGGCCCTCACGGCCATTTCGACCATTTTCAAGGTCAAAATAGCCCCGAAGCGCGCATACCCCCATTTCGATGATTTTTCGTGTGC